>CM044006.1:89939508-90295353 GCA_024085815.1 Flaveria linearis | reverse complement strand
TACCTCTTTTAATTGTTCATTTAATTGATTTTAATTTCTTTTTCATGTATTTATATAAACATATAAGCAGCTATATATATTTATTTTAAACATATAGACACTCATATAACCACTTATATACGTCTGTATACATCATATGAACGTGCATACATTCGTATTTTATTATTTTAGATGACGCGTTGATTAAAAATTCATGTGTGAATGCATATCTTTTTTTTTAATGTAAATGGGCCAGAAATGAAACTCAGAGAGAATTCAGGGTGCAAGTTGTGTAAACATGTTTTGACCACCGACATGTAGACGGGCTTCCACTAATATTTTGGAATGCAGTTTTGACCCCTTTATTTCTTTATTTTTTTTTTTATTGATCAAATTTGTGTTAAATCTAATAGAAAGTAATAAGTGGATCACAAACTAATAAATCTTAAAATTTAAAAATAAGACGTTATTCATCATCACATTTTTTCTTAAAGATGGTTTATAGATATATCACTGGATCACAAACTAATAAATCTTAAGAAATTTTTTCCTATGTTATTTCCTTAGGAATGTTACAAACTTATCTTTATATTTTACATTTTTTCTCTATATGTTATTTGTTTTCACCTAGTAAATCTTGACCATATGTCTATGTAATGAAATGGACGGAGCTTTATACCGATTTATTGCTATGGCATTGTACCTTACATTTATGATACCAGTAAGTGTAAATTAAATGAATGAAATAATAGTATAAAATAATGAATTATATTGGTATAAAAGAGAAAACTATCCTAAAATTACGAGAAAACATAATACAATAAGAATCTTATTATTATTTTCAAATAACAAATACACCTTGAATAGCACTTACAACAATGTTCATGAATAACCGTTATATGCCTCTCGTGCCTATAGTTTTCTCCACCGGTACCCGCTTGTTGCGGCCTCTTGCTCGTTATCATCATTAGTCCAACTCATTTATTTATTCTTTTTACCTAGTTTATCAAGTCATATTATTTGTTTTTACCTGATTTTATTAAAGTAATCAATCACATTAAAATATAATATTAATTCGTTCATAAGTAGATAGTTGAAAATGTAAAAGATACTTTCCACATTAAGTTTTTCCTTTTTCAATGTTTTTCTTTTTTCCTTTTTTTTTGGTTTGTTTGTTTGTTTCTTTCAAATTTTTATTTTTATATTATTTTGTTTGTTTGTTTCTGTCAATAATTTATTTTGTTTGTTTGTTTCTGTCATAATGAAGCCATGAAGGGGATGCAGCACAATTTTATTTTTGGTATGCGTTTTACCTTATTTCAATTAATACTTGACATCAGATTAATTGAGTTAAGCACTTAAGCTTGATTGAAAAGATAACCTCATTTATTGCCATTATGTTGACACTTTACTATCATAAGAAGATTCCTCATTACTACTTTAAGATGTAATGTTTAGGGGTTTGAGAAACAATAACATTAAATACATAGAAGTTTGAGAAACTTATAATCTTCATATATTACCAACAATCATTTTTTTATTTAAAATATATATATGACAAACTATATGGTGTTTAGCTGTTTATATACATATGAATAATGTCCTATAACTCACAAAGGAAATATGAGCATTTGTAGCTTATAATGCAATTGTGGTATTCATGAATTGTGTTGATGAAGCACCGGGTTTCTTCAACTCCAGACAATAAAAATGCCCAGACAACATATAAAGCAATATACCCAAACCCTTCTAATTCACATCAAACAAGTATAAATCAAGAGAATCCTTTAAGACCTCCATAACTTCCAAATTTGACTCCTTTAGGGTTCATAAAGAAGTATCATAACATTACTCGCCACCGACATGTGATGAAGATCATAATTGATGCTCTACCCCATAACTTCCAAAACCACTTCCTTCATAACCCTTCACATACCCGACTCCATTCAGGTTAATTCTCAACCAAAGGTGTTATCCACTTATAGTCGAGGATTAGAAATCCTATTAAATATTAACCATCAAATAAGAAGATGAGACAAGCTTGTAGCAAACGTGAAAACGGGATGATGCGGGGATTTAAAAGATTTCCCAGAAGTGAAATTTTTAGACATATTAAACAAACAGGAGCCTGCCTTCTGATGGCATGCATTATTACATTCTGGGTGGTATATAGAAAACATGCATGAAACAGATGAGACAGGAAACTATAAAGATGCTTAGCTAATGACTAGTTATTTACCCTCTCCAGTTATCCTTAGCTGCCTAATCTTCCTCAATGCTTCAACCGAAGACTTGCATCCAACTTTCTCCTGCATTTTAAAATGGAATTACGTGTGCATTTTAATTTAGCACTTTCGGTAACATAAGCATTAAAATGGAGTTATGTATTTATAATTTAAGGAAAATTATGTGTTGCAGATTTTGAATTGTCTTTAGAGCCAATACGTCAAATATTTTCTGTCTGCCTGCTTTAGTTTTTCCTTTTAAGCTTGTGCGGAAGTAGAGAATGTTTAAGAAAACAGTAAGACCTGAACTTCAGGTAGATCAGCTCGCATGAACGGTTGATTTCTAATTCTTCTTCAATGGTGGAGGAATAGTGGAAGGCCTGATTGCCTCTGCTGTTGAGCCATGATAATTTTTGTGATATCTTGGCATTCTCTGGTTCAACGGTTTGAGCAAACTGCAAATTCTTCACTGTGTACTGAAAAGTAATAGAATGGTCACAAGAAAGATAGAATATATCAAATCCATAAGTGGATGTTAGTTTGGTTAGAAACCGGTCAAATTGAACCAAGTGTTATAGAACCAAACTTAGAAGAAACAGAGGCAATTCCTAACTTTATCAACAAAAGCATATATGTGGATCCAAATATATGAAAGCATGATGAAAATTTACCTCATGGCCACAGTAAACTCGAGTCGGTTTTGGCAAAGAAGCCAAAGTGACACACAGTGACTCGTACATCTGCTCTGCTGTGCCCTCAAAAAACTTGCCACAGCCAGCAACAAACTACAACATAATAGAGGCAATTTATTTTCACCACTGGTAAAATAATTACGTGGAAAGATGGAGAAACATAGACCACAAGTGTCTCCACCAGTTGAGCAACTAACATGGTGTAAATAAGGATAATAAAGATTTGAATGTACTTTGTGATAATGTTTGTATGGAATATGATAGAATGAAACAACTTAATAAACCCACCAGTGTGTCGCCTGTGAACACAGCAGATCTTCTTCTTCTTTTCCAGTCAGATAGTAACTTATGTGTCCTTTCGTGTGGCTGCAAAGCAACAAACCGCATTAAACTGCAATCACATATTGAGAAAAATCCCAAGCTAAAAATTTTTAGTTGCCTGTTGTCATCATAACGGAATATTCATGCTATTGTTCAGGGTGAACCAGATTGCTCTATTTTGTGATTATATAAAAAAACAGTAAACTAAGAGATTAGTAGTGTAAACTTGTATTGAACTGTTTGCATATCATATTTCGGAAATTTGGAATGTGACCAAACAAAAAAATAACATACCACGGTGTGTGAAGAGAGAGTATATGAATATCAGCCCCAAGCAAGAGTTTATCGCCATTTTCCACCTTATTAGTACATCCTTTCACGTTATCAATAGAACCGCCATAAACCTTAATCCCTGGAACCAACTCTTTCATCTTCTCATTGCCACCAGCATGATCCCTATCACATATTTAATATTAAAAATACACCATATCACAAAGTAATCAGTCAACCTAATGACAAAGGAGGATTTGGTTTCAACTTTAACACTTGCTAATGAATAAACTATTTCCAATTAGTGTAGGCAGAGTCTACTTTGATAATTATTTAGTTCCAAAACGTTCGCATTTCTGATAAATGACAAATCTCCACAGGTTCACAGACATTATAACATTTAGTGAGTGTTTCCACATGTTCCGAAAGTATCATTGCACTTAAAGGATCATAATAAGAAATCAGAATCAGATAAACAATTGCTTGAAGATAGATAAGGCAAGGTAACTACACATTCATCTCAATAACCAGTCTTCTTCAACTATCCAAATCTGATAAGGAGGCCCAAAATAGTCATAATCAGCTCACCCAAACATTCAAATTGAAGATTATATGTTTTTAAATGTACTACCAAACACACGTACCGTCACTCTAATTGTGAAACAAACAGGTGGACATTTATATAACCATAGTTTTTTCTACAGCTTTTCTATGTATATGTTTCATACAACTCCACAAATTACCAATCAACATGGACCTGCAGCTTACTAAAATGGAAGTTTCATTACTTTTCCTCTCAACATTCATCAACAATCAACCGAATGACCTAATTGACCTCAATCAATCGCATATATTCAAATTCACTTTAAAACTATCAACTATCAATCGGAATTCGAACGAAAGGTGAACAAACCAGTGGTGATGAGTAGTGAGTACAAGCTTAAGTTCAACACCGTTTTCCTTAGCAACTCCAATAACCTTCTCGGGCTCAACTGGATCCACTACTGCTCCTTGTTTCGTTTCCTCATCAATCACCCTGCGTAATTAAGCCCGCAACAGGTGTATTGTATAATCAGTTGAAAAACCCTAATTTGAAGCAGATTAAGCAATTCAAGTTGAAAACGATGAGAATCGGAGATCATACAGGTAAGAGTAGTTGTCCTCCAAACAAGGGATGTGAATCACCTTCATCTTCAAAGTGTGACCGATTGTTCTGATCAGCGGAAATGGCTCGAAGAATCAAAAACGATGGGCTTGATAAGACAAGTGGATTTTGGGCCATGCCCGATAACGCTAATGCGTGGGCTCCGTGGCTCTTCATTGTTTTGAATTGGGCCATTTCAGCTTTAAGTCTTTACAGTTGCATACTTGCATTTAGAAAGAATTGTTTCACACATGACACACCCAAATGTTTTTGGACTAAATATCTTTCGTTAAAGATCCATTTACATATTTGTATATTTTTTAATTATTCAAATTCTGTGTTATAATCGTTGATTATAATCAGTTTATCACACTCCACTAAAAGATAAATGATATGAGTTTACTATATGCCATACAAGGATGGAGGAGGTGGTGGTCGTGGGGTGGATGTGATGGCGATAATGGGGACAAGGGATGGTGACATGGGTGACTATGAGCTATGGTAAGATTTTTGTGGGTGCATAAAAATTTAATTTATTTGAAATGGTTTTATAAGTGTGGGTGTGTTCACGTATGGATGCTCTTTCATTCATAACCAACTTTAACTGGATAAGTACAAGGACCATATAAACATTATCCCGTTTGTACGCTATGCATTGATTATGTAACCCTGTATCTTACTTTCTTTTTAACTCACATTGCACATGATAAACACCATCTACGAGTATATTATGCAGCTATTTATTTGATTTTGGTTTCTAATTTAACACACACCTGTGCGTATACGAGTGTTAATGGTGGATAAATGCTTGGAGCATATCTATGTCTGAGTGGGAGAATCGACAATTGTGGTGGATGTTCACATATTTCATGTTCACGTCTTTTAACGATGAATTTTGTTGCAAATTGATATATAAAATGACGGCTATTACGTGTAATATAAATCAATAAGAGTAGACTCGCTAATTGGTATGAGACACCCGTGTCACAAGAACAAAACATAAGAGGCAATCAACTCATTGGTGCTCAGAGCATGGGTTTCGCTTCATATTATACTCAGCACCACACTCATCCCATCCCAATCATTGTTGGTGGCTTTGACCACCTTCACATCCATGGGGGATCAAACTCGGGTTTCCCACAAAGAAGCCCGTGCGTCGTTGCTATAAAGCCAACCTTACATGCAATATAGATGCTAGCAATTGTATATCTAGACATTTTATGTTCGCTAGACTAAAAGGGTGGCAAAATTCCTCTAGATGGATCATGAAAATTGCTTGTCGATTAAAATTCAAAATTATACGTAAAAACTAATTCAATAAATACATAAGATGTAGTTACATGTAAATTTGATAATAACTATTTGCATCTACGCATATGAAACCTATCAACATTAGAACGTTGCTTACAAATTATGGGGGTAAAATATAAACGCTGCATTTAAACGATATGCACAATACGACGATAATTCACATCTATAACCAAAAAGCATCTTCGCTTCTTAGCTTGCCTAATCTGTCACATAACACTTGGTCTAATTAATCCAAGTCTGACACTTTGACAAGATCCATTGTCGACAACAAGATCCCTTTGTTCTAGCGGCACACTACACGCCTACACCGACAAACAATAACTGAATTTCAAACAACAGAATAATATTTCTAACTTCAAATGATGATACGCAAACAGCCTACTCTTAGGTAGTGTTTGTTTTTTTCAAAAAGCTTTTCCCCACCTTTTCATCTGCGCGCCTACAGACACGGGAAGAGGTTTGAAGAGCGCAGAATGTTTGATTTCCAGAAGACTTTTCAATTAAAAATGTCTTCTGAGGTCTGCACGAGGCAGACATGGACCATTGTCTCCAGAGATTTCAAACCTCTTCTCCTACTCCACCTTCACAAAAATCACAAAACAGAACCTCCATCCTTAACTCCCGTTCATCACCGGCCACCTTCCTCAACTCCCGCCGGCGACTTTCCCTCCGATCGGAGCTCCTCCTCCGGCCGACGCTCTCCCTCCGGCGGAGCCCCTCTCCTCCGGCCGGCGCTCTCCCTCCGGTGGCGCTCTCCCTCCGGCGGCGCTCTCCCTCCGGGCGACACTCTCCCTCTGGCCGGCACTCTCCCTCCGGCGAGATTCGAGAGGAATCCGGAGCATGGGTTGGCGAAGTTGGGTTTGGTCCAGTTCATCAAGTTGTGATATGGCCTTCGATTGAATCGTATAAGTTGGATAAACAGGATTGATCGTCGGGATTTGGGGATGATGGGGTATGAAAATGGATATTAGGATTAGGGTTGATGTGAAGATCACCATGTGAGATGATTTGCAGAATTGAAGGTTGATTGATGGGGGAGAGAGAATTGGGGATGAAGAAAGCAAAGGTGAAATTGGGATGAGTTTTGAGTAGGGAGTGCGCATGTAAAATTGGTAATGAGTTAGGCATTGACATTTTTAGTTACAGACTAGGTGGCGGTGGTTGTGGTGACGGTGGAGAGGAGGAGGAGGGAGATGATGATGGTGGATGAATTTAACATTTTTAATTACAGATTATTTTTGAAATATGTAGATGTTAAAAAACAAACAATCATTTTCTTACAGATACGTTTGGTTCACATCTTCTCTTACAGATATCTGTAGATATGATCCACAGACTGCAAATATTTTGCTGCAGAAAAACAAACAGCATCTTAATGATTTAGAGATAGTCTTTATCAAAAAATACATAATTTCCCATTAATCATAACTCCACTCCAGTGCACCCACAATTATTTGCTCTTAAAGAGCTCCTAATTTTCTCAACAGATAAAATTTGGGCTGAAAAAGAAAAACTCAATCCTAAAGTCGAGCCCAATGTCACACCTAACACAAAATTTTGTATAAATTTTATTAAATTGCATTCGAAAGTGAAGCCGAAAAAACTACTACAACATACCATATACAGAGTTGGTGACGTAATGACCCTCATCGACGATCATCAAACTCTACAATCTCACTGGAAACACACTCTCTACATTGCCATTAGGCTATCATACATCTCAGGTAATCGTTCGTTGTTTTAATTTTATCAATCTTTCAGTGGAGATTGTAGTATTTGAGGTTTGATTGTAATTTGCAGGGGGTTAAGGTGAAATTTGCACAAATTATATAGTCGGCGTTTGATCGATGCTTTGATAGCACTAAAACGTTAATCGTAATTTATACATTTGCGGAGGGGAAAATTTAGGGTTTGAAGTAGAATTAAGAGTTTGAAGAAGGCGTTCGTGGTGAGAAATTCAGGGTACGATTTCGTTTCAAGCGTTTGATATTTGTTACTAGGTTAGTCCCGTGTAATACACGGATTGAACAAATAAAATATTAAATTATTATTAATAAAAATTTATGTATTATAAAATAATGCTTGAAAATAAATATGATTATAAGTACGTATAAATAGATACTTTAAATAAATAAACATTAATGTATTTTTCTTAAACTTTTATTTTATAAAAAATTGTGATTTTTAAATATATTGTTTTAAGAAAAATGATTTTTTTAAAAAAAATTAGTTGTATTCTATATTTTATAATTTTTTTTAAAAAGTGTGTTTTTAATAAAAATAGGTTTTTAATTTTTTAAATTATATATTTTTTAATTTGAAAATAGTATTAGTAATATTATTAGTGTTCAATATTATCTATACTATATATAAAGCATATGAGAGGGGTATTTTAAGATACCATAAAATTAAGAACAATTACTTATTTAATACATAAATTACAACTACTTTTGAGGGTAAAATAGTATTTATAACATTATTTACATATCACCTTTACAATTAGTTATATAATAACCTTACACTTTCTAATATTTACATAAAATTTTGCATTATCTACCCATAAACCAAGAAAACTGAATTTGTTTTAACATTTCAGCTATATATTTTAAAAAATCACGTTTAAAAAACTTTTGAGACTATAACTGTAAACTGTGTTTTTTTTAAATGTTTTGGTGTAAACTTTTTGTTTAACCGATCCGTATTTTATAAGGTACAATAAGTTAATACGTAACTGTACAAGTAGTTATGCAGAACATATTTATTTAGTGTTTTAAATTTTAGCTTAAAAACATATTAAACTTTTATAAAACTACTACAAGAATAATAAAATATTAAAAACATGCGTCGCATGTAAAATGTCGTCCCGTCGCATTGCGCGGGCACCGTTCTAGTTATTAATAATATAGAGAAATAAGAAAGTAAGTATAATAAGATCTATAATTGTTTTACACTTGTTTTAGTTTTTTTATAGATATATAGATAAACTAAACAATCATTAAATAAACAGATTAAATTTTAATGTAAAATATATATGTAAAATTAACATGAATAATTACAGTATAATATTTTAATGTAAAATATAATTAAAATTATATATAGGTAATAGTTCAAAAAATAAAATAATTATACCATTTTTTAACTCTCTTATGTAAATAGTTTTATTTTTAAACATTCATTTTTAGATTCTTTTATAATTTTTTATAAAAATATTGTTTTTAAAAAATATGATTTGTAACTGTTCTGCTTGTTTTAATAGGATTGTTTTAAAATATTTCACCTGTTTATAATTTTTTTTAAAACAAAACGATTTTAAAATATTTTATTTAAAAAATATTTAATGATTTAGAAAATTTCATATTATATAAACTTTACTTTTTTGTTATTTAGATTTTAATTAAAAGATGTTATTTTTAAATTTCTTCATAAAATCTATTTTAGAAAAAAATAGTTTGACTTAAAAAAATAGATAAGAGAAAAACATAGTAATTATAAAATTTATTTTTAATAAGAGAGAGAAATTTGTATGAGAATTTAAATTACCATAACACCTTGGAGGGAAATTTGATGTGTGAATATCAAGAAAAATGACAAGTGGCAAAAATATGGATTAAAAGAATGACAAGTGGCAAAAACATGGATTAAGAGAATGACAACTGGCAAAAGAAACTTTATTTTATTTGAGGTTATAGATTCGATTTGATACACTCCATATATGTTTATTTCATATGTTTCTCACTCGATTGTGTTTTTGTTGATTTGGTTTATAGCTGTATGAATTCTCTTTGATTAGATTGATTCTATAAATCAGTAATGGGGATTATGAGGATCGCATTAGTTATGCATCCGAAAATTTCGAGATGCTTATTACGAATCTCTTTAAGAAGAATCATAAACTAATTTTTAAAGTGATCAAAATCGGGTGTTTTTGTGATAGGTCGAAATGTAGACAAACAAGGAAATGATTTTTTAAAGACTCACATAAAATCAATTTAAATTTAGTGATCAGGTACACCCTTCATTTGGTGGAATCAATAGTTTTCTGAAAGTGTTTTTCCAAGAGGGGAAAGTCTTAGACTTTTGTACATGTACACGGCTAATATATATCTAGGGTCATGCTATAGTTACACCATCCCGTCTAATCTCACACCCAAATGACTATTTGAATTTTGCCTCAAACGGAAGTTTAAAGGTAGGAGGGCATGTGATTAGAATATCCTATAAATTGACCGTTGGACGAAGACTTAAACGACCATTTAAAATGTAGGGAGACCATGAGATTTGACATAACCTACAAACAACCTTTGAGCAAAAATCTCAAACAACTGGTTGGTGAAAGTTTTTGCAGGCGGAGTGGGATTAGATTTATTATGGCGTGGGTATAGGGCCCTCTAAGTATATCTATGTTCTGAAAACTTTTGATTGTTGGTTATTTTATAAATGCTCACTAATTAAAACAAATTTAATTTGTTTGTTTTATAAGATAATGAAATCCTCACTACTTACCGTTACGGTATCCTAATATTTTGGCTCAGGAGGTTCAAAATAATGTTCTCACAATCTAGTTTACTTTTTCATGTCAATACAAAATCTGTTATAAGCTTACTAAGTTGATTCTTGATCTTTTAGAATCATGGTGAAACCGCCAGTTTAACATAAACTTTATATGAATTGCCGGCTAGATAACGCTGAAGTTAAATTCAGAGTTGGTCATTGAAGACATCAAACTCTTGAACCCTGCTAGAAATACACTTCCCATTACTGTTAGGGCTATTAGCATATCACATCTCGGGTAATAAGCTTTATTTGTTTTAGTTTTAAATGAGGGGTCTATGTTTTATAAATCAAAAAGCTATATTCATTTGGTTTAATTAATCAATTCCACCTGAATTGTTTTTTTCAATCATTTGTTAACAATCTTATTAATATCAACCATTTTTGTGCACCTAATGTTATGCGTTGATTTTAGAATATGCGGTAATGATTTTACTGGTTAGATTTGTTTCTTGAACTAGCACAACGGGAAGTGATTCATACAGTCACATTTGATTATTAGGTGGGCTGAAGACTATCCAGCAGAGGCGAGCACTTGTTCAGATTAACAATCACTTTTTTAATTTTAGAGTTAATCTCGGTTTTTTTCCCTGTGTTTTGCAAATTGACTCCACTTGAGTACCAACGTTTATTTTGTCTCCATTTGAGTACCAAATTTTAAAAAAGTTATCTGTTTCAGTCCTTTTGACTAACGGTGTTAACATTTTCTGTTAGATTTTTTTAAAAAGACCAAATACCCCTAAGGGTTATAAAAATATCACCATCTCCACCACACACCACATACCACCACCACCACCACACACCACCACCGCCACACACACCACCACCGCCACCACACACCACCGCCGACACACTCCACCGCCAGTTATGGCAACTCTCATGACCCTGCAAGAATGTTGTTGGTTGCTTTGGCTTAGCTACCGTTTATGGTTACGATTTGTGCTTCTCAATCTTTATTATTATCTTATTTGTGATCCTGTTCCCTTTTCTTCTTTAGAGAAAAGGGCTGTTGAGGCAGCAAGAGTGGGATGCACCACCGCGTATGGCAGTGGCGGTGGAGGCTGTTGCTGCCCTGCCTCCCTTTGTGGTTGAGGCGGAGCAAGTGGCGGTCTTCTGGCCATTGACGGTGTTCATGGTGGTGGTGCGATCACCTTTCTTCTCTATCTCTTCAATACCCTTTTAGGGTTTTCAGATCTACCTTCCATAATCATGTTTCCGTAGGCATTCGTAATCAGATGTGCTCTTGTGCCCTTTTTTCCTTATAGAGAGGGCTTGAGGCGACGAGAGTTGTTGCGTGAGACACTGGTGGTGGCGTTGGAGGCTGTTGCCGCTCTGTCTCCCTTTGTGGTTGAGGCAGGGCAGGTGGCGGTCTTCTGGTCGTTGGCTGTGTTGATGATGGTTGTGTGACCACCTCTGTTTCTCTATCTCTACGATCCCCTTTTAGGGTTTTCAGATCTACCTTTGTATAGGTGTTTTGTGTTTTGGCTATTGATTGTGGTTGCCCTCGTATCAGCAATTGAGTCCGAATCAAGCGGCGGAGATAAAAAGCTCGAATCTTGAGAATTCCCCAATTGATTATCAACAATTCTATCATCTGGGTGTTGCTCAAATCGATCCAATTGATCAGGGTTCTGCTCAAAATTCGCAGAAGAAGTGGAATTAGGGTTCGTTGTTGCAGTGGGCTTCCATGGCGGAAGCTCTGCGAGCTTATCAATGGTGGTTTTAGCTTTCTTAATCAGCCAATCGATAGCTTTTCCATGGTGGTGTGTGGTGGCGGTGGTGTGTGGTGGTGGTGGTGGTATGTGGTGTGTGGTGGAGATGGTGATATTTTTATAGCCCTTAGGGGTATTTTGGTCTTTTTAAAAAAATCTAACAGAAAATGTTAACACTGTTAGTCAAAAGGACTGAAACAGACAACTTTTTTAAAATTTGGTACGCGAATGGAGACAAAATAAACGTTGGTACTCAAGTGGAGTCAATTTGCAAAACACAGAGACTAAAACCGAGATTTACTCTTAATTTTATTTGATAGTTTTCGCCACAAATTTAAAGGAAGCACAACTTGTTAAAAAGATAATTTTTTTTTTGAAATTTACACTATGAAGTTTTCATCACCCAAGTATTGAGATACAAAAGAGATTACAACTGAGAAAAAGACAACCGAGGAAAAAAAACAATAGCATACACTCCTAACTTAACCAAATAGTAACATTTACAGATTGATAACGAATAGTCAATGACATTTACTTGCATTATATTAATTTTTGTGAATTGTGATGGTGGTGTTAGGGTGGTGGCAGATGCACAAATCCCCTGGGCTTGTGAGGCATTTTCAAGGCAACATGTGGAAGAACTTGTCAAGAATCCACCAGTACTTGAGTATCCAACTAATTAAACCCTTTTAGTAAATTAATATACTATTAAATTAAATATTGTTGGTTGGTTCTAACAAAAACATTGAATTGGTGCAGGTGTTGGAAGTCATTCATGACTCAGCTATGGACCCTTGGTCTACTTGATACTGTAAGGATGGAGAGGTCAGAGGTGTAGAGCCATACTAAACAGATCTAAAGACAAACAACTTGAAGACAGTTATGATGCATATTTTGGTTGAAATTTTTTTCGTACTAGTATAGCAGCAGGATCTGTTGATACCGTTTGTTTTGTTGTTGTAAAGGATTTAAATCTCCAGACAATTTCTTTCACAAGTTTCTTCTTGTAGTAGATATTGATGGTTTCCGAAAGCCTAAGTTCTCGTTTGTTTGATCATCATCCTTTGAATAGCCTAATTTTGATGGTTACTCTGCACAATATTCCCATCTCTTTTGCTATGAATGTTGTTATGTTTTGATCAATAATTATCTATTCTATTTAAAACATTTGGTCGGTGGGTTCATTTGGTGGGTTCTTCTGGACACTTCCCCTGTGTTTTCTTATATATGGTGTTCTTCTTCTTCTTCCTTCGGTTCCCGCTTTGCTCTCTCCTTGCTGCTTCGCTTACATTGTCTTCTTGCTTAAGGTGGATTTTTGTCGCCGTTGTTGTCTCCTCCTCTCGATTTCTAGAGAGAGGCGGAGGGGTCACCGTTTCTAGCGGTGTTGCCGGTCGCCTTTCCTTGCAGCGGCGGTTAGGGCTGGCCTTGGTAGCGTATACACGTGGCTCCTCTCGATTTCTACGAGTTAGGGCTGGCCTTGGTAGCGTATACACGTGGCTCCTCTCGATTTCTACGATAGAGGCGGAGAAGTCACCGTTTCCGGCGGTGTTGCCGGCCGCCGACCGTCGCGCCTTTCCTTGCAGCGGCGGTTAAGGCTGGCCTTGGTGACATCGCCTGTACACGTGGAGACATCCCGTCGGTCTAGATCTGTCGATGATTATTTTGATTGTGGGCTTGAGTTATCGGTCGATGATGACTGGGGTCGCCTTGTCTGAGACTTTGTTGTGCATGTTGTTCTTTGTGTTTTCAAGATTGAGCTTAACGGTGGTGGTGTTGCCGGCGATGGTCTTAACGGTGTTGGTGTTGACGGCGATGGTGTTGACAGTGGGGGTCTTCACGGTAGTGGTGTTGACGGTGGGGGTCTTCACGGTGGTGGTCTTGATGGTGGGGCTTTTGATGGTGGTGGGGCTTTTGATGGTGGTGGGCTTGATTGTGATGGCTCCGGTTCTAATCTGTGCCCTGGTATTTAGAAATCTTGACTATTCTATTGACATGATTCATTGTGTTGCAGTTTGAATTTTGAGGATGAGATCACCCTAAAGTTAAGGCATACTGGAGCTGGTATCATATCTATGGCTAATATTGGTCCAAATACAAGTGTAAGCCAGTCATTTATCACATTGGCACGAGGCAATCAATCAGTTAATAGTAAACATTTATTATTGTAATCATTTTGGTCCATCTCTTTGTTACTATGGTTCCTCATGTGAGGTTTGGGGCAAACATTTTAGAATTCAGTAGTATAAGCACGGGACAACAACAATTGACCTATTTTATTAGTTCATTATTAATCATCGATCAGCTTGATTTCAAAGGTATGCTTAAATTTCTGCCATGTAATGAATTTTTATGGGTGTTATTCTGCTTGAATTTTGATTTTTAGGCACTAAAGTTAAGTTATTTTAAATGTGAGGTTGTATATGCGCTGCTATTCTGATTGCACTTTGAGCTCAATTTAGGAGAAGCATACTTGATAATATGTAACATTTGTACACTATTTGATAAGCATTCTGTCTGGTTTTCTTATCAAGTTTCATGTTCTCATGTTAGTACGTAGTTGCATTTTAAACTTTTTTTTGCATCTACTTCATATCTCGACATTGGATTCCCGTGGCTTATGTTTCTTTGGCTATGATGACTGTGATATGGACCATTGCTTGGCGTGGCATGAACGAGGATGGCGAGTGACATGTTTTTCACTTGCAACCCGTGTTGCAGCCGTATCGATTTACTAATAAGATCTGAGCCACGTTGTGTATGTTTATTATGATTTTTGTCTTTGTATTAGTCATTCCTGGTCACCTGGGTTCAATTTCTTTACGTTTGATTGTTTATCTTCCTTTGTTTTATCATGTTGTGAGCACTCTTGGTTGTTGATGTTAATAATAATGGTATTCATTTAAGGTTGTTGCTTCTGGTTGTTGCATGTTGATAATAATGGTATTCATTTGATGTCGATAATAATGGTCGATAATAATGGTCTTCACGATGGTGGTCTTGATGGTGGGGCTTTTGATGGTGGTGGGCTTGATTATGATGGCTCCGGTTCTAATCCGTGCCCTGATATTTAGAAATCTTGACTATTCTATTGACATGACTCATTGTGTTGCAGTTTGAAGTTTGAGGATGAGATCACCCTAAAGTTGAAGCATACTGGAGCTGGTATCATATCTATGGGTAATGTTGGTCCAAATACAAGTGTAATCTAGTTATTTATCACATTGGCAAGAGACAATCAATCACTTAATGGTAAACATTTATTATTGTAATCATTTTGGTCCATCTCTTTGTTACTATGGTTCCTCATGTGAGGTTTGGGGTAAACATTTTAGAATTCAGTAGTATAAGCACGGGATAACAACAATTGACCTATTTTATTAGTTCATTGTAAATAATCGATCAGCTTGATTTCAAAGGTATGCTTAAATTTCTGCCATGTAATGAATTTTTATGGGTGTTATTCTGCTTGAATTTTGATTTTTAGGCACTAAAGTTAAGTTATTTTAAATGTGAGGTTGTACATGTGCTGCTATTCTGATTGCACTTTGAGCTCAATTTAGGAGAATCATACTTGATAATGTGTAACATTTGTACACTATTTGATAAGCATTCTGTCTGGTTTTCTTATCAAGTTTCATGTTCTCATGTTAGTACGTAGTTGCATTTTAAACTTTTTTTGCATCTACTTCATATCTCGACATTGGATTCCCGTGACTTATGTTTCTTTGGCTATGATCACTGTGATATGGACCGTTGCTTGGCGTGGCATGAACGAGGATGGCGAGTGACATGTTTTTCAGTTGCAACCCGTGTTGCAGCCACATCGATTTACTAATAAGATCTGAGCCACGTTGTGTATGTTTATTATGATTTTTGTCTTTGTATTGGTCATTACTGGTCACCTGGGTTCAATTTCTTTACGTTTGATTGTTTATCTTCCTTTGTTTTATCATGTTGTGAGCACTCTTGGTTATTGATGTCGATAATAATGGTATTCATTTGAGGTTGTTGCTTCTGGTTGTTGCATGTTGATAATAATGGTATTCATTTGATGTTGATAATAATGGTCGATAATAATGGTCTTCACGGTGGTGGTCTTGATGGTGGGGCTTTTGATGGTGGTGGGCTTGATTGTGATGGCTCCGGTTCTAATCCTTGCCCTGATATTTGGAAATCTTGATTATTCTATTGACATGACTCATTGTGTTGCAGTTTGAAGTTTGAGGATGAGATCACCCTAAAGTTGAAGCATACTGGAGCTGGTATCATATCTCTGGGTAATGTTGGTCCAAATACAAATGTAATCCAGTCATTTATCACATTGGCAAGAGACAATCAGTCACTTAATGGTAAACATTTATTATTGTAATCATTTTGGTCCATCTCTTTGTTACTATGGTTCCTCATGTGAGGTTTGGGGCAAACATTTTAGAATTCAGTAGTATAAGCACGGGACAACAACAATTGACCTATTTTATTAGTTCATTGTTAATCATCGACCAGCTTGATTTCAAAGGTATGCTTATATTTCTGCCATGTAATGAACTTTTATGGGTGTTATTCTGCTTGAATTTTGATTTTTAGGCACTAAAGTTAAGTTATTTTAAATGTGAGGTTGTATATGTGCTGCTATTCTGATTGCACTTTGAGCTCAATTTAGGAGAAGCATACTTGATAATGTGTAACATTTGTACACTATTTGATAAGCATTCTGTCTGGTTTTCTTATCAAGTTTCATGTTCTCATGTTAGTACGTAGTTGCATTTTAAACTTTTTTTTTGCATCTACTTCATATCTCGACATTGGATTCCCGTGACTTATGTTTCTTTGGCTATGATGACTGTGATATGGACCGTTGCTTGGCGTGGCATGAACGAAGATGGCGAGTGACATGTTTTTCACTTGCAACCCGTGTTGCAGCCACATCGATTTACTAATAAGATCTGAGCCACGTTGTGTATGTTTATTATGATTTTTGTCTTTGTATTGGTCATTACTGGTCACTTGGGTTCAATTTCTTTACGTTTGATTGTTTATCTTCCTTTGTTTTATCATGTTGTGAGCACTCTTGGTTGTTGATGTCGATAATAATGGTATTCATTTGAGGTTATTGCTTCTAGTTGTTGCATGTTGATAATAATGGTATTCATTTGATGTCGATAATAATGGTCGATAATAATGGTCTTCACGGTGGTGGTCTTGATGGTGGGGCTTTTGATGGTGGTGGGCTTGATTGTGATGGCTCCGGTTCTAATCCTTGCCCTGATATTTAGAAATCTTGATTATTCTATTGACATGACTCATTGTGTTGCAGTTTGAAGTTTGAGGATGAGATCACCCTAAAGTTGAAGCATACTGGAGCTGGTATCATATCTATGGGTAATGTTGGTCCAAATACAAGTGTAATCCAGTCATTTATCACATTGGCACGAGACAATCAATCACTTAATGGTAAACATTTATTATTGTAATCATTTTGGTCCATCTCTTTGTTACTATGGTTCCTCATGTGAGGTTTGGGGCAAACATTTTAGAATTCAGTAGTATTAGCATGGGACAACAACAATTGACCTATTTTATTAGTTCATTGTTAATCATCGATCAGCTTGATTTCAAAGATATGCTTAAATTTCTGCCATGTAATGAATTTTTATGGGTGTTATTCTGCTTGAATTTTGATTTTTAGGCACTAAAATTAAGTTATTTTAAATGTGAGGTTGTATATGTGCTGGTATTCTGATTGCACTTTGAGCTCAATTTAGGAGAAGCATACTTGATAATGTGTAACATTTGTACACTATTTGATAAGCATTCTGTCTGGTTTTCTTATCAAGTTTCATGTTCTCATGTTAGTACGTAGTTGCATTTCAAACTTTTTTTTGCATCTACTTCATATCTTGACATTGGATTCCCGTGGCTTATGTTTCTTTGGCTATGATGACTATGATATGGACCGTTGCTTGGCGTGGCATGAACGAGGATGGCGAGTGACATGTATTTCACTTGCAACCCGTGTTGCAGCCACATCGATTTACTAATAAGATCTGAGCCACGTTGTGTATGTTTATTATGATTTTTGTCTTTGTATTAGTCATTACTGGTCACCTGGGTTCAATTTCTTTACGTTTGATTGTTTATCTTTCTTTGTTTTATCATGTTGCAAGCACTCTTGGTTGTTGATGTCGATAATAATGGTATTTATTTGAGGTTGTTGCTTCTGGTTGTTGCACGGCTATGATGATACATGAAAACTGGTACCGGTTGCATTGGCTTGGCAACTATTTTCAATGTGCAGCCACAACCTGCATTAGTTCTGAGCCACACGTTGAACATTCCAATTTTATACACCGCTTTACGGCGTTCCCAAGACGCGCAACGCGCGTCTGGGTAATAACTAGTTGTCCTTTTAAAAATGTCTTAATAATCATAATTTTGGATTCAAATAAAAAAGCAATAAATATCTCATAGAAAACATGTAGTAAAAGATATTCATAATAAATAGAAACGCATTTTGCGATGGTGAGTTAGAGCCTGAGAGGAGTTGATAGATATACAAACATATTGTATAATCAATCCTTTAGTGTAAATGTATTCATATCCTCGTGTGTATTGCACATGGTGATATTTAATCACAATAACAACACAAATCACACATTAATAACCAATAATATTACATGATATTATATTTAGTCTAAACTTATTATTTACGAGAATTAAGATCGAATCAGAAATATAAATAAACCAACCATACAATTTAATCTAAATTTTGATATATTATTTAATATACATATAGAACGAATGAGCAGTAATACTACATACATTATATTATCTAATTCATCATCATTTGTCTCATGATGAAAAGGTAATGTTTGCTCTTGTCTCATCTTTTAGATCTTACTTTACATTTTATCCCATAGCATGTTAGAGGTAAAGTTTGTTCTCAACTTATCTTTTAAACCTTACCTTCAACTAAGATTTCTCCGGGCATGTATGTTGTTGTTTAAACACTTAGAGGTCTTATAATACATCCATCCACCCACATGAACACTACATCAATTAACTTTTGTTAATCATATATTTTTAAACTTACATAAAAGATCATATCAAGCCTGCCCAATATCCTTGTAAGTTTTATAACTTCTAAGCAGGCTTCAAATTTAGTTATAACCCAAGCCCACTTTTGTAATATTATTATTTTTAAACAAATATTAAACAAATAAAAAGGCTACTAACTATTAAACAAATAAAAAGGCTACTAACTATTAAACAAATAAAAGGCTACTTTCTATCCTATAATTGTTTAGCTTTCTCCACGTATCTGCAATCTCACAGAGTTAACACTCTATCTAACTCTTATCTCCATTTCCTCTCTAATTGAAGCAATATTGATCGGCGATTTTCACTCCCACCGGAGACGCCACTCACGACAATCTCACGGTAACCTAATTCCCTAAATTTTCTTATAAACCCTCAATTTGAACCAGATGACGAACAACATGTAGTTCTCACTTGCTATTAGAGCATAATACTCTGAATTTGTGGCTTTTAATTTGCTCTTAAGAAGCAAAATTGCAGTAGTTTGGATTTTGGAATTTTTGAACTGTGAATTTGGTTGAAGATGCTGCTCATGTCATTTGTAATTGGATGATTGTTATTGTAGCATATCAGGTGATGTTCCCCTGCTAAATGGAACAGTATATTGAGTGGAGATCAAGAGGATCCCATTGATGTTACAAATGAGTAAGCCGTTTTGTCAGGCTACTACTTTGAACACTTGAAAAGTATTAAAGCTGCATAACTTAAAAATCAAAATGTATACATTCTCGTATGTTTTCAACCCTTGAAACCGTGACTTGAACTTGAGTGGATCTTGTTTTGCTCTCATATGTCTTTAAACCTCAAAACACTAATGATACCTTGACTTGAACTTGAAGTTGAGACCGCTTTTATTAGCGGTTTTGCGTTGTTGTTGTTGTTTTGCTGCAGTCTTGAAGGAAATTTTTATAAAGATGTTTAGTTTTTTTTGCTATATATTGCTGCAGATCAACTGTTTTCTTGGTGTACTGTCATTTTTGGGCTGCTTTTATGATCTGTCATTTTGGAAGGTAATTATTCTAGGCCCCATGCCACTGCATACAAACATACATGCATACACCCATACTTATATTTATGCATACAATGATAAATCTTGAAGTTAAACTTATTGTTAAAGCCCCAACATCCTGCATATATAAAACCATATCTTTTCAATCATTTCCAATTGGCCTTTTAAAATAAGGATATCATTCTGTATAAAGAAAACCATATAAATTCTAACTCATAGTTCCATAACCTCTTCCCTTCTCTCTCTTTCAGAAATTTAGATGGCAGTCACCAGCACACGCCATTGTATTGCTCTTTTTATGGAACCAGACTCAACCAAATCCAACATCTTAGATGCAACCAGACACACTGTCTACACCCACACCCAAGTAAGCATTTCTAATTCTTATGCAGCAGAGATATTCAGACTTTTAACAGTTCAATTTATACCCTTAACTGGTTTATCCTTAAGCAGCAGAGATATAACAATTTTTGTTCGCTATCCATGAACGGTTGCCAATCTCGAGACCCTAGAACTCCTGTGGGGATGACAGAAACTCGGACATTTCCGTCTGTTTCGACTCCTGCAATGGCCATGGACCAGTTAAATTCTGCAATTACTGAGTTGGGATTTGACCCGCCAGTGTTAGGGTCTGGAATCATAAGGCTTGAGGTAATTAATTGACTTGCTATGTGTCAATAGTTTTCTACATGGTTTTCTTAGGTATCTCCTTGAGGCATGACATGGTTTATCTTTTGCAATTGTGGCTATGGGAATGTGGCACGTGGTTGGTTGCAATTTTTACAAGATGGCACTTGCAGTTCTTTTCTTTTCATGTATAACTACTTTAAATATGTAATAATATATCTCTGAATAATATTGAGGTCCAAATTGTTTAGTATAGATTTTTATTTTGTTGTTATTAGGAATTCTTGAAAAGTACATTGACAATAACGAAACAAATCAAGAAAAGATTAATAAAACTGGACATTCTGGAAACAATATTAATAAGAAAATGTTCATTATGGTATATGATTTTCATACTTGAATATTAATTAATTAATTAGTATATTTGTGAATTGAAGGTTCCAATTGGACAGCAAATTGAAGCAATCGACTGGCTGCATGGTCAGCAACATTTTCAGCATCTCCCTAGATGCTTTTTCTCTGGAAGAAGCCAAAAAAGAATTAACGGTATTCCTTCTCATTCCATTTCTTCTTTGATTACTGGAAACGATTCATCCAATTCCTCTCCGGTCAGCATTTCTGGTTTGGGTTCCGCTGTTTTCTTTCGCCATGTCAGCCCATTTTCACTCCAAGATTGGCAATCTATCAAGAGGTACATTGTTTCTGTCTTTTTGTATGTATTTTGTAAGTAATGTATCTCTCATTGTTGAACCCATAAGTAATTAAACTGAAGGTTCCTGTCTAAGAAGTGCCCACTGATTCGTGCTTATGGGGCAATTCGTTTTGATGCATTGGCTAATATATCATCTGAGTGGGAAGCTTTTGGTTCATTCTACTTCATGATTCCACAGGTAAATAAGCAGTTTGTTTATTATTATCTTGGGCTGTAGCATGTATAGAAGACTTTTGCTATGTGTGTGTGTGTGTTAAAGTACAGGTTGAATTTAATGAGTTTGAAGGAAGTTCAATGCTAGTTACGACCATTGCCTGGGATGAATCCCTTTCATGGACATTTGAGAAGGCAGTAGATGCACTTCAGACAACCATGAGACAGGTCACTCCCAAGTTTTGCTTTTGAGGAGGGTAATCGGATAAATAAGTAAATAAGTGATTAAAACATGCATAGTTTTGCTTTTACGCAGGTTTCGTCCAGTATTGTGAAGTTACGAAAAGAGGTTCCTAATACATCCATTCTCAGCAGCTATAATGTTCCCAGTAAGAAACTGTGGGATATTGGTGTTGATAGAGCATTGCAAATGATAAACAAAAACAAGTCACCCCTTATCAAGGTGTTGCTTATGAACTTTCAGTTTTTGACCCCAATTCTCCTTGAACTACAAAAGCCAATAAAAATTCAAAACAATAGCAACTGCAAATATAATATCAATATCTGTAGTACTTTATACTGCTCTCCTTACTCATTTGGGTTTTATAGGTTGTGCTTGCACGTAGCAGCATAATTAGGACCTCCCCTAATATTGATCCTTTGACTTGGTTGGCAACTTTGCAGGTGCTCATTCGTATGTTATTTTTTTCTCACACTTTTCAACCCATTTACTATTAATGGGTGGGCCAATTCAGATTATGTTTGATCTCTAACTGGTCAATGGGTAAAAAAAAAAAACTAGCTAGAATAGAAACAGTCGAGTTGGTCTGACAGATAAGTGTATTTTTATGCATAAAACCTTCTACACCAATGTATTAAAAATAAACATATTATACTATGGAGATTAATATAGTTGTTGGAAAAAATGACTCGACCCACCCATTTTGCCACCTCTAATATGATTTCTTTTACCAGTGAAGTTTATTACTTGGCCAATTGTAGGTTGAGAGTGAAAATGCTTACCAGTTCTGTCTTCAGCCTCCTGATGCACCTTCGTTTATAGGGAACACTGTAAGTGCAGCTACGTACCGCAAAATGTTGTATAAGAAATATGTTCACAATCCAAAATAGTTATTAATGAAGGTAATGTTTCTGTGTTTGTTTAATCACCTACTTGATCCTTCATGAATAGCCAGAGCAATTATTTCATCGAAACAGACTCGATATTTATAGCGAGGCGATGGCTGGAACCCGAGCTAGAGGTGACTCAAAAGCCCTTGATCTGCAGATAGCACTAGATTTACTTTACAGGTTATAGCTTGAATTGAGATATATTTTTAACCAGATTTTAATGTTTAGATAATCAGTTTCATACTAGCTGCAGCTGCAAAACAACTTATTGTCCCATAAATTACATGATTACTTAACCTGACTTTTTACTCTTATCTCACAATATGCATCTCCTGTTCTCACAAGAATGTCCTTTTTGACCATTTCAAATAACTGATAGTCAGATTATACAAAATTAAACGACAAAGCACATCCAAAAACTATCTCCTACAACTTGATTATTATAGCTGGTTGTCTGAATTTGATTATTCAGAGTCACTATCCAAACACCAGCTAAATCACTGTAATCCTTACGTTTTCTTCTCCCTAACCTTTTGCAGCTCTAAAGATGACAAGGAGTTCTCTATCGTGCGGGAGTGCATAAGAAGAAAACTGGAGGTAAATGTGATCATCACTTGGGTAGGGTTTTGGATTTGTGCGTACGCATGAATGTGTGTGTGTGTGTGTGTTTTTGGGTGGGTGGGGGGGGGGGGGGGAAGGAGGGGCTCTTCTGTGCGTTTATATTTTTGTAAATGCATTTATTCAACTCTGTAGGCTGTTTGTACAACAATATTGGTTGAACCAGAGAAAACAATTCGAAAGCTCCCAAGAGTACAACATCTTTATGCTCGAGTAAGAGGCAGACTAAGAAGTGAAGATGATGAGGTATGCTTTATATTGTAATTCACAGTACAAGAAGATGCAATTTTGTTAAACAAGAAGGCATGAAATACAAATATGAATGGCTCACACATTAAAATGAAAAGACTACCAAAAGATTCATTTTCTAAATTCCTACTCAAGTGACTACTTTTGCAGTTGATGATAATTATGTAACATGACAAGTACAGCTTTACGACATGACTATGAATGTTTTTGACTGGAGTGGCAAAATGGGTGGGTTGGGTAACAAGTAGTTATTTGTTGCGTTGCCCCCACACACCTTTTGTCCACTTGAAATATTGTTAATTAACAGTTAATGTGTTATATTTGATTAGAAAAACTATATGGTTACATTAACATATTATATGTTTGAATAAAGCACTATACGAGGTAGTATGCTTTATAATACAATTTAGGAGAATTTTCAACCCGTTTGACAGTTTCATTGTTAGAGAAATATTTGATTTGACCCATTAGATATAAAATGCATACCAAATTAACATATTCGTAAGTAAATGGGGAAAATAGTCTACATCTAGTTTTGATGTAGACAACAAAATACTATTTAACATAAACAGGGAAGGTAAAAGTGATAATAAGATCTTATCACAGGGTCTCAAAAAATAAATGCAAAATATTTGTTCTGTCCATTCTTATTTGCATGGTTGAAGTTTAATTGAACTATAAAGTTCTCTCTGTTTTTCAAATGCTTAAAATGAGTTTTCACTTCGTGCAGTTTGATATTTTATCTGCACTTCATCCAACTCCAGCTGTGTGTGGATTCCCCACAGAAGAAGCACGAGTTCTGATAGCAGAAACTGGTACATGTATATTCCTTCATCTTCGTCTCTATTAAAACAAACCATGGTTCTCTTTCTTAGTTTTTGTTGCACATTCCAATTAATGGGGAAAAAGTGCAAGTTGAGGAGACAGAGGGCTTAATATATTACCTCCCTTGGTCTTAAAACAAATGTAGCAGTTTCTTTTTCGGGTTGTCCCGAAATAAATGCAATGTTTCTCTTTTGGTAAGTTTCCAATGCAGATTTAGCAAGTCATTGACTGTATTTGCTTTTGCTATTTTTTGATGAGAATTTTTTGTGGTGCGCAGAAAACTTCGACCGAGGAATGTATGCAGGCCCAGTTGGGTGGTTTGGAGGAGGAGAGAGTGAATTTGCTGTTGGTATAAGGTCAGCCTTGGTTCAAAAGGTTGATAAATATTTCCCATTCATATTATGCTATTTTATGCTATTGATATCCTGAAGCAAATTGACATCAACTTGACTATGGGAATTTTTCCCATTTTAAGTAGAGTATGCTCTGGACTTAAGTCGGGTAACTAACTTGAGGGTGTGTATGACATATTAGATATTGGTTTTTTGTGATAATCATAAACATTCTAATGCAGTTTTATGTTAAAATCATATTAATAGGGGCTTGGGGCATTAATCTATGCCGGGACTGGGATAGTGGAAGGAAGTAGTTCATCACAAGAGTGGGATGAACTGGAACTCAAGACATCTCAGGTTTGAGCCTTCTTTTTGGTGCATGTTAATTTACTTGTGTTTCCCAAATAATGGCAAATCCCATTTGAAAGTGCTTGAAGGCCTCAATAGTACAGTTAACGTTAAGTTTTGAATTGTTGTCTCACTTAAATCTTTCAAATGATGTTTTTCAGTTCATGAAGCTGATGAACTGGAGCGCTCTCTCTTGATACTAAGAAGGCCATGTTATCCGGGAAGTAAAAACCAAACACTGTAAAGGTTTGTGATTCATAGTATAAGCGTTTGGTATCTTGTAAGCATCATGTAACGTATATATGTGTGCGCGCATATGCACACATAATTTGTGTAGATTTCTTCTTGAAATCACATTGGTGTGAGATTTTAGCAAATATTCATTTAGATGCAATTACAAAATAAAGAACAAATCCAAATTCTTTTCTCAAAATACTAACTTATGTTTTACTAATAGCTTAATTAAATTGTCCAATTAAGTAAATCAAACCTATTTTCTAACCACAGTTGTTGATTGGTTCATTTCAGGAAATATGTCAATGTGGACCAACCATTTCATTCATCCAGTTAAGGAGGAGATGCAGATACATATATCAGTTAGGTAACTATCGAACGTCATCCTCCACATAGGAATATAGGATTATTATCTCAACGCTCCTTGTTGAAGGCTTATAGTATTGTGTTGAGGTAGGTAGCCAGATTCAGAATTTGGGTTTCAACATTTATTGATCATTATTTGGGTATTAAAACCAGATTCAAATATTACATCACTACTTGTATATGTAGCAATATTTTGGAAATTAAAACATGTGTATAATGCACCTTTTTATCTTTGGTTTAGTGTATAGCTGGCAACATGGTGTGTATTTGTTTGATACCATGTGAAATATGATTAATCGCTAAAATAAAACCAAGTCTCATGGGTTAAATGCTAAAAGGGGTCAAAGGTAATCTAATATGTATTCAAATCCGAAAGTGTTTTATCTAAAAGAAACTAGGTTATTGTTTTAGCAATATAGCTTTTGTAACATGTGTTACCAAAGCTAAAAAAACAGAAAAGAGTTGGTTGGGTTGGCGAGATCTGACCTAACCCAAATTCATCTTCAATTGTTATCTAATACACCTCTTGCCACCTTTAGTTTACTCTTATTGTTTGCTTATTTTGTAATTAGTTCATGTAATAAGAACATTATCCCTACTCACAGATATGGTGTGCATACCAAAAGTTATAAAAATTATTGGATAGAAGCTAAAACACGCATTGGGTAGCGCATGTGCCAATGACCTCTTGGTCTAGTGACACCTTAGCATAATATTTTTTCCCTGTTAAATTGATGTAGGTTTGAGTCTCACAAAGTGAATTTTAGGATTTATGAAGGCGTAGCGTTCACCTTTTATGAGAAAAATCTAGAAAGCAAAACGTGATCAAGATCGTTTTAATTAACAAGAATATTTCATCTTCATAACTCACGAAATTTTAAACGGTTTATAATTAATATTAGCAAAGGGCCTTTGCCCTATGGCGCCTAAATGTGTTGCATTGACGTCACTCCTTAAAAGGTTGAAGATTCAGAATACCATAATTGATTAATAGTATTAACTTAGAGGCTTACATACCGTAACATCTCACTTACGTTGAAATAACGATACTAATATTAATTATATTAAAAGGTTACATTTGGTTAATATATAATACGATCAAACATGTTTGTTCATAAAACAATCTCTAACATATGGTTTTGTCAGTCTCAAACCGGTTTCTAATAGTATTGATTTCAAACCGATTATGTTTCGGTTCACGAACCGGTTTGGACCTTTTGTGTATGCATTGGGCTTTCTATGGCAAAAGTAAAGAAGACTAAAGCCCAAAATGTATCGATCCAACAACAAGATCCGGATTATCCAATGAGAAATCACATCACAAAGGCACAGTGACACTGTTGTAATGTTGCATCACTTCTTGTCGAATCAAACATATATAAGCTAGCAAACGTCTTGTGGACTAATCAAGTAAGATCAAAGAATCAATCAATCGATCAACCGCTTTTGGTTTCGATTCGACTCCGTTTGATCTCTCTTCGAGTTTGTGCTCTTCGTGAATCTAAATCCTACAGATATGTCAAAACCCTCATCTTCCAGATTGATTTTCCTTAGGTATCTTCATCACCATCACCATTCAAAACCCTTGTCGCCACCCAATTCCCCAATTTCATCAACTCCCACTTCTCGAATCACCTCCAGAAACCTTAAACTAAACCCTAGGATTCCATCATCTCCTACACCCCGATTGTTGCCCACTTCAATTTCGAAGATTTCCCAAAACCCACAATTAAAAACACCCATGGGAACCAATTTGATCAGGAATTTTATTGGGTTTAGGTGCATTTCTACTGAGGGTTCGAATTTGGGCGGTAAATTAGACGTAAATTTGTTGAAGGGTAAGATTAAAGAACCTGTGGTAGCAGTTTCGAAGGCTTTTTCTAGGTATAAGCAAGCTATGGGGTTGCAGATGGATGCGTTTTTTAGGAGAAACGGTTTGGTGTTGTTAGGTGTTGGTGGGGTTTTTGTGTGTATCTTGCTTTGGAGGATTATGTTTGGGATCGCTAATACTTTCATTGGGTTATCAGAGGGTTTGGCAAAGTATGGTTTTCTTGCTCTTTCCTCTGCTATCGTCGCGTTTTCTGTGAGTTTTTTCTTTCAATTGGTTTCATGATTTCATGTTCTTGATTACTGATGGTGATATTATTATATTCTAGTATTCAAGCTGCTGTTATAAAGTATAAACACATCAAAACATACCCTTAACTTGAGGAAATGTGGATGTTATTCATGTATGCCATTATACATTGAACAGTTTTCATGTTGTCTAATTGTGTGAGGATCTTTAACCAGTAGCTTTGCTGTGAGTGGGATTTATTGGGTATGTTTGTTTGTTTATTGTGTGAGGATGTTTTTTGAGATTTGGGTTTGACAATATTATGTGCTATTTAAGGGACTGTATCTTCGATCAAGGTTTACAATAAATCCTGATAAGGTTTATCGTATGGCGATGAGGAAACTTAACACATCAGCTGATATTCTTGAAATTATGGGTGCTCCACTCACTGGAACAGATTTAAGAGCATATGTTATGTCAGGAGGCGGTATAACATTAAAGAACTTTAAAGCACGGCTCAAGAGCAAGCGGTGTTTTCTTATTTTCCCAATACGTGGTGCAGAAATGAAAGGCTTAGTTAGTGTTGAAGTCAAGAACAAAAAAGGCCAGGTTAGCTTTTAAAGTTTAGAGTTTTAGCGCGTTAATGTCTTTGGTTATTTTTTCCTAGTTTTCCAAGTATTTATAGGTTATGTTTGGATTTTGAACTTAAAAAGACTATATGTTAGTGTCTATTCTAGACAATCCTGCTGTGTGCTAGTTTTTTTCAACCTTGTGAAATAACAGGATGACCCGTAGATGTACAATTGTCTGTTCATGTGTGGTATAGCCATAAGCCATATGGGTTGACAAAGTGGGTGGGTCAAAAGGGGTCGTGTTGTGTTGACAAGCCATCAAGCTTTTGTCTTAAAAAATACCCAATGAATGGTTAAGATATATGGAATCCAATACCATCATTGAAATGGTGGTCTGATACTTACATTTTGACCGCGTTTTGCCCATATCACTCGTTAGCAATAAATGTAGCTAAAAAATTGACCCAACTTTGAACAAATAGGGTTATAAATTATAGGATGTCCGTATTGCAAAACATGGGCTTGTCATTGGAGGGATCACTTTCAACTCATAAAATTAAAAAATGGGTCAGTTATTTGGGTTGAATTTTAGTTTTAGGGGATGACATGGGTAGAATTTTGTTAGCAATGGGTAAAATATAATAATTAGCACAAGTTGAACAATTCGTGTATATTTTAGATTGTACTTCTATTATAGTAATAATATAGTTTCCCTAAGCATATTTAAATATTTAATCCATTACTTGTTATAAAATTTCAGAAAAAGGGGAAAAGAGTCCTGGTGGGTTGGCCCAACCCGCCAGCCCTGCCCATTTTACCACCTCTAACATGTTCGTTATTCATGTTGTAACCGCAGTCTAGTGATTTTGTTGCAGTATGATATGAAGTTGCTATCAGTAGACATTCCAATGTCAACAGGACCCGATCAGCGCATATTCCTGATTGGAGATGAAGAAGAATATAGAATCGGTGGTGGGTTGATATCCGAACTAAGAGATCCAGTGGTGAAAGCCATGGCAGCAGCTAAGGAATTTGAAGCACGTGACGTGGAAGAGGACAAAGAAGATGCCCGAAGAGAGCTCGAGGACGCAGAGAGAAAACACCAGGAAGAGATTGAAAAGATTCAGAGAGAGGGATCATAGTGATACTGATTTCATCCTATGTTTTGTTGTTTTTAATCTTTAGTTTTACCACTAGCTGTTCATACCCTTGTGATTGGCCCAATAGGTTTGAAGTTGGCTGCATTATAAATACTGCTGGTTACCCTGTATTTTTAACACTTCTAAATCTTATAAAACAAAACAAAACAAATATATCCCTGCAAAAATCCCACACTTCAAAAATCTTATAATGTTTAAAGAATGAATTAATATATAAAACTGGTTCATTGAATTATCAGGAATTGGGATTGGAAAATTTTCATTCAAAATCATGTTTGATTTGTCATCGGATGAAATTAGAATTGGAAAAATTTTCAACATTCGTTATAATTCACATTTCTTTCATTTAACCATGGAATCTTATCTTACTACTCTAATAAAAGGGTAAATGAGGGTGCCATGTGCCAGTACCACAATCATTCTCACCATTTTTTCTCGCCTCTCTCTCCTATTAAATAATTATCTTAATTACTAATAAAATTATTTTAATATATAATAAATCAAGAAATAAATTTATATATTAAGGTTATTTCTAAATAAATTGAAATTTTTAAAAAGTCAATTTTCTAAAACAAAAAAATAATCAAATTTGGGAGTTGTAATACGAATTTTTTAAAAATAACATTTTTATACGGTTTGTTTTAGAATAAAATGTTTATTTTTCTTAAAAAATTTAAAAAGTTAATATCACTGTTTTATTATTTATAGTCATTTTCGATACGTAATTTCAGTCATATCATATCTTAAAATATTATTTTATAATTATTAAATTTATTATATTAATATTTTATTTATTCAACCCGTATAATACACGGGTTTGCTAAAGCTAGTGTTTAATAATCCAGTAGAATGTTTTAAGTTAACATTCCAATTCCACTTAAAATTGACCAACCAAACGTGTTACCAATTTTAACAATATTTCTAATTTTAATTTTTTCGTAAACATTCTGCGAACCAAACAACCCTTTATATTTAGCCTAGAAGATGTTGGCTGCCAAAAGTGAAATAAAGGTCGTGAAAATCACTATATGATATGTAGCGGTAGTGATTTGACTTAGGAAGTAGCATTTGTTTGTATCAGCTTAGGTAAATTTGGAATCAGGAAGTGGTCATCGCTCGTGAAGATCACTATATGATTGAATGTAGCAGTGAAGGCCTAATGCTCAATTGCAGTAAAGTTCATTGTAATAGGAGAAAATTAGAAATCAATCAAAGCATTATAAACAAGAAAACGCAAAAATGATATTGGCCCATGCAGGTCTCGAACCTGCGACCTTCGCGTTATTAGCACGACGCTCTAACCAACTGAGCTAATAGGCCGCTTGCTCTTGTGTCGATTCATATGTTTATTATCAAAGTCGCTTAACTATAAACATTCAAACCCATGTAAGAGAACAGGAAGAGAAACTACTTTGACAAAATCTGTATCTTATTATACCAATAGTATATCAACCAACCGCTTTATTTGACAAAATCTGTATCTTATTATAATATTTCTATCAAAACGTTGGCATCGTTTTTGTTTTGGTAGTACTTTTGGCCATTTATTAATCCTCGTCACGGTGTTTTGGAATTTTTTAAAGTGGTACACATGTTTTTATTAAAAAGAATGCACTCTATTTCTTGCATCACGCTTTATTTGGACCGCATGACGTTTCAAACAAATTGCAATGTTACCACAACGTCAAGTTTCAAATCATAGATTTAACCACAACAGCCGTTAAGTTGGTTGAAGAAAATCCAACACCAACAAAAATTATGATAGCCACTTTCGAATGCCATTATTAGATAGCATCTTCTAGTAATAAGAGATTAAAGAATGTCATTATGTGTTGTGATTAATCTCCCACATCCATACCCATATATAAATGGCTACAAATCAATTTTAACAATTATTTAAAAAATATTTAAAATAAAATAACGACCGGTTTTTAAAACCAGATCCAAACCGGTTTTAACGGCTATGATCACTACCCGGTCTAAACTGGCAATTTACGACTTTAGGTTCGTAACCATTTTGGGTTGGTTTCAAACCATCAATAACGAACCGTCAGGTATGGGCCCGAACCTATTCAAAATGCCTTATACACCCCTCGGCTTCCATCCCCAATCTCATTAGAATGCAGAAACCCTAGGGTTATTTTAGTCACTAGACATTTGAAAGCATAAAGGCGGGTAACTAACGATAAACAAGTAAACAACCAATTCTACTCATCTTCATAACCGCTCTGTAACAGATAAACATCTGCAGTAGACGCATTAAGATGTTCACAATCGGTGATTAGAGCTGTTGATCCAATTCTTTTGGATCAATTAATCAATTTCAGTTTCCGGTGAAAAGGTTAGTAGTCAAATCCCTCTGTACAAGTCTTATTCGATTGACGGCTTCTTGTTTCCGTTATGATGGATCGGATGATGATTACGATTAGTTAGTGTAAAATTTTTAATCGATTATGATTTCTTCTGCAAAAATTTGCAGTTCAGATGATTGAATTTATGCAGTTCCGTGGGAATTGCTTCGTAGGCAACGTGTTACTGCTTTTAGACCTAAATTTATGATAGAGCTGCGTTGTTTTGTTATCATTTTGTTAGTTAGGATTGTTACTGGTGCTGATCTGTTGCTCCTGCGATTGAATTGATTGCTTCAAGTTTTTGATTCATTAGCGTTGTTGTATGTATCGTGTTGCTAGAGATCTGAAACTTTTCAGTTGAAATCTACTGGATCTCAACTGAAATTTATGATTTCTTCTGCAAAATTTTTAATCGATTATGATTTCTTCTGCAAAAAATGCGGTTCAGATGATTGAATATATGCAGTTCCGTGGGAATTGCTTCGTAGGCAACGTGTTACTGCTTTTAGACCTAAATTTATGATAGAGCTGCGTTGTTTTGTTATCATTTTGTTAGTTAGGATTGTTACTGGTGCTGATCTGTTGCTCCTGCGATTGAATTGATTGCTTCAAGTTTTTGATTCATTAGCGTTGTTGTATGTATCGTGTTGCTAGAGATCTGAAACTTTTCAGTTGAAATCTACTGGATCTTAGTGTTTTCCGTCTGTTGGATTGGTGTTTGTCTACCTTCGGTTTGTATGGTATCAAGTATAAGCGTATGTTTCTGTTCATGCCTACTGATTTTTGCAGTTATTGGTTGAATTATTGCACTTCCTTGAGACCTTGAGAAATAATCAATTAAGTTCAAGTTTCTTATGAAAATTTTGACTAATTTAACCTGGTATAACTATACATGAACTTCTTAATGTTGACTGATTTTTGCCTTGTTGGGCTATTATATTCTTATGGAAGCTAGACTTAATCTTATGTTATGATATTGAAGTATAGCAGGGGAGTTAGTCTCTATAAATGGAGGGCACTGAATCAAAACCACCAAAGCAACAGGAGGATAGTCATATTCGTTCCATGGGAATTGTAGAAGTTATTGAAGGTGAGATCCTTATTTAACCCAGGAATCATACTTCATTTTTTCATATTACATGACCATACACTAAATGAGCATATAACATCTGGATAATTAGAGTTCCAAGAGAGTGTCAAAGATATTATTGAAGAGATTAAACAAGATGAAGGTTTCTCTGAAATGACTGCAGAAAATTATGATAAAAAGAAGTCTTACTTGACAAAGCACTTAACTGATCTATCACACTTGCATAGGATGTTGGCAAATCAGCATGTTCGTCTAATTGAAGTAGTCAGCAAGAACTTTGCGTACCTGATAAAATACCAGCATCTAGATTCTTTTGATATAAATTTTCCTCATGTTATTAAGATGCTTTCTCCTTATCAAGACCGTAACCCGCGTAAATTGATGGCGCCTATTGGTTATGATTTTGCTTTAAGGGCAAGTGGAGGTGGTTTTAATATTTGTAAAAGAGAACGTTTAGAGTCAGCCTCCTCATTATCATCAGATTCTGGTTCAGAATCTACCAATAAGCTTCTAGGTTCAACAGTAAAAAATGGTGCATTAGAAGTAAAAGAAACCAAGGCCCTCAAGTTTTTAGTTCGAATGACTTCCAATGTGGTTGATGAGCCAATTAGTGACACAAAGCTTCTTGAAAATGAAGTTCCAAAGTTAAACCAGAAGTTTCTTGAGCTGCAGAAGCAAGTGGGTGACCTCAAACTAGTGATTTCGGAGTCTGAACTTAAGATTAAAACGGTGGAAGAGGAGTTAGAGACGTCCAGAAAGAGACTAACAATAGCAATGGAGGCAATTGCAAATCTGAAGGGTGAGCAGTCTACAATTAAACCAGTCCCTGATGATGCCTTGAAGGTAGAAGAAAGCAATGATTCTGGTTTAGACTCTCCCCTGTCATCTGTCAACAAGCCTCCAGTGTCACCAGTCAGTGATGATGCCTCGAAAGTAAATGAACGCAAAGATTCTTATGCAGAATCTTCCATGGCATCTGACAACAAGCCTGCAGTACCACCAGTCATTAATGATGCCTTGAAAGTAGAAAAAACCAAAGATTCTGGTTCAGAATCTTCCATGTCATCTGTCAACAAGCATGCAGCGCCACCAGTGAATGATGATTTTTTGCTTGAAAAGAATTGCAAATTGGAAGAAGAGTTGGCGAGTTTGAAACAAAAACTTCAAAGTTTAACAGAAGAAAATGGTGAGTTGAAGCAGCAAATTAATGGCAATGTAGCAGATGTTGAGCTGTACATGTCTGAGAGTAAACTGGGATGGAAAGCATTGGAAGAAGAGGTACTGGCATCGAAAGAGCTTGCTAAGAAGATTGAAGAGAACATGTGTGGAATTTTATCAGAGAAAGCAAGCAATGAATCAAAGCGTGATTCTGAAATCAAAGCAATGAATATGAAGATGGCCGAGTACATGACTGAAATTTCACAGCTGAAAAGCGCACATGAGAAAAAAGAGAGGATCTGGAATGGTGTTACTGAACAGTTAAAGAATGATCTAAAGGAAAAATGTGAGTTAGTTGATGAATTGAGTCAGAAAGTGAGCAGGAAAGATGATCAGCTGGAGATACTTTGGGATGAAAAGCTTTCTCAGGATACTTTGATTCAAGAACTGAAAACTGAATTGCATTCGGTTAAACTTGAGAATCAGGGGGTACTTCAGGCATTTGATAATGTACATAAACTTACAGATGAACTGAAACAGAAAGTGGTTGAACTGGAAAGAGAGGTGCGCATGCAGACGGAGGCTATGTCAGATCAAAAGTAGTAGTTTAGTTTGCTGTCAACTTGAGAGCAGTGTTGAGTTCTTTACAGCTTATATACGTACATACAAAGATACTCATGTTCACATCATGCTTGTTGGTCTAAAACATTGCAGATTCTCTGATTTCATTAATAAATGAATTAGCATATTTTGAAACTCATGATTTTAGTTAGTTGTTCCTTGCTATTATCATTTTAGCATAATTTGCAAACCTTTTAAATGTTATGAGAGGTGACACCAATCCAAATGATGGCCACTCAGTTGACACGTCCGGATTTGAACTGACTAGAGCAGCCTCATTCCACAACAAAACCTAACCAACCAGGAAATCAAGGCGAGTGTCATTAGGGCCACGAAATGTGACCACATAATTTTAAGAATTTTATCTTTAAATGCGAGCATTGGATTTGTGACTTTGTGTCTTGCTTTTCGATTTAATATCTCGATACAAGAGCAATGCTTTTATGACCTAATTGACTGGTCGGATCGGTTGGAATGGGAACCACAACTAGTTCATTAGCCTACTTGTACCATTCTCATTTGAAATGATGAATCGGATCAATCGATCCGAATTCTAAACTTTTTTCCCTTGACAATCTTATTTATTCTTTAATTTAATCATTCAGGCTTTAGAAGGTGGCTTCAAATCAAATATGACTACTGTAGAACTTGGCCGAAACCTTCTTTTGTTGGGCCTTTGTGCTCGATTGAAGCTAGTTCCAAACCGACTATCCAAACCGATTCCAAACCAGTATAAAGAGGAACCGGTTCCAACTCAATAATATTGTCGGTGCCAAACCAGGTACTGTTTACCTTGAAACAACAGTATCCGAACCGGCTCAAAACCGCTCAAACCGGGAAAAAACCCGAACCGAAACCGGTTTTAAATAAAGAGATGGATTGGTGCACCTATACTTGTTTCATTCTTCTCTAGTCGCTATTCCTCACCCATTCCAAATACCTTAAACACCCCTTAACTTTCATCCCCAATCTCATTGGAATACAGAATTCCTAGGGTTATTTTAGTAACTACATATTTGAAAGCATAAAGGCGGGTAACTAACAGCCATCCCTTCCAATCTTCCATATACTTCTTCGTGTTCAGAGTCCATTTCTACTCGTCTTCATAACCCCACTGTAACAGAGTACACACGTTAAGATGTTAACAGTCGGTGATTACAGCTGTTGATCCAATTCCTTTTAATCAATTTCAGTTTCCAGTCTAAAGGTTAGTAATCAAATCCCTTTCTTAAATTTGGTTCATTGATGGCTTCTTTGTTTTGTTATGATGATTTGGATGTTGATTAAAATTAGTTCTTGTTATCTTTTCATCAATTACGATTTTGTTCTGCAAAAGATGCGGTTCAGATTATTGAATATGTGCAGTTCCATGGGAATTGCATCATTGGTCATTTGCTACGTGTTACTGCTTTTAGACCTAAATTCATGATAGGGTTGCGTTTTTTATGAACGTTTTTGTTAATTAGTATTTGTACTGATCTCCTGTTCCTTTGAGTGAATTGATTTGTCCAAGTTTTTGATTCATTAGCGTTTTTGTTAAGATTAGTTCTTGAGATTTACTACTTTCGTGAATTAGAAGTGGAAACTACTGGATCTTAGTGATTATCTGTTGGATTAGTGGATGCCTGCATTACATTTGTATGGTATCAAGAACCATGAATTAAGTATAAGCTTCTGTTTTTGTTCATGCCTGTTGCCTTTTGTATTTGTGAATTGTTGCACTTCATTGACAAATAATCAATTGAGTTTTGAGTTAAGTTACTTATGAAAGTCTTAATGTTGACTGGTTGATTGGTTGTTCCTTTGTTGGTCTTTGTAACTTCTTTTAGCTTTATTGAACCAGTCTCACACATAACTCGTATTACTTAATCGTCGTGTTGGAAGCTAGACTTAATATTATTATATGATATTGAAGTGTAGCAGGGCAGCTGGTCTTTATAAATGGAGGGCACTGAATCAAACCCAACGCAGCAGGAGGATGCTCAGATAAATCCTGAAATTTCTAGAATCCTTGCAGACACTATTGAGGGTCAGTTTCTTATATAACTTGGGAATCATAATTCATTTATCCCCATTTCATATCTATACACTAACTGAGCATAATATATCTGGATAACTAGAGTTCCAAGAGTGTGTCAAAGATATCCTTCAAGAGATAGGACCAGATGAAAGTTTCTCTAAATTGACTGCAAAAATTTATGATAAAAAGAAGTCTTACTTGACAAAACATGTAACTGAGTTATCGCGATTGCATGAGATGTTGGCTGATCAGCATGTTCGCTTGATTGAGAAAGTAAGCAAAAACTGTCCATCCTTGATACAAAGTCAGCCTCTTGAGTCTTCAGATTCAACTTCTCCTCAAGTTACTCAAACGCTTGCTCCTAAACGTAGTACGGCCACCGGTTTTAATGTACTTTTGCAACCAGATGGTGGTGGTTTTTATCTTTCTAAAGTTAAAGAGTCATCGCATTCTGGTTCAGAATCTTCCATGTCATCTGTCAACAAGCCTCCCGTGCCACCAGTCAATGATGATGCCTTGAAAGTAAAAGAAACCAAAGATTCTGGTTCAGAATCTTCCAAGTCATCTGTCAACAAGCCTGCAGTACCACCAGTCAATGATGATGTCTTGAATGTAGAAGAAACCAAAGATTCTGGTTCAGAATCTTCCATGGCATCTGTCAATATGCCTGCAGTGCCACCAGTCAACGATGATGCCTTGAAGGCAGAAGAAACCAAAGATTCTGGTTCAGAATCTTCCATGGCATCTGTCAATATGCCTGCAGTGCCACCAGTCAACGATGATGCCTTGAAGGCAGAAGAAACCGAGGTTTTACTTGAAAAGATTTCCAGTTTTGAAAAAGAGGTGAAGAGCTTGAAACAAAAACTTCAAAGTTTAACAGTCGAAAATGGTGAGTTGAAACAGGAAATCGAAGAAAATGTAACAGATATTAGGGTGTATATGTCTGAGTCTAAACTGGAAATTAAAGCATTGGAAGAAGAGTTAAAGGCATCGAAAAAGTTTGCTGAGACGATTGATGAGCACATGTGTGAACTTTTAGCAGAGAAAATAAGTAACAAATCAAAGCATGACGCTGAAATGATAGAAATGAATAAGAAGATGACACAGTACATGAATGAAATCTCAGAACTGAAAAGCACACATGAGAAGAAAGAGAAGATCTGGAATGGTGTTACGGCAAAGTTAAAAGATGAACTGAAGGAAAAATGTGAGTTAGTTGATGAAATGAGTCAGAACATGGAAGCTTTGATCATAGACGAGTCTTCCCAGAAAAATCTGATTCACCAACTGAAAACCGAGTTGCTTTCAATCAAATTTGAGAACGCAGGTTTACTTCCGCCATTTGCTAATATACAAAAACTTACAGATGAAGTGAAGCTGAAACTGGTGGCACTGGAAAAAGAGGTGGACAAGCAGAGGGAAGCTATGATAAATAGAAAGAAGTAGTTCAGTTTGGTGTCAAATAGTGTTGAGTTTCTTTACAGTTAATATACATACAAAGATACCCATGCGCACATCATGCTTATTAGTGTAATACATTGCAGATTCTGTATAAATGAATGAGCATAATTTCAAAATCATGTTTTTACTTTTTAATGGGTTGTTCCTTTTTATTGTCCTTTTAACATAATTTGCATACCTCCTAAATTTTACGACCTCTCTTTATAAAAACAAACAAACAAACAAACATACCCAGTATGTCCCACTGAGAGTAGGGTCTGGGAGGGGTAGGTGGTGGTCAGTCTTTCCTCTATCTTGGGGGACAGAGAGACCACTTCCATAGAGACCCCCGGCTCGCAGCCAAATTATAGTGTATATATCACATAAGCATACATCACAATAGAGTTTTGTATATGTCTATGCATGTCCATAAACAAAATAACCAGATTATATTGCATAAAACTCTCTCTAAGCTTTAATAGAAATTGTCAAGTTATCTCTGATTATATACTTTGGCGTTTATCAACCTTGCAATTTGTTAAGATCAGTCCTTTTTTGGTAAAACTTGCACAGTCGTAAGATGATCAATCTATAATTTGACCGTGACAACAAGTTTTAGACAACATTGTTGCTTTCTTTCCCAATCTTTATTATTCAAATTATAGTTTAAGATAGATGTACCATTCGACTGTGCCATGGACCTCGGTCTTGTTGTTGTGTTTTAGAGAGAGCATCAGTTGTCAAACAAACAAACAAACAAACAAACCCAGTATATCCCACTCAAGAGCAGAATCTGGGGAGGGTAGGTGTAGGCGAGTCTTTCCTCTATCTTGTTAGGTAGAGCATCAGTTGTCAGTCTACTATCAATCCTTACATCGACCACTTTTAACGTCTAGTTAGAAAAAAAATAAAAATAGAAAAAGACTAGTCTTTCAAACTGCATCCAAACATGTTTCCCAAACTGGTTTCTTTTAAACCGGCTCCAAACCAGTTTTAATGGCTAGAATATCTAATTACTGTAAACCGGCGGTTCAGATTTGTAACCAGACCGGTCTCATCGAATCCATTTTTGCTACCATTTCGGATCGGTTTTCAAACCTCTTCAGAGTTCAGAACATGAACCGGTTCCTTTTCAGCTGGGCTTTTAACTACCGGGCTTCAAATGAAATATGAACTGGTGTAGGAATGGGCCTAAACCTTTTCTTTCTGGGCTTTTTGGCCCGATTGAAGCTGGACCGAGATTACTATTTAAAACGCCTTAAACACCTTCAACGTTCATCCCCAATCTCCTTAAAACTAGGGTCATTTTATTTTAGTAACTACATATTTGAAAGCATAAAGGCGGGTAATTAACTAACAGTCATCCCTTCCATATATCGTCTTCATGATCATTTTGTAACAGAGTAGACACATAAGATCTTAACAATCGGTGATTACAGATTTTGATCCAATTCTTTTGAATCAATTGATTAAATTCAGTTTCCCCTGAAAAGGTTAGTAGTCAAAGCCCTCTGTTTCACTGATGGTTTCTTGGTTTTATAATGAAGAATCGGATGTTGATTAACTTTGTTTTTGTTATGGGAATTGCTTTGATTTAATCACGATAATGTTCCGTAAAGGTTGCAGTTCAGATGATTTATTTAACTTTGTTTTTGTTGCGGGAATTGCTTCATTGGCAATGTGTTACTGTTTGTCGACCTAAATTCATGATAGGTTATTAGAATTTGGTACTGATTGAATTGATTGTTCAAGTTTTTGATTCATTAGCTTATTTGTATGTATCTTGTTGCTTAAGATCTGAAACTTCTCATGATTAGCTGTGGAAATGTACCGGATCTTATTGTTTTTCATATGTTAGATCAGTTATTTGCATCGTATCAAGAACCATGAATCAAGTATAAGCGTCTGTTTCTATTCATACCTACTTGTTTTTCAGTTTTCTGTGAATTATTGCTCTTCGTTTGTGAGTTAAGTTTCTTGTCAAGATCTTCACAAACTGAATTGCTAAGTCATTGTGTTGGAAGCGAGATTTAATCTTATGTTATGATGTCAAAGTATAGCAGGGCAGTTGGTCTCTATAAATGGAGGGTGCTGAACCAAGAACACCAATGCCACAGGGGGGTGATCGAATTTCTATAATACTTGCGGCCACTATTGAAGGTGAGGCCCTTATTTAACTTGGGAATCATACTTCATTCATTCACATTACATGTGTTTACACTTTACACTAATTGAGTATGATATGTCTGGATAACTAGAGTTCCAAGAGAGTGTCGAAGATATCCTTGAACAGATAAAACAAGATGAAAGTTTCTCTAAAATGACCGAGGAAAATTATGATAAAAAGAAGTCTTACTTGACGATGCATTTAACTGAGTTATCGCGCTTGCATAGGATTTTGGCTAATGAACATCTTCGTTTGATTGAAGAAGTCAGCAGGAACTCTTCGTTTGCAAGGGAAGACTTAGAGTCAGCCTCCTCATTATCATCAGATTCTGATTCAAAATCTACCAGTAAGCTTCTAAGTTCACCAGTCAAAGATGGTGCATTAGAAAAAGCTAATGTGGTTGATGAGCCAATTAGTGACAAAATGCTTCTAGAAGACGGAACTACAACATTGGAACAGAAGATTCAAGAGATTGAATCTGAAATTACAGCTGGAAAATCCCATCTTGAGCTACAGAAGCAAGTGGCTGACCTCAAACTAGTGATATCTGAGTCTAAATTTAAAATTAAAACAATGGAAGAGGAGTTAGAGAAGTCGAATAAGCGCCTATCGATAGCAAAAGATGCAATTTCAAATTTGAAAGGCGAGAATTCCAGCAAAGTTTTTCAACAAAATCAAATGATGAAATATGAACTGCAATCAGAACAAGACTTGGTGAGCACACTACGTAAGGAGCTTGCTGGTCATATGGAAAAATATCATAGATTTTCAGAGCAAGTAGATTCATGTTTAGCTGATATAACAGTGCGTGATGATCAAATAAAAAAACTGAATGCAAAGAATTATCAGTACAGGTCTGAAATTTTAAGACTGGAAGAAACGCTCAAGTCAAAAGAGGATATCTGGAATCAAGATGTTGTAAAGCTAAAAGTGCAACTAAACAATAAATCAAAGTCATTTGATGATTTGAAAAGGCAGTTAAACACAGTGAGGTTTGACAAAAACAGAATCAGTGGTAGGCTTGAGACACTTGAAGAGGAGAAGTGTTCACAGGACAAGTTAATCCAAGAACTGGAGATCCGTTTAAATGCGCTGGAAGTTGAGCACGAGAGAGTAGTTTCGTCATTGGACAACACGGAGAAACTTAATACTGAACTAACATTGAAAGTGTTGGAGTTGGAAAGAGAGGTGGAGAGACTGAGGGAAGTTATTTCAGCTATCACAGAAGAGAAAATAGAAGCTATAAGACAGTTATCTTTTTCTCTGGAACATTACATGTCTAAATACAAGCAACTTCTCCAATTGTACGCTGCCAATAAGACACGCTGTTTTGGCTTGCTAAATTGTATGAATACACAATAGGTCAGTACTTCTTTACATATAAAGCTACTGTTGTTTCATTGTCTGACATTTTGCAAGACTTTTGTACAGTTCTATGAATTTGAAAGAAATCTAAACTTTCTACAGTATAAGATCATTGAACCTTAAAGCTATTGAATGTGATAAAGACCTAGGTTTTGCAATAATTCTATATTCGTAGATATTAAGTTATATGTTATTTTTAAGGGAATGTTTGACTTTGTGAGTTTGACTTTGTCCTGGTCATACATATATCAAGTCAACGGTTATTTGACATAGTCATGGTAGACAAAGTCCTTGGTCTTGCTTGCTTACAGTGAATGTGCATGCATCTCTACCACATATATCAATTTTCATATTATCCAAGCAAGTGGGCTCAAAAAATCATTTTTTTAAGGAATTTAGGATGCCCTTTGTTATTGACATATTTGAACCAACATGAGAAGTCTTTGTATACATATTTATCTTGGACCTGACATTCCATATAGACATAGAACTACCAAAATCTTGGCATATAGACATTATTGTATCAATTATTTAAAACAACCTAGAAATTTCATTGGAAGGTTTTGTTATTTGAACACACTTATAACTATTATAATCGAGGATATACTACTTCAAATAAAACTTTGCCTTAAATAGAAACGGGTTCTCAATTTCTCATGTCAAATTAGAAGTTGAACCAAGAAATAGAATTGATTTAAGTAAACAACTGGTTGTTATTAGCGGAAAAAAATACGGATACTAACAACATGACACAAAAAATTTATAGCTTATACAGGCTGGTTTTATGTTAGTATTCAGTTACCCGGTCCGAATTTTTTTACTTCAACTATTAAAAATATGAATTAATTTGCTTTCTTGTTCTTTCTAATTCTTCCTTACATAATCATATATATGTTTTTTTTGTTTTTGAACGGCTAATTGAATCACTGATAGGCTATTGACCTACCTGATCATCTTCATTACTCGAGTACGAAACCTTAGGGCACTAGACACGTAATCATAAATATGTAAGTTGCCTTGGTTGATTAGTGTATATATATTTCATTTAATCGGTAAAAATGTTTATTTTTGGTGTTCTTTAGTTTTTTTATTTTAACTTTCTATTGTTAATACTTTGGTTTTATTATTGGTGGGTTAACAAAAGAAACACTGGTGATTTTAAGAAAATGATAAGTTTAAGTTTATTTTAAAAACAATAATAAATAGAGCTAATTGTTCGGATGAAAATGGGTCTAGTAGTTTTCTTAAAACTATATTGTAATAGTTTTCTAGTTCTTTTAAATATATCAGGTTCTATTAGCTTATTTAAAAGGAAAAATCAGACATAGTGTCTAGTTTTACAACAAAGAACTAGGTATTATATACATTAAAAAGTTTTGAACATATCATTCTTACTAGTATTGGTGTTTTAGGTGAATTTTTAATGGGTACTACGTCAAGCATGATTACATGGTTCAAATGATACCTGGTTCTTGAAACACAACCTAGTGTCTACATTCTAAGTGTTCCATTTTTGTGGGTTCAAATGATTTGATTGATTCTTAAAAGCAAGCTAAAGATTATTGTTGCTTTGTACCTAAACCACCATTGTTGGAGAAAAGTGTCAATCAAGTAAACATGATATAACAATTGGAACATGTATATTTTTTATTTAATCACAATCTCTCTTCCCTTCATTCTAAAAAGCTAATAAATAAAATAAAAATAAAGCCAAAACCTTACCTTCATTTCTTCTTTATTTCTTCATGTTGAAATTGAGGTTTATATCATAACACAAACATCCAGCATATGGTTTAAGTGGCGTCGGCCGAAAAACTCATCTTTCTCAAGGAAAATTGTGTTTGATAGCCAAAGTTGATGTGTTGGTTTGGTAGTGTACACATGTGCGCATGTCCCATGAATAATTGGACTAGTGATCGACTTACAACAACTAGCAAAGATGTTCTTTTTTAGTTCGGTTTAAAACATTCACTTTTTTGTTTGTCACAGTAATATGGCATTAGTTTATGATTTTATTTATGTTTATTACTGTTGAAAGAAATTTAATAACATACTTTGGTTTATAAGCTAATTCAATCTCTTCTCTTAAAAATCTACACTTCTTCAAATAAAATGGATGTAATATGTTTATGAAACAATTCTAAAATAACCAGAAAAAAAGAATGGAAAGCAATGGACGCTTTTGACATTTTTCATGGCTATCATGTGTTCTAGACTTCTATAAATTTTGATGACGTTATCATAGTAAAGCAAGATGTCATTACTCATTCGACGTGCCATGATGTCACAGGGCGAAATGGTGTTATATCAATATATGTATAATATTTACACAACCAAGTGTTTTTTTTCCGGTCGATGACCGGTGAGAGCTTGTGCTTACTCTGGTTGGCTTCATGCGATGGTTTAAAGCCATTTGTAGTTTACATGTGGAAAATGGTTTCCTGGACCCGAGAAAACCATTTCAAACATGAAAACACTGGTCCTTCTCTTTTTCCAAATGGTTCTTTTTTTACTTAAATCTGGTGAAAGTTTATCAATTCGTGGGGAAATGGGATGTTTATCCCCACTTAACCTTGGAGTTGTTTAGAGAAAATGAAGAACAACCAATGAAATAAAAAAATAAGAAAACTGAGAAAACTGATTATATTACATTGATGTGTTATTCGGAGAAAACGAGATAACTATAAATGGCCTAAGGAAACAAGGGTTGTAGCAACTCTAGGGTGGTTTTGGACCACCGCCTTTCTATAGGTTCAAATCCTAAATAGTATTATCGTATTTTTTATGAGTAAATATGTGTTAAATGTAGGTGAAATAAAGTCTAATAAGTACAGGGACCAGTTATGTCAATAACAGAAACTACAGTCTTCTATTGTAACTAGTTTGTTAATAGTTAGTTGACTCTCTAGTTTTGTGTATATATCCGAGAGATTGGGTTTGTCAATTGGATCGGATACACATTCATTTTCTTTCAATCTTTGTAATCGGTAGTAATCAAGATAAACGAGTTCTTTGATGTTCTATCTTGAGTTTGATCTTGTTTGTATTTGAGTAATTTCATCAACAAGTGGTATCAGAGCTTGGTTCGAGAAGCTCAATTCGAAGATCAGGGAACTATCAATCAGGATGGTGTCGGCAAGGTTCGAGTTGGAGAAATTCGATGGCAAGAATGACTTCGGGCTATGGCGAGTCAAGATGCGTGCACTGTTGGTTCATCAAGGGGTTGTTGATGCCCTCGCCGGTGAAGCTCGATTACCTGCAACTCTTACCGACAAAGAAAAGAAGGACATAATGGAGAAAGCTCACAGTGCGATCATTCTGAGTTTGGGAGATCGTGTATTGCGGGAGGTATCGAAAGAGACTTCGGCTGCGGGAATTTGGGCGAAATTGGAGAGCCTATACATGACCAAATCTCTTGCAAATCGACTGTACCTAAAGAAGAGGTTATACACATTCAACATGACAGTCGGGAAAACCATTGAAGATCATACCGATGAGTTCAACAAATTGGTATTGGATCTTGAAAATATCGATGTTACAATTGATGATGAATATCGAGCAATAATCTTCCTGACCTCATTACCACAATCCTTTGAACACTTTGTCGACACTTTAGTGTATGGCAGGGACACCCTCTCAATGGAGGAAGTCCTTGCCGCATTAAACTCCAAGGAACTAAAGAAGAGAGCCGATGTTAAAGAAGAGACAAGTGATGGATTGTTGGTAAGAGGAAGATCTGAAATGAGGTCTACTAAACCAAGAGGGCAATCAAGATCAAGGTCGAAGTTTGCATGCAATTCTGAGAAACACTTGAAGAAGGACTGTCCGGAGAGAAAGAAAAGGAAGCCTGAGTCAAGCAATGTGAGAAATCAAGGTAATGCATCTCCTGATGTTTCAAATGATGGTTATGAGAGTTCAGATGTGTTGGTAGAGTCAAGTACAACCAATTATGATGAATGGATACTTGACTCCGGGTGTTCATATCATATGACTCCTCATAAGGAGTTCTTTAGTGAACTGACTCAAGAAGACTTGGGTGTGGTGCAGTTGGGAGATGACAAACCGTGTAGGGTTAAAGGGCATGGTGTCATACTGTTAAAGTTGTATAATGGGTCAGAACTGAGACTGACCAATGTTAGGTATATACCTGAATTGACAAGGAACTTGATTTCACTTAGAATATTTGAGAAGGCTGGGTATTGTGTGAATCTCAAGAATGGTAAGGCCAAAATTATCATGGGATCCAGAGTTGTTCTGTGAGGAATGAGGAAGGAAAATAACACTTATGTTCTAGATGGATGTGTTAGTCCAGACATAGTGTCCCTTGCAGAATCAAGACAAACAATGGTGACTGATCTATGGCACAAAAGATTGGGTCATATAAGTGATAGGGGTCTTATGGAACTTAAAAAGCAGGGTTTGATTGAAGATGTTGGAAGTGCTGGGGTTGGTTGGAGCAGTACTATGGGCAAGGCACATAGAGTCAAGTTTGGAAAGGGGAAACATACCACACAAGGCATACTTGAGTATGTTCATTCGGATTTGTAGGGGCCTGCAAGAACTTTGTCTCTAGGTGGGGCCAGTTATTACTTATCCATAGTAGATGATTACTCTAGAAGAGTATGGGTATACCTCCTAAAGCACAAGAGTGAAGCTTTTGAAAGGTTTAAGGAGTGGAAAGCCCTGGTGGAAAACCAAACTGGTAAGAGGCTGAAGAAGCTCAGGACAGACAATGGTCTATAGTTTTGTAACAGCCAATTCTCTCAGTTTTGTAAGGCACATGTATAGCTAGACATCTAACTATACCAGGAACCCCTCAACAGAATGGGTTGATTGAAAGAATGAATAGAACACTCATGGATAAGGTGAGGTGTATGCTATTTGATTCTGGTCTGCCAAAGGCTTTTTGGGCAGAAGCATTGAGTACAGCTGCTTACTTGGTGAATAGATCACCATCTTCAGCCATTAAAATGAAAACACCAATGGAGATATGGTCAGGGAATAAAACTGATTATAGCAACTTAAGAGTGTTTGGATCATTGTCTTTTGCTCATGTTAGTCAAGGGAAGTTGGAACCTAGAACTCAAAGATGTATTGTGCTTGGATATCCTGAGGGGGTTAAAGGATATAGGTTGTGGAGACTTGATGGTAGCAGTCCTAGAATCATGATTAGCAGAGATGTGGTGGTTTTTAGAGAAGAAATCATGTACAGGGATGTGATGAACAAGGAGAAAATAGCTGCCTCAGGTGGTGTGTCTGAGGAAGTTCAAATTGAGGTGGAGAATCTAACTGATCAAGGTGGAGGTGATGGAAGAGAGGCAAGTACAAGTAGAGAACCCAGAGTAGAAGCTGGTGGGTACTGTCTTGCCAGAGATAGACCAAGGAGATCTATTGTTCCACCTGCCAGGTATAGATCTAGTGATGATCTGACTGCTTTTGTGTTTAGTGTTGCTGAACAGGAAGAGGAAAATGAACCTCTTACATTCACTGAGGCTTTACATTCAGTGAATGGTGATAAATGGAAAGCTGCTATGGATGAAGAGATGGATTCATTGAGTAAGAATCACACTTGGACTTTGGTGGATAAGCCAAGTGATCAGACTATAGTCAGTTGTAAATGGCTCTACAAATTAAAGGAAGGGATTCTAGGAGTAGAGGGACCTAGGTATAAAGCCAGGTTAGTGGCAAAGGGCTTTACACAGAAAGCAAGCATAGATTACAATGAGCTTTATTCTCCAGTTGTAAAGCATTCATCTATCAAGATCATGTTGTCTTTAGTGACTGTGTTTGACTATGAATTGGAGCAGCTTAATATTAAAACTGCTTTTCTTCATGGAAATCTTGAAGAGAAGGTGTATATGAAACAGCCTGAGGGGTATGTGCAGCCTGGTGATGAGCATAAGGTGTCTTTGCTACAAAGGTCATTGTATGGGTTGAAACAGTCACCTAGGCAATGGTACAAGCGGTTTGATGATTATGTAGTGTCAAATGGGTTTCAAAGAAGCAACTATGATTCATGTGTGTATTATAAAGAGTACTGCCCAGATAGATATGTGTATTTACTTCTGTATGTGGATGATATGCTCTTAGCCTGTGCAGATAAAGCTGAGATTGTGGCTGCTAAGGCTTTATTAATGAATGAGTTTGAGATGAAAGAGCTTGGGCCTGCTAAGAAGATTTTAGGCATGGAGATTTCAAGAGATAGAAGACTGAAAGAGCTACACTTATCACAGAAGTCATACATTAAGAAGGTGTTGAAAAGGTTTAATATGTTATCATGCAAACCAGTTATGACTCCATTAGCTGTGCACTTCAGGTTATCTCGAATGGATTCTCCTCAGGATACTGAAGAGAGGGAATACATGGAAAAGGTACCTTATGCAAATGCTGTAGGGAGTCTAATGTACCTTATGGTCTGCACTAGACCAGACATTGGTTATGGTGTTAGTGTTGTGAGTCGTTTTTTAGCAGATCCAGGGAAGTTGCATTGGGAGGCTATTAAATGGTTGTTGAGGTATTTGTGTGGTACTCAAGAGATTGGATTGTGCTTCAGTAAACATGCAATTTCTAACCATGGAGTTCTTGGTTATGTGGATGCGGATTATGCCAAAGATTTAGATAGAGGAAGGTCAATAACTGGCTATTCTTTCATGGTATTGGGTAATTTGATTAGTTGGAGAGCTGCTTTACAACATGTGGTTGCATTGTCCTCAACTGAGGCTGAATATGTAGCTCTTACAGAAGCAGTGAAAGAAGCATTATGGATTAAAGGTTTTGTTACTGAGTTGGGTTTAACCTTGGAACAAACTGTGGTGCTTTGTGATAATCAAGGGGCAGTGCAATTGACTAGAAATGTTGTGTTTCATGAAAGAACTAAGCACATTAATGTTAGACTTCATTTTATCCGAGATGTTGTGAGTGCTAAAGAGGTGGAGGTTCAAGAGGTTGATACAAGTGATAACGCTGCTGATGTATTGACTAAAGCATTGCCTGGTCCTAAGTTTCAAAGTTGCTTAAAGTTGTTGGGAATTGGATGACTTCTATTTCAAGGTGGAGATTGTTAAATGTAGGTGAAATAAAGTCGAATAATAAGTACAGGGACCAGTTATGTCAATAACAGAAACTACAGTCTTCTATTGTAACTAGTTTGTTAATAGTTAGTTGACTCTCTAGTTTTGTGTATATATCCGAGAGATTGGGTTTGTCAATTGGATCGGATACACATTCATTTTCTTTCAATCTTTGTAATCGGTAGTAATCAAGATAAACGAGTTCTTTGATGTTCTATCTTGAGTTTGATCTTGTTTGTATTTGAGTAATTTCATCAACAATATGTTTAAAGTAAAATACGTGTGATTGTAGGGAAAAAACTATGGCTTTCATATAAAAAAATTAACAAACTTCTGTTTAGTATCAAGAATGAGAATAGTAATTGAAAAAAAAAGAGAACAATGTTGTTACAAATAGATTGGCACAATAGTCGGATCGGTCGGAACAAAAAAAAAATAGGTGGAACCAACTTATTTTAAACTAGTGGCGTTTAAATTAGAAATCATTCATTGATTAGATCGGGTTAAGTGAAAAAACTGCCATCTTTTTAAAAACTTTAAGAATTATCTTTAGGACATCTCATACATAAATGAAAGTGTTTCGTCTACTATTCTAGTTGAATTAACTTAATACACTTTCTTCCATAAGAGATCTCTTTAATATATCTTTTCTATAATAACATGTTCATATTTTGCACTTTCATAAAAAAAACATTATGGCAGATGTTATCACTCTCATCGTTGGAGAGCGATTCAAACCTTGTACTACATTCTTGGTTTGTGGTATTCACCGATTAGTTAAACTAGTCTCATGGCCTTTTTGAACCGAAACATGATGAAGAATCTTATTTTATTTTCTGAAAAGAGCCCAATTGACACTTAATTGTATACTATCATCACACGAATTGTCTTACGTACATTTTTTTAAACATAAGTTGTTTTACAACATCTAATTTCATCTAATCTTGTAAATGTATTAATGTGATCTCATATATTTTGTTGGTAAAAACCATCACTAAATCAATATGTCATAAGTAATTGCCTTACATACAAAGGTCCGTTCCATGACCTTTTTCCTCTATGCCCACTTGAAAAGGTGACTCATATATCACATTGAATGGTAAAGAACATATTAAGTCTTGTATAGTGGATAGAAGTGTTAGAAATTTTTTTTCATCGAGTAATGTGGGACGGAAATAAAATAATATGATTTGCTATGTAAATGCATGCTGTATTATAAAAGTTTGTGATTATTTACAAATAGATTAAACATGATTGGATATTTATTGAATTATTGATTATAGTATTTATATGTTTCAAAAAAAGTTTACCTCTATTAGGCTTTATATATAATATCTTAATATCATATAAATTTAGGGCTTTATTGCCAAACACCGTCACTTATCTTGTATTTGATCATAGTATAAGTTATTCTCACTAAATAAAGTATATCATATTTAACATTACGATAAATTTAAAGAATGAAAAATGTACGAACGAAAAGTGAATTGACTTAAAGTGAGCAAAATATAGACGCAAAAGACGTTTTTTTTGTTAGTCTTAGTCCTTAGTTAAAAAGAACAAAAATTAAAACTTACTAAAACTTCTAAAAAGGACAATGTAAGTTTCTAATGTTTTAATGATTGTTATTGTCAAAATAAAATAATTGAATTGTAGCAATTAAATGCCTTTAGAAAAATTGTACAAAATGGATCTATTTTTAAATGGATATACATATCATGATGTCCATCTTCATCTCCATAATTTAATAAAATAGTAACTAAAAAGTAGACGTGCTAACATTACATTTTTTCTCACTAATTTTTTTTCGTTTCACTCGTCTATTAAATAATTACATTAATTACTAATAATATTATTTAACTATTTTTTGATTAAAATAATTTTAATAAATAAAGAAAGATATATTTTTGTTAACTTTTTTTCTAAATAAATAAACTTTTTATAAATTACGAAAATTTTCTAAAACATCAAAAAAATTAAAAATATAAAATATTTTAAAATTAGTGTTTTTAAAAATAAATTTTTTATAAACAAAAAATAATTAAAATTGAGATTTTTAATAAGAAAAAAAATTTAAATTACATTTTTTTAAAACGTTTGTTCTGAAACATAATTTTCATTCTATTTATAATAATGAAGATTTTGATCATATCTTATCTTAAAATATCAATTTATAATTAATAAATTTTCATTCTATTTAATATTTATTTATTAAACTTGTGTAATATACAAGTTTACTGAAACTAGTATATTCTAATAAAAAAGTAATTAGAGAGGACACAGGGCATCACCACATTCCTTCTCGTGAAATTTTATCGATTCTCTCTTCTAGTAAATAACTACAATAAATTTTAATAATATTATTTAAGTTCTTTTGAGATTAAAATAGTTATTAAAGAAATAAAGAAGATTTGTTTGTTAATATCATCTCTATTAAAAAATTCATAAAATAAGAAACTTTTTAAAACATCAAACTTTTTAAAAATACAAAATATTTAAAATTTACGTTCTTAAAAAGTAAAATTTTAATAAACAAAAAATAATTAGAACTGGAAGTTGTAATATTTTTTTCAAAAAAATTGATAATTTTTTAAACTAGTTTGTTATGAAATATATTTTTTAATTTTTCTTGAAAAAATAGAAAAAAAAGTTTTTAAAAAAATATAAAAAGTCGATATCCTTATTTTATTATTTATAATATTTACTTATACATAATTTTAATCATATCTTACAATCATATCTTATTTTAAATGTTATTTTATGATAAAAAAACTTTTGCATACTTTTTATTTTATTATTTAATATATATAATATACAGGTTTATTAGAAAAAGTTAAATATAAGCTTTAATTATGCATCACAACATATGTTTTATTATGAGTTAATTACACGATTGGTCCCCGTGGTTTGCACATATTGCAATATTGGTTTTAACTTTTGAGAAATTATAGGTTTGATCCTTACTGTTTGCCAACTCGTAACACGATTGGTTCCTGACACTAACTTCTGTTAAGTTTTTTCAGTTAAATGGATGTGAAAAGTCTAAAATACCCATGCACTAAAGAAAAAAATATTTAAAATATAAATTAAATTAATGTGGATCCCACTCTACCCTACCCACCCCTCCCCCTCCCCCTCCCACTGGTGCGTAGGTTTTTGAATTTAAGCAAATTGATCAAGATTTGCAGAAGATCAAGAACTCGTTTGCAGGTTTTTGAATTTAGGTAGACTTTGAGGTCAAACATTATATATAGTCTTACTAGTAAATCTTTGCAGATCATCTGGATTGAACCTTGCGTCTGTAGAACAAGTTCCTAAAGTGAAAGCTCCAGCAATGGTGATCATTGGTGAAGAAGATTACGGGACAAAGGTACCTGGAGTAGATGAGTACATAAGAAGCTGGGAGGTGAAGAAGTATGTTCCGAACATAGAAATAGTATACGTGCCATGTGGATCTCATTTTGTTCACGAGCAATTCCCAAACCATGTGAATCAACTTATCCATGTTTCAAAGGTTGTGCAAATCGATTGTGGCAGAGGCAGTGGCGGGACCACTAGTACAGAACTGGTTTGTTAGGGCGGTCCTAACTGATTTGTTAGGGTGGTTCAAACGTAAATCGCCTCAAAAAATGGGTCTATTTGTTAGGGCGGTTTTTTTGTCATTTTTAGGGTGGTTTTAGGCTTTTTTAGGGCGGTTCTGTCTATGAACCGTCCTATAAAATCCATATTCTTTTTAGGGCGGTTAGTTATCTTTTTTAGGACGGTTTTCCCTCCAAACCGCCCTAATAAAGTCTACCAGAAACTGCATAATCAAATAACGTTAACTTTTCAAAATATTGGAACTTTTATCGTCTTCAACCTCAAACTCTCACAGTTATCAAACTTCTAGCTTCAATCAATTACTCAATAATTTTTTATGGCAACTAGAGTCATTCAAGCAGCTAAAGAAACGCTTGGGACTAGAACAAATAGGAAAATCGGTCACAAGGAATCCTGGTGGTGGAACGAAGATGTACAGGAGAAGATAAGAATTAAACAACAAAGTTTTAGAGAGCTTTACGCTGTAATAATGAGGAAGAACGAACAGAGCTAAAAGATAAATACAAAGAGGCAAAACGAGAGGCGAAAAAGTCTGTGTCAGAGGCAAAGAACACAGCATACGAGAGGATGTATAAGCGATTAGAGACGAAAGAGGGTGAACATGACATGTTTAAGATTGCCAAGGCAAGGGAACGTAGTAGACAGGACTTGAGATCGGTGAAGTTTATAAAGGCCGCGGATGGAAAGGTCTTGGTGAGGGAGAAAGACATCAAGGGGAGATGGAACACTTACTTCGATAACCTTTTCAACATAACGAACCGTGATCAACAAACGGAGATCGATGAAACAACTCAAACGACGCAACAAAACAAGTGTTATTGTAGAAGCATCACAGTAGATGAAGTTAAGAGAGCTTTGAAGAAAATGGGAAGGGCTAAGGCGGTGGGGCCAGACAACATCCCGATTGAAGTGTGGAAGTGCCTGGGAGATGAGGGCCTACAATGGCTAACGGACTTATTCAACACCATCTTTAAGACAGGAAAGATGCCAGAGCAGTGGAGAAGCAGTGTCATAGTCCCCATATATAAGAAAAAAGGAGATGTCCAATGTTGCGCAAATTACAGGGGAATAAAGCTATTGAGTCACACGATGAAGCTATGGGAAAGAATTATTGACACGAGAATTAGACGAGAAACTCAGATAGCGGTAAACCAATTTGGATTTATGCCAGGCCGCTCTACAATAGAAGCTATACACGTCATAAGGAGGATAATGGAGAAATATAGAGAAAAGAAAAGAGACCTGCATATGGTATTCATTGACCTAGAAAAAGCATATGACAGTGTGCCGCGGAAACTCATCTGGGAAAGTCTACAACTTAGAAAGGTACCAGAAAGGTATATCAAAATAATAAAGGATATGTATGACGGGGCAAAAAACATGTGTACGAGCACCTGTCGGAGACACAGACTACTTCCCGGTGGAAGTAGGACTCCACCAAGGATCGGCATTGAGCCCATTCCTCTTCACAGTAGTGTTGGACGAGTTGACCAAGTCTATACAACAGCCAGTCCCATGGTGTATGCTGTTTGCGGATGATATTGTCTTAATATCAGAATCTAGGACGGTGCTTAACGAGAGATTAGAACAGTGGAGAGCAGCAATAGAACGCAGGGGCTTAAGGATAAGTCGCTCTAAGACAGAATACATGCATTGTAACTTTAGTGGTGAGGCCGAAGAGGACACCCAAATCAGTATCCAAGGCATGGCGGTCCCCCGGACGTCTAGGTTCAAATACCTTGGCTCGTACGTACAGGAAGATGGAGAGATACACAGCGATGTAGCACACCGTATACAATCAGGATGGTGCAAGTGGAGAGCAGCATCAGGGATTTTGTGTGATAAGAGGTTCCCGGCAAAACTAAAGGGAAAATTCTACAGAATGGCAGTACGTCCAGCTATGTTATACGGCACAGACTGTTGGGCCATAAAGAAATCGCACGAGAGACAAATAGAGGTCGCAGAAATGCGAATGCTGAGGTGGATGTGTGGACACACAAGATTGGATCGGATAAGAAACGACGTCTTTTGCCAGAGGCTAGAGGTGGCGTGTATCACAGAAAAAATAAGAGAGGGAAGATTAAGATGGTTTGGGCACGTGAAGAGGAGAACGATGGTAGCACCAGTCCGAGCAGTAGAGAACATCACCTTAGAGGGTAGGAGGAGCAGAAGTAGACCTAGGTTGACTTGGGACGAGGTTATTAGGAGAGATATGATGGACTTGCATCTCTCTGAGAACATGATCGAGGATAGAAGTGAGTGGAGGCGTAGAATTAAAATTAAGGACTTTTAGTGGGTTTTGTGGGTAGGAAGGGTATACGGTGACATATGGTCGTACCCCACACGTTAGGTGTAGTTTTCCTCATCTATCCTTTTTGGGTGTTACATGCGCATTATCTAATTCTTCTTGTGATATATATCATTGTGTTATATGCTTCGTATTATGATGGTTATTGCCTTTGTTATGCTTTGTTATATGCTTTGTATATGCGTTGTATTATGATTGTTATTGTTATTGCCTTTGTTAACGAGTCGGGGGTCTCTTCGGAAGCGGTCTCTCTATCTTTCTAGATAGAGGAAAGACTTGCCACCATATACCCCTCCCAGACCCTGCTCTTCAGCGGGAGACACTGGGTATGTTTGTTTGTTTGTTTGTTTATCATCTTTATTATCCTCAAATGAGAAATATATTAAGGTATGTTACTATATTTTAATTTCTTTTTAAATTTTGATTATCGTAGATTGTGTTTATTAATGATATAATTTATATAATGTTTGTTTAGTGCTTCAAGTCTTTATAATCATCATCATAATATATTTGATCAAGATCATACTAAGTTTTAACAAGAGTTTGTTCAAGAGGTTTTTCAAGATTTTAAAAGGTTAGTAAGTTTTAATCTTTTAGTATAATCATTCAATTTAATGATAGAACATATATTTGATTATCACTATACACACACAATTTAATCTTTTAGTGTTAGACGATATACATTGTTGGGTTCAGTGGTATCTTCGTTAGGTTTATTTATCAAAACAGTTTTGATAATTATTAATCAGATTAATAACAGTTAACGCAGCGGAGTAATAATAAAATACCAGAATGAACCCAACAGGATCTGGGTTACAAGCAATGCAAATACAGAATATAAATAACCTACTGATGAGATATAATATACCTTTGTGGTTAACAATTAACCGTTTGAGACACCGAGAGACAACGAATGAATGCTAGAATCAACGAACACTAAATTGGAACACAGTGGTTGCGGCTCTAAGAGGCGTGATCCACGGTTGCAATAAAATATATCGGTTGTTTGTGATAGGAAGAAAAATCAAACTTTTCTTCTTCTTGCAGGAAAAATGATGAAATTGGGAGATACGAAGGGAGATGAAGAACAGATCTCTGCCACAACTTTGTGATTGTTCAAGTGCTAGATATCAAGAGAGAAAGAGAATATGATAATCTCTCAATCCTCCAGCTAGTGCTCCATTATTCTTCCTTTTTAAAAGGAACGTTTAAAATGAGGATTCATAATTGAGCACTCACAAGCTCCATAATAAAATCAATAATTGAGCACTCACATGCTCCATCACTTTTTCTTTATTTATTTATTTTTCTTTAATAAATCAATATTAATTCTAAATAATTTATAACAATTATAAATTATAAAAAACCGATATAGTTCGTAAGTGACAGTTAATCAAGTTAAGTGGATTTAATATTTGTTGCCCAAGGTGTAACTCTTACGGGTCATAGCTCGGTTGGCAACGTGACGTAACCGAACCCGTACATAATCCAACAAGCTCCCACTTGGACGGCATTCGGTTAAATTCCACGTAGACAGTCAGCGGTGCTCTAGCTGCACATGGCTGCCCCCAACAAGGTATGACACTTTAAGTTATTAACCAAATATCTTCTTCTAGTATTATTTTACTATAACAAGACAATAAACTTATGGTAATCATAGTCATTTATCCTTTCTGTAAAAGACATCAATTGAGTCATTGAGATTAATTCTCATATAGAACTCAATCATTATAGTTCTCGATCTAGATTCAAAATGGTCCAATCAAACACACAGTCAGTTTGGGTGAGGCCTCACACTTCACCAGTTTGAATCAACGAGGGCGCCACGATGTCTAACTGTTACATATAATGTAAGAGTACAGAATCCCTTATTGACTACATACAACTCCCACTGAACTTCAGAATTATTCCCAACCAAAGCCTTTATGACTGGCAGTTACGCAACAGCGGTTGACAGTGATCAAAGAATAACCCTCGGTAAACGGAAGTTCTAGTATGCATCTCAGGTCATAGGATACTAAATGAGTATACCAATATCAAAGCATCTTATAATAAAGATGGTTTGTGGCGAGTTACATCCAACGTCATTCATAATGAGGTCTGTGAATTTAGAAGTCAACTCCTTGAGTCTAAATTCAGAATAGTCTTAATTCAGAATTGTTCCCACAAGTCTGACCGACTATGGATAATTTAGAATACAATATCCATGGATTAAACGTATTAAAATCGAACACAGTTATAGGATTCATAATTGTATCTATATCAGTAGATCAAAATGAATTCAAAAGTATAACTGTTTAAAAGTTCGTACATCCAAATACTAAATCAAAACATATCACTAGCTAATCTAAGCCCCATCGCATTTCTATGTAAATCATGCTTATTCTGAGTCATGGGCTTAGTAAACGGGTCTGCTAGGTTTTGATCTGTGTCGATTTTTCTTATCACGATATCTCCTTGTTTCACTATGTCCCGTATATAGTGAAACTTCCTCATAATGTGCTTGGCCCTGTGATGAGATCTGGGCTCTTTGGCTTGAGCAATAGCACCTGTGTTATCACAAAATATCTCGATTGGTTGCTGAATACTTGGAACCACATCGAGATCGGCTATGAACTTCTTCATCCAAGCAGCTTCCTTTGCAGCATCAGATGCTACAATGTATTCAGATTCAGTGGTAGAATCTGCCACCACACTTTGCTTGGAACTTTTCCAAGAGATGGCTCCACCATTGAGTGTGAATACAAAGCCAGATTGTGAGCGAGAGTCATCTCGGTCAGTTTGAAAACTAGCATCAGTGTAACATCTTACAGTGAGCTGTTCTTCAACTCCTCCATATATTAAAAACATGTCTTTAGTCCTTCTCAAGTACTTCAGAATGTTCTTAACTGCAGTCCAATGGGCAAAACCAGGGTTTTGCTAATAACGGCTAGTAATGCTCAAAGCATACGAGACGTCAGGTCTAGTGCACAACATAGCATACATGATGGAACCAATCGCTGAAGCATATGGAACATTTTCCATTCGCTTAATATCAATGTCCGTTGAAGGAGATTGCGATTTGTTCAACACGGTACCTTTAGTCATTGGAATACCTCCTTTCTTGGAGTTTTCCATCTTAAAGCGTGTCATCATTTTGTCTATGCATGTGCTTTGACTAAGCCCTAGAAGCCGCTTAGATCTATCCCTATAGATCTTTATTCCTAGAATGTAAGCAGCTTCTCCAAGATCTTTCATTGCGAAACAAGCTCCCAACCATTTTTTAACTTCGTTAAGCATTGAGATATTGTTTCCAATGATCAGTATATCATCCACATACAATATGAGGAACGATATAGTGCTCCCACTAGCCTTTTTGTAAACACAAGGCTCATCTTCACTTTTGACAAAACCGAATTAGACGATTCTCTGATCAAAATGAAGATTCCAGCTACGGGATGCCTGTTTAAGTCCATAAATAGACTTATTCAGTTTGCACACCTTATTTGGATATTGTGGATCGACAAAACCATCAGGCTGAACCATATAGACATCTTCAGAGAGATGTCCATTTAGAAAAGCGGTTTTGACATCCATTTGCCATATCTCGTAATCATAGTACGCGGCTATGGCAAGCAATATCCTAATCGATTTGATCATAGCAATGGGTGAGAAAGTTTCATCATAGTCAACACCTTGAGTTTGAGTGAAACCTTTCGCAACTAGCCGTGCTTTATAGGTGTGTACATTTCCATGCATGTCGGTTTTTCTCTTGAAAAGCCACTTGCTCCCTACAGCCCGTGAACCGGGAGGTAGCTCAACCAAGTCCCAGACTTGATTGTCTCGCATGGATTGCATCTCGGCGTTCATGGCATCTAGCCATTTCGCAGATTCCGGATCTGAGATAGCAGATTTGTAGTTAGTAGGTTCATCACCAGAATCAGCTACTACCAGAACCTCAGGACCCTTTAGATTCCAAAGATATCTGTCAGGTTCTTTGCGAGTTCTGTTACTTCTGCGAACGCTTGTATTTATATCTGAATCAGTAACAATTTCTTGTTGTTCAGACGCACCGACTACTTCAGCGTTTGTTTGTAGTTCTCGAATTTCTTCAAGATCCACAATATTACTTCCAGTTCCTCGATCAAGAAACTCTTTCTCGAGGAAATGTGCCTTCCTTTTGATGGAAATCATATTTGCATCGGGATGGTAAAAGTAATACCCGCTTCTATTATAGTATCCAACGAAAATAGCTTTTTCGCCTCGAGGATTTAGCTTGTCATTAGACTCGCTAGTGACATAAGCATCACATCCCCATACTCTAAGGTAAGACAAATTGGGTTTAGACCCATGCCATATCTCATATGGAGTTTTATCTACCTTCTTAGTCGGTGCCAGATTGACAAGGCGGGCGGCGGTCATAAGAGCATAACTCCAAAAGGAGTGAGGTAAGTTAGTTCTACACATCATCGATCGAACCATATTAAGTAGGGTTCGATTTCTCCTCTCACTCACGCCATTAAGTTGGGGTGTGCCGGGTGGAGTGAACTGTGAAACAATTCCACATTCCTTTAGATGATCAATGAACTCTTGGCTTAGGTATTCTCCACCTCGATCTGATCGAAGTACTTTGATAGTCTTATCAAGTTGGTTTTCTACTTCGTTCTGAAACTCTTTGAACTTTTCAAAGGTTTCATGTCTATGCTTCATAAGGTAGACATAGGCGTATCGACTATAATCGTCAATAAATGTAACAAAGTATCTTTCGTGATTTCTAGACATAGTTCTGAAAGGACCACATACATCAGAGTGTATAAGTGCTAACAGATCCTTGGCCCGTTCACCAACATGGGTGAAAGGATCCTTTGTGAGTTTGCCAGCTAAGCAAGATTCGCATTCATCAAAAGATTCATGTCCTGTGGATTCAAGAATCCCTTCGGACTGAAGCCTTTTCACACGGGCCTTGCTTATGTGGCCAAGTCTACAATGCCATAGAAACGTATCGTTAATTCCAGATTTGATACGTTTAGAAAGATTATATACATTATTGTTTGTTTGAATATCAATCTCATAAATACCACTTCGAGGTTTAGCCTCAAAATAAAAGATATCATTCAAGTAGGCAGAAATAACAGCATCATTAAAAACATACTTGAATCCTTGTTCAAACAATAAAGAAACTGAAATAATGTTTCTGGTTAAACCAGGAGCAAACAAACAATTATTTAAAGTAATTACAAGACCAGATGGACAAGAAAGATGATATGTTCCAGTTGCTAGAACCGGTACTCTTTTCCCATCACCAACGATGAGCTCCATGTCGCCTTGTTTCAGTTTCTTCCACTTTTCAGGCTCCTGCAAGACATTAATGATGTGGTAACCACATCCAGTATCAAATACCCATGTGTTGCTGGAAACAGTGAAAAGTTCAATAACATAAATCAGAATACCTGAAGAAGAGCCTTCACCATTGGCCTTCTTCACTTTCAGCTTGGCTAGATAGTCAGGACAGTTACGTCTCCAGTGTCCCATCTTATTGCATTCAAAACAGCGTCGCTCCTCAGGAGGGGGCGCTGCTTTGTTTTTAGCCAGTTGTTTGTTGTTGGTGGCAGGCTTGGCAGCAACAACTTTACCTTTACCCTTATTGTTATAAGTTTTTTTCTTGGGGTTTGGTTTCCTAACACCAGTAGATCGGACCATCAACATTTGACTGGCTTTACCTGGTATGTTTTGCTCAGCAGTTTTGAGCATACCGTGTAGTTCAGCTACACTCTTAACCCATGCATTCATATTAAAGTTCATTATAAACTGGTAATAAGAACTAGGCAAGGAGTTCAAAATGAAGTCTACTGCCATTTCATCTTGCATAGGATAACCAAGTTTGGCCATTTGGTCGATGTACCCTTTCATTTTAAGCACATGGGCCCTAACAGGCGAGCCTACTTGCATTTTGCAGGATATAAGCTGCTTCATGGTATCATAGCGCTCTTGTCGGGCCTGTTTCTGAAACATGCCCTTAAGTTGCTCAATCATGTCAAATGCAGTCATGTCCTCCATGTTCTTCTGGAGATCAGGAGACATGGTGGCTAGCATAAGGCAGGCTACCTCATCGGCATCCTCCTTAAATTTTTCCCAAGTTCTACGGGCTGCGGCCGTATTGTTTTCAGGCTCGTTGGGAACAGCGCTATCTATAACATAGAGCTTTTTCGCCATCTTAAGAACCAATCTCAGATTGCGGTACCATGCGAGAAAGTTGGTGTTATCAAGTTTCTCTTTCTCAAGAATAGATTTGAGAATGAAGGAGTTATTGGTTTCTGAAGACATCTATAAGCAAAATAAATTAATTAGTATTTTTGATGTATTGTTTCCTTATTTTAATTAATGACCCATTTACAGTAATTTTAAATAAGGAATGAGAATCTGGCTTGGTCAGTCACTAAAGACAGCTGGGGCACGCAACATTAGTAAGTGATTAGGCAGACTGACAATATTTATCAATTGTGAAAATTGCACAACTCTCGTGTATGAGGCCGCAACGACAACATTTGTCAATGCATTGATACGTTTAGCCTCATCTATGCCCACTTTTCTCTCTAGACAGCTGTGGCACGTAACAAGAGAGAAAAGTAATAGTCATCATAAAACAGTTACTTGTGAAAGGGCCGGATGTGTCAACAAAACCCTTGCACCTTGGAAGAATAAACTACACATCAAGTGCGGTGCTGTGGCTCCAAACACTGATGTTTCGCTTAATGTTCCAAGTGTTCCTTATTTTAGGGTGGCATAGACTATTGATTTTTATCTATGGGATCCAATTTTAGTGTTTACCGAATAGGGTCAAACACAACGTATAATTAATTTATACGTGCGTTGTAAAATTTAGTTTTACAATATATAGTTCGTGATAATAAATGACGAACCCTTTCAGCTCTCGGGACACCAGATTTTAATACCCTATTAAAACTAGATTCATCGCGAGATAGACAACCGATTTTTTAAGTTGATAATTTTAAATTATTAAGATTTAAGTTTAAAATTTAAACTAATTTTAAATTTGAAAACTTATCTAGTTATCCTTTTAAAAGGATAATTAATTTTAATTTAAAAATTATCAAGTTTTAAGTTTTGAAATTCAAACTAATTTTAAATTTGAAAACTTATTCGATTATCCCATTTAAAACAAATAATTTGTTTTAATAATTTAACAAGTTGTAAAAATAAGTTAAAACTTGTTATTTATTTTGATTGTAAAAAAATTTTTTTTAATTAATTAATTAGTTTGATATTTAGGTTGGGTAATATAAAATAAAGCAACCATAATAGCAAAGTAATAGTAAATCTAATGGCTATGATTGTTTGATCTCGCTAGAGCCAAATAGCGAGATCAAGCTAGGTCACGGGTGAAAACACAAAACAACCACAAGGATGGACCTAAGTGCATCTAGTTGTCTTGATGGCTCCCACTGACTTCTTGATTTGTCCTGCTTCCAGTTTTGGCTTCGGGTCTTCAAAATATTACAATATTTACAAAAGAAATACAAAATAAAAGAAAACTCTAATCTATTACAACTTTGAGCCATCAAATGGGCCAAAAACCATAAAACCAAAAACTTTAACAATAACAAATCACATCACAACCATTCAACCACAGGGTCTAGCCAGATTTACATATTAAAACACAATCAAAATAATACGGGCAATCATTTGGTTAATAAATATTTAACCAAAATAAACAAGTTGCCCAAAATAATATAAATCAGAAACTTCAAATAATTTTAAAGTTTGTGATCTATAACCAGTTAACAGACCGGATCTGATTTGCATGTTGTAAGCCTGGCTCTGATACCACTGTTGGGTTCAGTAGTATCTTCGTTAGGTTTATTTATCAAAACAGTTTTGATAATTATTAATCAGATTAATAACAGTTAACGCAGCGGAGTAATAATAAAATACCAGAATGAACCCGACAGGATTTGGGTTACAAACAATACAAATACAGAATATAAATAACCTACTGATGAGATATAATATACCTTTGTGGTTAATAATTAACCGTTTGAGACACCGAGGGACAACGAATGAACGCTAGAATCAACGAACACTAAATTGGAACACAGTGGTTGCGGCTCTAAGAGGCGTGATCCACGGTTGCAATAAAATATATCGGTTGTTTGTGATAGGAAGAAAAATCAAACTTTTCTTCTTCTTGCAGGAAAAATGATGAAATTGGGAGATACGAAGGGAGATGAAGAACATATCTCTGCCACAACTTTGTGATTGTTCAAGTGCTAGATATCAAGAGAGAAAGAGAATATGATAATCTCTCAATCCTCCAGCTAGTGCTCCATTATTCTTCCTTTTTAAAAGGAACGTTCAAAATGAGGATTCATAATTGAGCACTCACAAGCTCCATAATAAAATCGATAATTGAGCACTCACATGCTCCATCACTTTTTCTTTATTTATTTATTTTTCTTTAATAAATCAATATTAATTCTAAATAATTTATAACAATTATAAATTATAAAAAACCGATGTAGTTCGTAAGTGCCAGTTAATCAAGTTAAGTGGACTTAATATTTGTTGCCCAAGGTGTAACTCTTACGGGTCATAGCTCGGTTGGCAACGTGACGTTAGAGCCACCGAATTACATCATATACATACACTTCATATCATATTTGTTATTTTTTATTTTTAGATGGATCGTAAAGTTTGGATGTATAAGATCGAACGTTCTAGCTCAATATATACAAAAGGAGTTCAAAGTTTTCTTATAGTGGCCAAAGCTGATCGAGTGAATAATGGAAATGAATCGATTAGTAGTCCTTGTTCACTATGTAAAAATTTTGAAAGGTTTAAGGATATTAAAGACATAGAGTTTCATTTGTTTAAACATGGTTTTATGCCTAGATACACTTGTTGGTCAATGCATGGTGAATCACTTATTGATCGTGGCACATCGTCGCTTAATTTACGGAATGATAATACGGAGATCAAAGATTCATACATAAATGACAACAATGACAACTTAAATGACATGGTACATGATTTAGACCCTAATATTGGGGATGATGATCAAGAAAAATCACAACATTTGTTTGATGACGCAGAGAAACCATTATACTCTGGCTGTAAAAATTTCTCGAAACTTAGTGCCATATTAAAGTTGTTTAACTTAAAGTCAAATTACGGATGGAGTGATAAAAGTTTCACAAGTTTATTAGTGGTTTTGCATGACATGCTTCCGGAAGATAACGAGCTACCAATTTCAACGTATCAAGCTAAGAAATTGATGTGTCCAATGGGATTAGAAGTTGAAAGAATACATGCATGTCCCAATGATTGTATATTGTATAGAAATGAGTTCGAAAAGGAACATAAATATGTTACATGTTGTGTATCGAGGTATAAACGTAAAAAAGAAACAGATGAAGTTGATGATGATGTGACCAAAAACGGACCACCGGCTAAAATGTTGTGGTACTTTCCCATTATATCGAGACTAAAACGATTATTTTCAAATGAAAAAGAAGCAAAATTATTACGTTGGTATTCAGATGAGCGTACAAATGATGGAAAACTAAGGCATGTTGCAGACTCCTCTCAGTGGAGAAGAATCGATAACATATATCCAGAGTTTGGGGACGAGATCCGAAATATACGTTTTGGACTTAGTTTAGATGGAATCAATCTTTTTGGAAACATGAGTAGTCGTCATAGTACGTGGCCAGTTCTTCTATGCATATACAATCTACCACCATGGTTATGCATGAAACGAAAATACATTATGATGTCTTTGTTGATTCAAGGTCCGAGGCAACCTGGTAATGACATTTATGTTTATTTGTCTCCTTTGATCGATGACTTAAAGACTATGTGGAATTCACGTGTAAACGTGTATGATGCTTACAAGAAAGAATATTTTAAATTGAGAGCCATGATTTTTTGTACCATAAGTGATTTTCCTGCATACGGTAATTTGTCTGGATATAGTACAAAAGGTAAATTTGCTTATCCAATTTGTGAAAATGAGACTAGTTCAATATGGTTAAATAACTGTAAGAAAACTGTATACATGGGACATCGAAGATTTCTTCCAACTTGTCATAGTTATCGTAATAAAAAAAGAGTTTAACAGAAATGTCGAGCACCGAACGATAAGGAAGCGATTTGATCCATTGACAAGAGTTGAAAAGCTAAATACTGTGTTAGGGAAAAGAACTCGTATCGATAAAGGAGCCATTTGGAAAAAAAGGTCAATCTTTTGGGACTTACCTTACTCGAGACATTTAGAAGTTAGACATTGCTTAGATGTTATGCATATTGAAAAAAATGTGTGTGATAACTTGTTGGGCTTATTGTTAAACATTCCTGAAAAACTAAAGATGGTATTAATGCCCGTAAGGACATGGAAGAAATGAGAATACGTAAAGAGCTTGCTCCTATTCAAAGACCTAGAGGATTTTATCTTCCACCTGCATGTTATATCATGTCAAAAGAAGAAAAAACAAAGTTTTGTAAATGTTTGCATGATATTAAAGTTTCATCTAACTATTCTACAAACATTAAAAGTTGGTGTCGATGAAGGACTGTAAATTGCTAGGTATGAAATCTCATGTTTGTCATGTTTTGATGACACATATGATTCCAATTGCAGTGCGTGGATTATTACCAGAGAATATTCGACATACAATATCAAGACTTTGTTATTTTTTAACACAATTCACTCAAAAATTATTGATCCCGAGTCATTGGATACATTACAAAAAGAAGTTATTATCACGCTCTGTGAACTAGAGATGTATTTTCCACCATCTTTTTTTGATGTGATGGTTCACCTGGTATGTCATATCGTAGAAGAAATTAAGACATGTGGTCTTGTATTTCTTCGGTACATATACCCTTTGAAAGATATACGGGTTTCTTAAAAAGTTATGTAAGAAACCGTAATCGGCCAGAGGGTAGTATTGTTGAAGGATATTCTTTCGAAGAGGTGATTGAGTTTTGTACATGTTATTTAGATGGTGTTAAAAGCATTGGTGTTCCTCAATCTCGTCATTCGGGTAAACTTGAAGGGGTCGGAGGTGTTGGCATGAAAACAATAATCCCAAGTCGTGTTAGTTTATAAACTGTACATTTATTAGTCTTAAAACACATGACTTGTCTTGCTCCGTATGAACTTAAAAGGTTATATGTTTATATATACATAGATATTTATTTATAAAATTGTAGTATGTTTTGCAGAATCCGACAACATGCATGTTGTTATTTCCATTCCAATCTAGTTCGAATGTGATTGTTGCTTCAGGGCAGGCATGGCCAACTTCTGACAAAATCCTACATGGGAAACAAATAGATGAAGGTTGTGTCAAAGTACAAGTCGGTTCAGTTATTAAAGATTATGAAAAAACGTCTGTTCATGATTTAACAAAAACAGATGAGATAAGTTTTGTTGGTGATATGCTTCATCAGTTCTTTCAGTGACCAAGGAATGCATTGAGGGTATATTTATTTATATGTAATGTTAATTTTTGTATTATATCATTTACGTTAATATTTTTGGTTGTAGCTAATGAATAAAGAAACACCACGCCAATCAATAAGTGACTCAAGAAAAGCTCTAAGTCCTTGTTCATCAAGTCACAGAGGTGCCTCAACAAAAAGAAACACTAGTGACTTTGCTACAAATTCATCTTATCGACCGCAGGTACTTGTTTATAGTAAAACAAATTGTTTGAAAGGATTATTAAAAATTGTTTACTTGTTTGTCATTTAAGATGGATGTAGATGGATCATATCATGTGTCTATCTCGAGTCAAATGCCCGTACCACAAAACAATAATCCACCAGGTTTTATGAATATGGTAAAACATCAATATTTTTTATTATAATCTTCACAAGCACACACACGTTTATATAATAAGAATACTAATATTTAATAATCATTTCTTAGTTGGCGCAGATACATCAGTTTGAACAACCTCAGTTTCAACAACCTCTATATCAACAACCAATGTCAACTAATGATGCTCCCGACCCTAGTCCAAAAGTTGTCGATTATGAAATAATTAGTGCTTTTGATAAAATAAAGGAAAGACCTCGTGAAATTCAAAATATGGCTAGAATTTTATCAAAGCACATTGGTGATAACAATGGTATTATGGTTATTTCACCCGACGGGATGTATGATGATCAGGTTCAATTTTGGATTTCATATGTGGAGATGTTACAATTATTCTGTAACGACTGACTAGATATCACTATCATACATTGGTTTGCAATGTAAGTTATCTTTGTTTTATATGGTCAATAACATTTATTTATACAAATCAATTTACTAACTTTATATATTTCTTAATTTAAGGTACTTTTATGGGTTAGACAATTGTATATGTGCTTTCTTTAATCCGGGTAACATCACAAGTGACATGTGCGCTAATAATTCCCCTGCTGTTAAAGAACACATCATGAATATATATGTACTTCATATAGACAAACCATTTTTTGTTGCACCATATTTTTCTAGGTAATATTTATTTATATACTATATATACATATCAACATAAGCATACTTAATTTATCTATAACTTTTTTGTAGTTCCCATTGGTTGCTGATGATCATTTCACCTTCAACACAAAAGGGATATATTCTTGATTCTATAAAAGGAAAAAAGAATTCCAAATCCTACGCTCTTACATCTTTAATTGATGAAGTTCTTGGGTTTGCATTTAAACGGGAAATGATTAATGTATGTCTTTAATTACTTATTAATATTTTTTTCATTGTTGATAAGACTAAATTAACAATTGTGATTTTTATGCAGTGTAAGCAATAACTACAAAATTGGGAATGCGGCTTTTATGGTTATAAAACATATGTATGAGTTCGTCAAAGATATTCAACATCAATTTCCTAAGAAAGTAAGTTATTTTTATCAATTTGTATATTTACATATTGCTTATTTTTATCAATTTGTATATTTACATATTGCACTATTTATATTTTAAATCACATTTTTTATTTATTTGTTTTTAGATTTGAAATGACACAAGCTACATGTCAGAAATAGAAATTGACAAGTTGATTTTACAATTAACGCCACAGTTTATAAGCAAAATGTATACTAAGTAGGCGTCCATGTATTTTAAGGTATCATTGTGTTATTAATCAAATTTTGTATATTAAACACTAAGTGTTTGAGGAATTATTGTACAATGAAGTTGATCTTTTATAATATATTTCAATAGTTTGAATGGTATGTTTTTAGATTTATATGGTGAGTTTGGAAGTAGAACAATGAAATGTATCTGGAAATTTAGAAAAATATATTCAGAAAAACATCCATTTAATAAATTAAATATATTTATTTCAAAACTACAAAACCGCCCTATAAAATGACCAAAACCGCCCCATAAAACACACCAAAACCGCCCTATAAAATGACAAAAATCGCCCTATAAAATGTATCCAAAAACTGCCCTATAAAATCATGAACCGCCCCAAAAAATAAACAAACGCCCTATAAAATAACCGCCCCATAAAATAAACCATTTTTTAGAGCGAGTTTTTTAAGGGCGGTGTGAAACCGCCCTAACAATTTAAAATCATCGCCCTAACAAACCAGCTCTGTACTAGTGGACGGTGGATGGTGGGTGGCATAACGGTGGCTCTGCGGTGGTGAACTGGAGGATGGCGATGTCGGAGTTTCTTAACGACCGGAGATACATACAGGTATGTCGATTAACTCTCGATAACTTCCAAATCTCCGGTGGATCTAAGCAGGTTAACACCAGTGCGACACATGACTTCGGTATGTTGCCGAGGTGGCGTTTTGATGGATGCGTTGCCGGTGGTGATGGTGGGTTGCAGGTGGTGATGATGGGTTGATGGTGATCGGGAAGGTGCCTTGGTGTTGCTCTGGTGTATGTGTGCCGCGATGGTGTTGCGCCGGCGGTGGTGATGTCGACGATCAATGTTGAAGAAGAAGAAGATGATGTGTGTGTATAATATACTTAATTTAAAAAGTGAACCCTACATGCATTAATATATAGAGTTTATTATATATTTTGATAATAAGGCGTATTTTGATCTTTTTATATTTACTTAACTGAAAATTTTAATAGAAGATGGTGTCATGGACCAATTATGTTACGGTTTTATGAAACAGTAAGGATCAAACCTGTAATTTTTTAAAAGTTAAGATCAATATTGTAATATGGGCAAAACATAAGGATCAATCGTGTAATTAACTATTTTGTTATATGTGGATATTAGAGGTTACGTGGCATAACGTATTGGTTATGGCCTGCCGTGATCATTAAAACTAGAAGTCAATTGCATTGACCTTGACATTACTAGGCACTAGCAACATTTATTCTATGTATAATTTTTGTGCATTTTTAAAGTAATAAAATAAATTAAATTTTTTGATAAGGTTATGTTTCACCAAAGTAGTGTAGGTTTCGGTTCAGTTTGGTTTTTAGCTTCCGCTTGATTGAAACCGATAATCGGTTATTGACAAAACTATAACCGAAAATGTAATCGAGCTTCTGTTTCTGTTCGTTATTATTTATCGGTTTTAGTTCGGTTAATTATCAAACATAACTTTTTTGTGCTTCGGTTCGATTTCAGTTCGTTATTTTATAAAGCGACCATAAGTTTTAAAGTTACAATTTAATAGATTAATAGAAGTGTCCTTTAACAGATATTATTACGTCTCTAAAGTATTTTATAATGGTTGATATGATCCTTCAAGAATTTTATTATATTTAAAAATATATATTTCACTAGTTAAACCGTTTATTTTTGATAACCATGATATGCCTATATGTATAAATTTACTAACGTGACTTATTGAGTAAAAAATGGTTGATATCCGCAATTTTTTAAAAGATCATAAGATCAAATATATTCATTTTTTAAATCATGCATGTATACCTTCTCTTAGAACTTACACCAAGATATGAGAAATTTGAAGCTAAAGAGAGTACTATTTTATGGTATGTAATAAATTGTATTTAATGAAATTTGCAAATATAAAAACTTAATAATTTTAAATAATGTTAATTATTTTTGTTATTATACAAATATTTATGGGTGTGTATAAAATTCATCAACTCTACAAGAAAAGCGAAAAGGCATTAATGTCTCATGCACAACGCAAGTAATTTTTCGAATATGTCAAATATGATGATAAAAATTTATAATAATGTAATCATGTAATATAAATCTTTTTTTACAACAAAGCCTGAACACCTGAAATCACCCTGATAAAAAAAATCACTTTCTGTTAAAAAAACCAAAGTGAGATGACCAGGTCCACCTTGTCTAGTAGGAAACCTACAAACCGAGAAAACCTCTTAGCCACCTAAATCATAATAATTCAGACGAGACTCGAATCAATAACCTCCGATTTGAAAACTCATAAGACTTCATCGTATAATTCTTTATATATAAATTTTCAAGATTTTATGTTATTTGATTTAATTGTTTGGTTGGCTTGATAATTCCGTAATGAGTTACGTGGCTTTAAATGATCTCACCATCAACTTCATCTCTCTCTCTCTCTCTCTCTCTCTCTCTCTCTCTCTCAAACACACAATTCCTAGAGAGAGAGAAGACATAAACTTCACCAGTCCAACACAAGGTTTCTCAGGAGCTTTCATTACAAGAGTAGAACACTTTTCCTTTTTCTCCTTCATCACCCACCAAAAACTTCTTCTTTTTCAAGAGAGAGAAAGTACAGATTTCTCCAGACTTTCACAGGATGATCATGGAGTTCATGTAAATCTTCAGGTTCTTTTCATTTCTATTTCTTTCACCAAAACCCATTTATTACAATCTTCAATATCAAATTATACATTCTGAATTCATATTTTCTTTCTTAAGGTTTTGAAAACTATTGTTCATTCAATAGTTTTTGATTTGGTGAGGTTTAGCTCTTGACCAATCACGAACCTCCTGTGTTTTTCTCACGAAACAACCGTTTAATTCTTTGTTTAATAATAATAATAATAATAATACTATTTTATTAGCACCCAGTTCTTGATTTAATCCAATTTTTCAAAAGTTTGGATTTTTGACCAAAAAAGATAAATAATAAAGATTCGTCAATTTTGATAAACAACAACATTTATCAAATAACATATACTATTAATTGGCAAATATTTATTGATTTACCCGGGTATTTGATCTTTTGACAAAAGGGGTAAGAAATCTGACCAAATTTTCCAGAAATAAGTTCTTGTTTTAGGGGTTGAATTTCAAGATTTTTACCCTTTGTGGGGGTGGGTCAACGAAGGCTTTAATTCCATTCTTTTGCTGCTTCTTTTTTGAGTAATTTCATGTTTTCAGGATTTTAGTTGGACACGATGATCAACTTCTAATTTTATATATAACAAACAGATTTTTAGTGGGTTGATAGAAAATTGAGTTGTTTTTGTGTAGATGTTTGACTTTTTGTACTTCTTTTAATATTTCTATTTGCCCAACCAACTATAATTCATACCTGTCCAACTGTCTACTATATTTATCAAGAACATTCTTGTTGGTTAGTAATTCTTGATCAAGATCTGATAAAATTCCATGATCATCACTTTGATAGAAAACCATTTAAATTTTAATTGACATGGATTATCTTCTTGTTTCTCCTTAACCTAAAGATAATGCCTCATTCAATTTGAGGTTAACACCAATTCATTTGACTATCAAAAAGTCAATTCATTTTTGCTCAATTTGATTTCAAATAATTTCAGGGCTTTCGGAACTGACTGACCGAACATCTCTTAATTATGACCGGAGAGATCGATCCAAAAGTCCGGAAAGTACGGTGCCCGAAATGCTTGAGAGTTCTACCGGAGCCGCCAGATGTCTTGGTCTACGAATGTGGAGGCTGTGGAGCAAGACTTCAAGGTTTGTGTTTTCTTTGCTTCCTAAAGTTTTGTGCTTTTTGTTTGAATACTTTGATGTGTTACTGCAGCAAAGAAGCGGAATAAAAGTGCAGTTGACACTGCATCACAAAGATCGGACGAGGATTCTTCAGGAAAACAGAAAGATGCCCGTGCTATTGTTGATCAAGAAGCTGCAAGCAGCCCAAATATACAATCTCTGCTGAACTCTACCAATGAATTAGATCAAAACAGTGGTCATAATGATCATCATAGCTCAAATAAAGATCAAGATGCAGCTAACATAGCTGAAAATGGTACAGTTGATGCACCAGCATGTAGTGTTGAAGAGCATTTATCTGAAAGATTGAAGATAGAGCGACTTTCTGATAATCAACAACCCTGCAGCAGCTTAAATCAAGAATCGACGGTTAATTCAAATGATCAACCAGGTCAAAACATTCATAATGATCCTCGTAGCTCGACTGAGTTTTCAGGGCATGAGGATCCAGAGTCATCGCCTGAAGATACTGCTCATAACAGAATAGATCAAGAACACGAACCAGATCAAAAGCAGAAACAAGATCAAAGTCATTATCAAGAAAGTGTTGCAGCTGTTGGAAAACAGAACATCGAACAGCTTTCTGATGATAATGAAACCAGTGGAAGAGTGACACAAGTGTTGTTGGTTAATTCAATGAATGAACAAGATCAAAACAATGATCCTAATGAATATCGTAGCTCATCTAAGCTTTCGTATCACAACGATCCAGAGTCATCGCCAGAAGCCACAGTTCATAGTGAAATCAAACGACATGAGACTGAATTCGTAAGCTGTAGAAACGATACTGAAATTGAAGATAGCAGCAGTGAATTTGAAGCTACTGCCACTACGAAGATCATCAGTGATTCTGATGGTGGCTCGAAGTCGAGCTTTAGAAGCATAATAGCAGAGAAATTGCTTGATACAAGACAGAAAAAAGCTATGTATATGAATGAAGACGACTTACTATCAGAAGATGGAAGTACTGATTTACATCATCGTCGAAGATTCAGTCGTATTAGCTCCGTAGAGACGATGGAAACCGCACGATACGGTGGCACAAGTTACTACGGGTATGAGGCTAGTGTATCTTCTTTCGACGGAAACGAGAATCAAAACCCTAGAAAACACCATATTGATTCAATCGGCGATGAACATATCGATTCAGGAAGCAGTTATCGCTTCAATCGACGTTATGAGTTTCATCCTTTGAACGAGTTCCATGAGAACCCTAGGCATCATCATTCACCTGTAATCCCCGAAAACCCTAAGATGGAGAGAATACAACTGTTGAAACTTGTTCGAGAGCTACAGGATCAGCTCGAAAGAACAAAGATCTCGAACCTTCAACAAGCTCCTTCATACTATGATCAAGTTTTGAATATTCCGGGAGGATACGGCCAGCGAATGGCGTTTTCCGGCGAAGCTACGGCGGTGAATCGACGGCGAGACGGCAGCTCGTGCCACCGTTGTTGTCCGCAAGACCACCGTTCCTCAGCCCAACTTTCCCGCCATCATGTTTGCTGTAACGGGCCTGATTACAGGCCCAATTACGAGCCCAGTTACGGGCCCAGTAGTTACCACAGCCCACATTTTTCAGGCCCGTCGAGCCCTAAACAAAACTATACAGAATCTGAGTTCCCTGCATCTAATGATCACTGGCAAAGGAGTGATGTCACCAAGAAGAAGCAATATGTACGGCCAATTGCTGGTGGGTCCCCGTGGATCGCTTGTTACTTGTGCTGCAAGCTTCTTCAGCTGCCTCAAAGCTTTCTTCTGTTCAACAAAAGATACCACAGTGTAAGATGTGGTGCTTGTTTGAAGGTGCTTAACTTTACACTCTCAAATGGAACTCATGTTAGTCGATACTACCCCGAAGAAACGATTGCGGCTCCTCCGAGTAGTGAGGTGGAAGACAATGATAAATTGAATGGGTCGTGGGCTGGGCCCGTTTCGTGTTCTGATCGTTCGTTTGAAAAGAGTTGCTCTACGGAAACAGATAGAAATGGTTCTAGGGAGTTCAGTGATGAGAGAAGAAAGGTAACAATGTCAAGGGACCCATCGGGTTCAACACGACCATCTTCTTCAAAGACTTCAGGACGGAGAAACACTGCATCGGAAATTGAAGAGGTTGCGCCCGGGTTCAACGGTTCTCCACTGCATTGGCTCATGGGATATGCTTCCCCGAGCAAGGTTATCCGGGGTTGATAAAATTTGGAAATTTTGAATTGGTTATGATATAGTGTACAGTTGCATATCTTTGCTTTACATTATCTTGCTGGGTTTTTGAATTCAAAAAATGGTTTTGGATTTGTTATAGTGAGTATTTTATGTTAAAAAGATTCATTAAAGTTTTAACTATTCATTTATCAAACTACAAATTGTTTCTTTATTTATTTATCGTGAAAAGACACTGGTCACTGATAACAAACATCATAGGAATTTATAAGATGATACACGGGTGAGGTTTGCTATATCACCTTCAGGATTATGATTCCATATGATGGTACGTTTGCATTACATGACTTCATGCTTTACGTAACAGTTTTTCTGCAAGTATATACTCGACTAGTATTGCTATATACAATGAAGATTCTCTCATGCGTGGGCTAGTAAATGTTTCGGTTGGTGGTTCTTCGATTTGAGGCAATCGTGATCCTTTGATCCTGAAGCATGTTCATGTTGGGAGCTAGTAATCGAGTGTAACGATCAAAATACAAGAGCTGTTTCATCAAGAGTGCAAATTCCCGAGGGAATCTTAACCCATATGATTCACTAACCCGTACCTATTGAGATAAATGTTAGCCAAAAACAGAGTTCATAGGCAGCTAAAATATGAAAAAGTGAACTTTATCAGATGCTAAGCTTACCACATCAAGAAACAGTGCATTCATCTGCCTTTCATCAACAACTAAATTGGCTGATATAGCAGTTGCATTTGTATCTGTTCGGGTGGCTGTAGCAACAACAACTTCTGTATCCAAATTCTGAAAATCAGAATAACTTTTGTCAATGTATTTATAAATATTGCATTCTATAATAATATATGTGATAGCAAAAATGGCATAAAGGGAAATATTTTGATAAATTAAACAGGGCAACAGAAAAATGAATGCATGCCTGTATAGATGAAAAGATCTTCTCCAAATCTTTAGCAAAAGCTCTCGAGTCCACATTTGTGTTTGTAGCACCCATTTCAATCAAGGCAGAAGCCATTGACTCATATTCTTCAGTTGCAATTGAACCCAAAAACACTTCCATAGCACTCCATGTTTTTGGTGATATCCGTCCCACAATACCTGCAACTCATAATGCTGGTTAGCGTGACATGGCCCACTGTGTGATTGAAGTTTTGTATGCAAGAAACGTAGTACTGGTGAATGGGTGTTTGGATGCGCATGATCAAAGTGATTATATGATTTTAAATTAACAGAATCAGATGATCAGCTGTGATAAAACATGTGGAAGATAGCATTTGGATATACATTTGTTGTTTGACAAATTTAGACTGTGTGCTAAATTAGTACATAAAAGGACCAAAAAGGACATTATTGCTAAAAAAGACATTTCGATGTGAGAGTAAAAAAAGGGCTAGTCGTGTGATTTTATTTTACCTAATTATCCTAAGTTTGATTATTTCACTTCTAGTAATTCGATAATCAGAAGAAGATTTGTTTATCCAACGTGGAAAAAAAACAGATTACTGGAACTTGATGATAAGTTTTAAAACACAAACTATAATATGTCCAATAAATTCATGCAAAAGCTTAAGGGTACCAAAGAAGAAATAGCCTAAAAAGTACCTACCAAAATCAAGAAAACCAATTCGTCCATCACGTAATAGCCATAAGTTGCCAGCATGTACATCTGCATGGAAAGTTTCACATGCCAGTAAACTACCAAACCTGCAAAATATGTCATATAAAGCTCGTTAATTTTTTTTAAATGTGAAAAAGACAAACCCTATAGGACTTTGCAGAACTCAAATATGTCTGGATATTTTTTTACATGATTAAATCCCCTGAGTTCTGAAAAATAACAAAAGATCCTTTAAATAATGCAAAAAAGAAAGAGATTTTTGTCAAGTTTTGAAAAAGCCAGGGATTTAATCATGCAGAAAATTTATTTATATAAATAATAAGGGGAAGGAACTGTATCATCAAGTTTTATAATTGGAAGGATTTGATCATGCAATAGTAAAGACCATAAAGTAATGTGCTACTATTGTCTTAGCCATACCATACGTTAAGGGCGGTTATAAGACTGGTTTCTGGACTTGAAACAAGAGAACTTATCGAGTCCAAGTCAGTAAGAGGGACACCATATAGTCTCTCCATTGTTAGAACCCTATTGGTACTGAATTCTGGATAAACTTTAGGAGCTGTAGCCTGCCTTGTAAGCCCCATTGATTCTAGGTATCTTCTGAAGGACTCTATGTTGGTTGCCTCTTTCTTGAAGTCCACTTCTTCAAGCATTGATGCTCTTATATCATTCACAATTGCAACCTACTAGAGGAATGCATGCATCAAAATGAACTCTAAAACCACCCCAGCATTATATATAATTAAAAAATATATACACATGATAATTCTTTTAAGTCATACCAGTGATGCACGGCTCAACTCGGGATTCAAGAACTCCACAATACGGGCAACTACATAAATGAAGTTCAGATCTGCAACTAATACATCTTCAATTCCAGGTTTCAAGACCTTTATCACTACATCTGCTTGTGATCCTCTAAGCCTTGCTGCATGTACCTATAGATCATATTTCCCAAAATGTGACACCAATTTTTAGGGAAAAAACATTGCATTTCTACAGAAAATGATATCAACCTGTGCTATTGAAGCTGAGGCAAGTGGTGTAGGATCAACATACTCATAGATACTATCAATTGGGCCTGCTAGTTCCTCGCGCAGAATACTTTTAATTTCATCAAAAGGAACCACTGGAGCTCTATCAAAACAATACTGAAACTCTTGCACATATTCTGGCGGAAACATTGTGGGAGCTGATGCTATGAACTACAAATAAATCGCACATCAGGATCTTTATGAAAAAAGTTATGAACATGGGTCATTTTGCAATTACAAACCATTCATTGGGTTAGTTACTGCTCACTTGATCAATAAGAAATTCAGAAGCAGTAATCTAGCTCACCTGACCTAATTTGATATAGGTAGCTCCTAGACGTTCAAATAATTTCCTCAAGTAAATAGGTGATAGCAATCCAAGCTGAAGCTGTGATGGTATTTCACTAGGTGAATTCCTTGACTGCAATTATTCCACCAGCCCAATCATGAATATAACTTTCATTTAGTTTAAGTAATGGTGTACTCTTAAAAGTATATCATTTAGTTGCAGATAAAGATGACATATGCTATACTTTACATATATAGAACCATTATATATGATTTGTAATAGAAATGAGAAATTAGAAATGCATAAACCTGAGATAGCTCTGCTAGCCACTCGCCACCAACACCAATGACAGCTTGAATACCTTGGGCCAGTCTTAAAGCTCCACGAGGACCTGTGTTTATAGATGTCTGGACAATATCCTCCACAAGTTTTGGCAAGTTCTCCACACTGTCTGCAAGCAAAATTCATATTTTGTATCATAACTTACAGCAATATAGAAGCTTTATTGCTGAAGAAAGAACAAATAGAATAACACAATGAAAGTACCTTGAAGACGAGAAGTAAAATAATCTTGTGTTCGTGCTGATTGTGACTCTGAATATCTTGCATAAAGCCTTAACCCATTAGATCGATATGCATGCTTCTTTGAGCCAATGTAGATGCTTGTTACAGGCAACTGAGAGTGAAAAGAAAATAATATTAATCTGTAAACTAGAGTTACAAATACACCTGATTTTAATCTCCAATTGCCATTTTTAGTCTTTCTTGTTAAATTAAGTTACATGTCCCAATTGGTCCAAATCCAGGCAAAGGAAGTTTATATATTTGAACTTGTTCAGGCAAGAAAATATACTTATTCTAAGCACTAGCTACTATTTGAGTAACAAATTTTTTGGATGCATATCAATACCTATGAAATATAGAAAATAAATAAATCATGATATGAAGCAAATCCAACATCTTTAAAACTTGTTATGTCGTATCTCTTTAGTCTTTACCTTGCAGGCACAAAAAAAAAGCATAGACTATAGACTACCACAAACGGACTAGAGAGAAGTAAGAAGAAATGTAGATCATGGGCCAGACTGTACGATGAGTATCATCCTGTTGGTAAAAGGAGCATGCTTTATTCTCAATCTAACAAATGGGTCTTCATTAAGTTGAGAGTCTAACTGAGTAATCAATCACTAAGAGTGCATAGTATGGTTGATAGAGATTAAACTTGTGTAAAGGCATTAATTTAAATTTCTTTAACAGCACGCTCGGCTTACAATAATCTTACAAGTAACTGTAGCAAAAGAGTGTGTGGGTCAGGTTGGGTTGAACATCAAACACTTTTCTTCCTGTTTTTTTAAAACTTTAATATTACCTACAGTATAATGATAAACTCCAATTTAGGCACTTGCATGCACTACAGAGTATTATGCAATGTTTCAACATATCATTTATAACCAAATTTTATAATATCACCTAACAGGCTAACATGAGTAATAATCCAAAGCTGCCGAAATCACCAAATCTCCACATCTCCATTTTCAGAATTGAGCACAAATCGGTGTGAAATTCCAGCAAACAATTCATACCAGGAAGCCTAACTCACTTGCAGAAATTAAAAAATTATCTAATTACCACAGCATCACATACCAACAACAACTGTAACATAAATTGAACACACAATCGATCCGGTTATCTGAAAGCATGTGCGAAAGCCTCTAATGCCAAATTAAAAAAACACAATTAGGCTATAAACTCCCTTAACTGAAACTAGAGTCAGTCAACCCCGAATTACGCAAGTAAATCGTAACACACCACACAACACAACTACCTAACCCCAACGAACCGAATATAAGCAATATATACAGTTGAAACCTGAGATTGATGCGTGAAAAGAGGGGCACATCGGCCATGAACGAAGCCTCTGAAGACTGAAACTGACGTCATGGATTCAATCGCTGGTTGATTTGGTCTTCGAATGTCACTATGCGATTGTAAGAATTCCGATAGCTCCTCCTTTGTCGTCGATGCAAAGTACCACCGTGTGCCTCCAAATGGGAGTGGGGAGATTTTCAACACCGGCAAAGTACTGTCGTCTACCTAAATAATTTGCGAGAACCGTTTGACCACGTGTTATTATCTTATTGGTCTTTCTTATTGTTTTTCTGGTTCATATATAGTTTGTAGTTTGTACTGTGAAGTATAGGTATATTTGTTGAGGATACATGGAAAGCATGAAATGCATAGTTATCTTATACCAGGACTGTACGAGATGGAAGTGTATGCTACTTAGTGGGACGGAATCGTGTTAATTCTCAAGTTTTCTCGTTTTCTTAAAAGCGGGGGCTTGGTGTTTTTAGGTTTCTTCGGGTCAAAACCTTGGACGCCCGTTGGTTTCTTCTTTGATCAGCCGGGGAATTGGTGATAATTCATCGTGTATTTTTTCTTTCACCAGGTCCAAGATAGGGTATTACTATTTTTTCCACAGGTGCCACATCGTAGTAACCTTCTCCGACTCCACTCCAAGTGTCCTTAATTTTATGTGGCTTATTATTTAGAAAGTATAACAATTAGTTTCTTGAGATATTTTAAGTTTTTTGTGTGGTCTTTTTTATGAACCAGACTATGATTAACTGATGAAGCTTTTAGGAATATTAGTAATCTCATATGTGTTTCTATTAAATAAGAAAGTAAACTTACATGTGTATACAAATCCTCTTACACTAATGTCCATGTTCAAAATGTCATTATTGAGAATAGCCCTTACTTGAGATGTGCGTATTTTCAAAATCAATGAAATCAATAAATATATATTTAACCAACATGTTAAAAATTGTTAACATTTGTTTGTTTTGTTAATCAAAATATCAAACCATATAATAATTGAAGTTAAAAAAACAAACCATGTAATATAAAATGACCTGCTTCTTGACTTTTCTTTGTGCCCTTTACTGGCTATAGTAGATTGCTTGTATTTTTCTTCACATTCATTATGTTTCTATTTAACTAAAACACTATGAATTTTTTCCTAATCAATATATTTGTACTTAAATTGAGAAAAAAAACTATTAATAATGATGATGCTTTGCAAAACTACATGCTCTTGAATCATTCTCCTATATGTTTAAAAAGTTATTGAAATGAACAGTAAATGAACAGTTCCTTCCTTTGTTTATTTACAGTATCTCTCCATTCTTCTCTTCATTCTTATCTTCCGCTTTCTCTCCCTCTGATCCTTCTACATCTTCTGAGCCACCTGTTTCCGGTAGACCTTCCGACCGCCTGTTTCCGGTAGACCTTCCGACCGCCTGTTTCCGGTAGACCTTCCGACCTCGAACACCACCCATACTCCACCACCAAAAGGTAGACCTTCCGACCGCCTTTGGTGGCGATCGACCCAAACCCGCAAGGTTAGGGTTCGGGGTTGCGTCGCGCGTGGAGTCGGGTTGTTCGCGCCGACGGTGGTGAGTCGGAGTCGGTGTCTCCGGGTTTGGTGGCGGCGGTTGGTGGTGCTCCGGCCTCGCCGTCGTGGTCCGCGGTGACGGAGCGTGGTGGTAACGGTTCGCCGGATTGGTCTCCGGTTAAGGCGGTGCAGGAGGGGGTTAGCTTCGGTGATGAGGTTCAGGCTGATGGTTCTGATAATAGTGGTGCTGCGTGTGAGAAGCCTGTGTGGAATGTGGTTTCGAATGGAGTTGTGGAGGCTGTTAGTCCGGTTATGGGTGCGGCTTGGCCTGCGCTCGGTGAGTCGACTAAACCGACGCTTAAGTCGTCTTCGTCGGAGTCGTTAAAGGCACTGTCTGATGGTTCGTTTCCTCCGGTGTTACAGGTAGTAGCACCATTATCTGTTTTCAAGACACGGTTATTGGTAACATGTTAATTGATTGTTTAATCTGTAGGAGTTTGACAAATTGAAGCATTTTTCACAAGCATAAATAGCTCATTGATACAAAAATATTATTTGATTGAGAAAGTTTTCGGTTGAGGTAGGGCCGGCGGCTGTATTCTCCCCAGCCAGGTGTCGGTGGTAATGGTTGGACAGATTTCACAAACCCTTTACCCCTGTCTCTCTCTGGTTCCTTTTTTTCCGTTCAAAATATTAGGGTTTTGCATTCAGTCGACGTTAGCTTTCCCCTGTTATCAACTTCATGTTAATGGTGGCGGTGGTGAAGGTAACGGGTCGATTTGCCCCATTTAAGACTGGTTATGGTCTCCTGATGCTGACGGTGGTAACAACAGTGATGGTGGTCTGCTTGGTTTGTGATTTGTCGATGATGATAAGGTTTTGCCTCATCTGAGACTGATACCGGCTCATTATTTTGTTTGTTTCGCGGTAGAGATGTCGATGACGACGAGCTGTCGCTCATCCGAGACTACCTATATTTGGGTGTGTTTAGTTAGTTTCCGTTTCAGTGGCTATGACTGGAATGACCAGATAGCGGTTCTAAGCCTGGTTAGTGCAAAATTCTTTATCGTAAGGTGTTAGTTATTGTAGTGTCCGTTTGGCTATGATTGTATTCGAAAAAAAAATTATCAGTTACCGTGGTGTGGCAACCATTATGGTCTGCAACCGTAGTTGTGATTCGATTCTGAGCCTAATGTCTTATTTGTGATGTATATACGGCTATGATGGATTATCTGAGCCCTACGCGCACGCGCAAGGCGCGTGTCCGGATTTCCAGCTAGTTTGTATTCAAATAAGAGTTTGTAGCTAACTGGAATTTTTGAATGTTTCTCTATTTGTGTTGGCCTCTAATTGAAACAACCCATCAGCTTCACTAGAACCCAACTTGACATTTCATGTGTAGTCGAAGGCGCTCTCTAAGAGTTCTCATTATCGATTAATTTAAAGACTTATAGCCTGCATAAACGAGAAGGACTACAGCTCAGCAAGTTGATACGAGCAACTAGAGTATCTAGTTATGGAAACTTTTGTGTGTTAAATGTTAGAAATGAGAGTAATTAAGATGACATATCAATAACTTAACATGCAAATAGACCATTGTATTTTCTAGGTATTAATTTATGATGAATTGATGATTTCATAACTCAAAACCAATGATTTTGAAGTTTAGTTAAAAACTAAGGTGTTGTTTGTTTCTAAAGAGGTAAAACGTCTGCAGTCTGCAGACCACATCTGCAGACATCTGTAGGAGAAGAGGTGGACCAAACCTCTGCAGCCTGTATTAAGAAGACTGTTTTGCAACGTCTGTAGACTGCTGAAATATACTGAAATTAATAAAAAGTTAAAATAAACAGAATATGTCTCTTATATCATGCAGTCTGCCCGTTTTCCAAACCAAAACCAAACCACATTGCGTGGCTAACCGTTTTCCAGTTCAACTTCAGCTTTAATGTCTCTTATAGCATTCCTACTAAATGGGAAGCAAATCAACAACGTATCATAAATAGTTAAATAGCAACAATAGCAAAGGTTAACTAAAATGCCCTAAACACACAAGTGAAAGACTGAAAAATAAACTACCAAATTCTACCAACTGATTACTCAACAAACCATAAACATCACCTTTTCCTTTGTAGCCTGTAACCTCTGAGCAATAGACATCTTCTGATGAACACTCCCTAATTTCACTTCCCTCAGCCCTGACTCCTCAACAATCTCCCCAACACCATCCACAGGAAACACATCCTTGGGCGCAAACTCTCCACACACCTCCACCAGCTTCCGCCTCGCCTCCGCCATCATCTCCACCTCCACCGCCGTAGGCCTCCGACCACCGCCTCTCATCCTCCCCATCGCCGCCAGCACCAGCACCATCTCCGCCACCTCCTTCAAACACACACCGCCTCCTCTAGCCCTCTTGCTCCCCGATTGTTGACCAAAATCGGTGAAAACAACCGTTTCGTCCATCGATTGGTGGCCAAAATCTGCGAACTTAGCTCGTGATTGTTCGTATTAAACCTGCGTAATTGAAGGAGATTAGATGCCATTAGATCAATGGGAAAGATGGAAACCCTAGAGGATGATAATGATGATGATAATAATATTATTTGGGGATATTGAGGGTTTATGGTTTGAAATTGTTGGATTATTAAGATGAATGTTGAAGATGAAACCATAGAGGTGAGCTGAGGTTGTAACAAGGTGAGCTGAGCTGAGGTTAGAAGAGGTTTGTAGAGGTAAGAAGACATTAGTCCACCTCTTCTCCGAGAAGAGGTCACGCAGACGTTTTTTAATGAAACATCTTCAAAAAAACAAACACTCTGCAGACCTCAAACATCTGCCCGCCTCTTTTTGGCGCAGACAAAAGAGCTTTAGAAGCTCTTTTTTTAAAAAACAAACACCACCTAACTGACTATGAATACTTTTGTAGCTATATGAAAAAAACTTAAAAAACAGCACACGATACTTTTATTATAGACCCAAAAATCTCACCCTACCACTGTCATCAACTACGACAAAAAGTACATGCAAAATTGATAGTAACTTAAATAGTTTGTTTGTTACGAAATTAACAGCTCTCATCGCCAATGTTTCATGTCAACTTAAGAGCATATAAAATAATATGTTTACTTTGGTATCTAATTGTTTATATGATATGCGAATTATAAGCAAACATGTGTAGTAGCATTAAACAAAGTGTAACACACACACCTTGTTTTACCAACACGTTTTTCCAAAATTTAGCGAGGAAAATGACCAATGATTTGTCTTATTTGGCATTAAGTGGGTGTTTGGGATTCCTTTTTAAAACAACTTCTGATTTTTTGAAGGGGTGAAAAGACGAAAATGTCCCTCCAAAAGTCACCAGAAGTTAAAATTTTTAACTTCTGGTGACTTTTGGAGGGACATTTTGATCTTTTCACCACTCCAAAAAGTCAAAAGGTGTTTTAAAAAAAAAATCCTAAACAGGCTCTAATTACCGGTACCTATAAAGTATTCAATGAAAAACAATTAATCAAGGACAAATGGATACGCGATTAATAAGCATTGCTATACATCAAATAGAATAGAGCCTCGTAAACAAGCAACTTGCATAATGCTTTTGGGCTAGCGCCCTGGTTGAAGAGCTAATGTTTTGTCACTGACCGCCTTTTTAAATCTCCATTAGAATTCAAAAAGAAAAATAACAAAAAAAAGTTAATGCAAAAAAAAAAAAAAACGAAGGAAAAACTTCGTTCCAAAAAAAAAAAAACGAACAGAAAGTAAATGAAAAAACATTAAACCGTACACGTGAAATGCAAAACATTAAAAATAATAACTAAGTCGATATAGGTTCCGCACGTTACGACAGGTGCGTTAAACGGAAAAAATAGGCTTAAAAACGTGTAACCATACGTGCACTTAGCACCAACGCCACACCGTCGCTAGCGACCACTAACACAAAAAAAACTCGTAAAAAAACGAAATAAAAATAAAAAAATAAAACCGAACAAAATATAAAAGATGAAAACTTTCAGGGTTGCAATTAAAAAATTAAAAAGTATTAGAGTTAAAAGTAAAAAAGATAAAGAAAACAAATTAAGATACAATTCGTAAAGCATAAAGTACAAACCTTAATACATAATGTAGTTGGAAATTGGTAATATGTATTCTTTTTTTAAACATGATATTTTCTTAAACGTTTAATTTAAAACAAAATTTTATTCTAATTAGAGTAAATTATCATTTGCATCCCTGACATTTGCCCATTTTAACCACTTGCATCTCTACAGTTTCAAAATTGCCATCCGCCCCCTAACGTTTCGTGTTATCTTCATTTGAGTCTATACGTTTCATTTTTATCTCCATTTTAGTCCAGATGACTTAACACTGTTAGTTTTCCAGTTAAATTATTATTAAAAAGACGGAATTGCCCTTACAATTAAATAATAACATAAAAAACCTTGTGGGTCCTATCCATCTTTTTTTTTTTTTGAAAATGGGTCCTATCCATCTAACATCTTCTTCTTCAAATCACCACCACCCCAACCAACCCCATCGCCACCGCAGATCACCACCATCCACCAGGGAGCCACCGCCACTCCGCAAATCACCACCATCTTCAAATTTTGCAACCGCAGATCACCACCATCTTCAAAGTTTGCAACTTCCACTCTCCAACACATTTCTACACTTCGTATCAGACCAGTAAAAGCTACTACGAGATCCAGCTCCGTCTCCGATGAAATCGCCACCGCAGATCACCACCATCCACCAGGGAGCCACCGCCACTCCGCCTGAAGTAAACCACCACCATCGTAACGCTGCCAGATCTGACCGGAGAGATCGAAGGGATGGCTTCTCCGGAAGTCGATCACCACCATCCACCAGGGAGCCACCGCCACTCGTGCTACTGTTTCGCCGGAGATAGGCGGCGGCTACGGCAGCGACACTCCCACTCCCATACCCATCCATCCATCTTTATGCAAATTAGATCATTTCGATCTGTGGTTTAATCACGAGATCGTCCACACCACTCGCTTCTTGAGTTGCTTGTTCGTCAAGTTTGCGGGTTCAACGCATCACCCTCGGTTTTTAGCTTCGATTCGGGTTTATGAAACCCTGTGGCACCCAAAATCACGCAGCTTTCGAGTTGTTTACCGAATTCAGCTTGCCATTTCAACAACGCACCTGACCGTTTTCCGGTGAGACATCTCCGTCGTGACCCGGAAGCTTCACGGATAAACACCGGATTTCCTTGAAGTTTTTCAGGTAATAATTGGGTAATCTGAACATATTATCTTCGTCATCATCGCAACACGTGTTGGGTTTTCTTGAAATCATGCGACTCAGGAACGCGTGAATGGGTTTGAAGATGAATCTACCAATGAGGCCCCCTTTCGATTTGTTCATATACAACCCCGATGCCCCTTTCGACGACTCCACCGGCGTATTCCGTCGAGCGATTTCTAACGAAACGTTGTGGGTCTGGGCTACAAGATCTCCGAAGCGTTTACAGAGAACCGCACAAGCGGATAGCGATTTGGCGTCTTCTACTCTGTTGAAGATTTCGAAGACCAATGCGTCTGGTAACAGATCGAAATGATCTACTTACTGCTCTGAATTTTCTTCGATTAACATCTTCCGATGGATGTTTCAACGAAACTGAAATGGGTATTGTTTGAATGCGATTGATTGATTGTCTGATTGCTTGAATGCTGTGAAAAATCGTCGTTTATATACATGGAGATGACGATGAAGATTTGGCGTCGTTTATATACACCATCGCCGGAGGAGGCTGCCGCTGCTGCCGTCGCCGTTGATGTTGTTGCTGCCGGTAGTCATATTGGGTGTGTTGTAGGTGGTGGTGGGTGCTCAAATGAGAAGAATATTATATGGGTGGTCGCATAAAGTTTTTTTTTTTTTTTTATTCTTAAGGGTAATTTCGTCATTCCACAAAGACTTAACTGAAAAATCTAACGGAGTTAGTCATTTGGATTCAAACGGGGACAAAAATGAAACATTAGGGCACAAATCGAGACTTTGAAACTGCAGGGACACAAACGATTAAAATGAGAAAACGTCAGGGACGCAAATGATAATTTACTCTTCTAATTATTATAGGAAAAGATTTCGATAGATATCTTATATTAAAATATCTTATACTTCATAAATTTTCACTCTATATGCCTATTTGGTACTCACCCGCCTTCGTTCACAGTGGCTCTCCGGCGGTTGCACCGCCACGCAAACCTATCAAATCGTCGAACCAAAATTACTCATCCGTACGAGAAGCCGCCTCACAGACCTTAATTCATTCATCGATTTTCTTTCAAATCTTCAGCTTCGGATGCAGCAAGCAAGTAATCTCTACGTATGTCTCATTCTTTCAATCAGACTTAAATAGAGTTAATAGACGTGCATTCATATCATATTTAACGTTAAGATCATAATTATGAGTTTAATTGCTAGAATTGAGTCTCAATTGACCATGAAAGTTGCTAGAGATTCGATGTCAACGTTGAAACACAATGCTACAAAGATAGTATATTAGGGTAGTTTGATTTGTTTCATGGCTAGTAATGAATTGATACCGTCAATTATGCGTCTAGAAAGTGTAGTATTTTTTTCAAGTGAACGAATTAAAGTTTGGATGTCTATTGTTGTATGGAGCAATCATACGAGCTAGGTTTTTAGAAAATTTGATAAGAAGTTATGATGAAATCAACTGAGAAATTGGAGTCATATACATCATTTACTTTCACTCTGAGACGCATATAAGTGCAAATGTGTGAACGGTAATACTGAATCACTATATGAAACATCTGATTTTTAAATGTTTGCACTGAATTAGCTTGCTTGCTAATCTTTTCCCTAATTGTGATATGAGACTTGTTACTTATTGTTTTAGTTTGTTTAATTCAGATATGAAGTTGGTAACTGGATTTCTAGAGAAAATTTCTATACCAAGTTCAGTTAATTAATACACTTGGAGGTCGGGTGTTTCTTCCTTGAAAACTTCAGATTTTTCTCAATCAGATGCTGTTTTGCAAGTAATGTGTCCTCTTTGATGGGTAGAAGAAAGCAGTTTCGGCCTCGAAGGGCTGGAGGCGTTGACAGCGGCAGTGTTTCTAAGGAGGAATCATGTGACCCAAACACATCCGAAGCTCTAGAAAATGAGTTTTCTGGAGATGAAAAACCACTTTACATTGAAGTTGAAAGGAATAATTGGCTTTCAGAAGAGCATTATGACATTTCAGAGGTGATTTTAATCAATTTAAATGTATGTGAGGAGTTTCAGATTAAGAAAAGTGAAGAACAACATTCTTGGTATGACAAGAAGTATAACTTAAGGTTTAAGTTGAGGAATGTAAATGGTTATTTGAAACAGAAACCACATTGGCCCACCATATCTGCTACTAATATCTATCTGGAATTCACTGAGAAGAGAGGATCAATGGACATAGATACACATGTAATAGTTACTGGTAATTTTGATGGGCCTAGTGAAGGTGTTTCAGGGCTTGTTCACCTGGTCGACATGAAGTATTTGACTTTACGGCCTATTACAGGGTTGACATTTTCTGGGAGTTTGCCATCAATTAAACTAAGAGTAGAGATACAGAAGTGCACTTTTGAGGCATGTGAATCACTTTTTGAGAATGCAAGATCATCATGGAAAAAAAGTATGATGAATGTCATGGCTTGGTTACGCCCTGAAGTAATGACCTCTGAGGCCAGATACGGATATAAGATGCCTGCTGACATAACTGTTGGACTAGAACCAGATGAAGAATCTGTTGTTAGTAAGAAACGAGCTAGGTTTGATGCCTCTGGTTTTTATGAAGCAATAAAACCGTCAAAGTGAGTGATAGTGATGGTACTAGATGTATATGTTTATTTCATAAGGCTATGTTATGATTTTTTTCCTGGTTTGTCTTTATAATTGCAGAGATAATCCAATGCTCATGGATGACATGCCTGATTTGCTTCCTGAGCTTAGACCATATCAAAGGCGAGCAGCTTTCTGGATGGTTCAACGAGAGAAAGGAGCATCTGGATACCTGGCAGGAGGTCAACCAAGTGAATCATTTGTTTCACCCCTATGCATACCAGTGGATTTGGTTGACTCCTGCTCTAAAATATATTACAATTCATTTAGGTACAAACTCTGGTGTTCCTAAATTCTTCTTAGTTTCATGTTGAATCTTTATCAACTTTCAGTTTCTTTGTACTCAATGTTAACTTGGTTTATACCAATATACTACCGAGTGAGCGTCTTGTGCATTTTGCATATCCTCTTGGCTTCATGTGAATAAGTGATGAACCTTTCAAACATTTTTTTCTTTTCTATTAGGAGGATTTTATGTTAATAATCGATTAAGCAACTTACAAGATAGAGTTAGAAGGAATACTACTTTCAAATATGAAATGAACCAGTGTATTTGTTAACATCATGAATAAATTTCAGTTAGAGACGCTGGAACAAGCACAATTTGTATGTACATTTTCTTCAATTAACATTACAGATCAAGGATATAGAACTGGGAAGGATTGTGATAAATCTAAATATTAATCGGATCACTTTGATCTCTTATTGCTCTGGTTAAATGCTACAGAAAATTAAGCTTCTGAGTTAGCAACTATGCTATTCAGTACAAAGAGCAATTAACATGATCTGACAAGTAGGTTATTGGAGGAGTAGATATAATAAATGTCTTGACAGAAGAGGACATCTGGTTTTTATAGTTAAAAAATTCCTATATTTCAATTTTATCTATTTTAACAATCAACAAACTGAATTTGGAAGATGAAAACTGGTACAAAAATGAAGACAAAAAAAAGAGGAACAAACTTTATAAAAATTAGATTAAAGATGTAGACAATATGTAAATTGTTCATCATATCCACATCAAACCTTTATTACGGATATGCAAACATGCATTTGTTAAAGAATCAATTTCTCTCACGCAGTGAGTTAATATTCTATATCTTCAATGTAGATCACAAAAAGTTTATCCATGAATTATTTTTTTAATATTTGTTGTTTTCATTTCACAGGGGAAATGTTTCAATGAATCCAGAGAACTGTTCCTCTTATGTTATTGGTGGTATTCTTGCAGGTTAGCAAAATTTATGTTATCTTCTTTCCATGCCAACTAGGTTTTAGAATTTGTATTTTGTGTGTTAGGATGATTCTGAACATGCTTAAATTAATTTATTAATCTTTCATGTTTTGTTGATGCTTTGTATTTATGACAACCACAGATGAGATGGGCTTGGGAAAAACTGTGGAACTTCTTGCGTGTATATTTGCTCATAGAAAATTGGACACTCAAGCTGATGATATAAAGGAGAACGTTGAGCAGAAACCTAAGATCAAAAGAATGAAAAGAGATCGTGTTGAGTGTGTGTGTGGTGCTGTAAGTGAAAGCTCAAAATATAGAGGTTTGTGGGTGCAGTGTGATGTCTGTGATGCATGGCAACATGCTGACTGTGTAGGTTATCAATATAATGAAAAAAATCAGAAATAAATGAAGATTCAGACCTGAATGGTAATACACGAAAAAGAAAAAGTTACATAGGCTCCAAGATAGTTATCTGTGATGAAGCTCATATTTGCCCACTTTGCTTAGAACTGATTCAAGCAACTGATTCCCCTGTTGCTACTGGTGCAACCCTTGTAGTATGCCCAGCACCTATATTGCCTCAGTGGCATGCTGAAATTACTCGGTACACCCTCTTTTGTATGTTCTTTGTTTATAAAAATGGTAACATAGCTTTATTATATTCATCTTTCCTTGTTATTTTCCATTGCAGTCATACAAGACCAGGTTCAATGAAAGTCCTTGTTTATGAAGGTGTTAAAACCACTTCATTTTCTAGTAAATCTGTTCCAAAAATTGGTGAACTAATTGCTGCTGACATTGTCTTAACAACATATGATGTGCTTAGAGAGGACTTATCTCATGATACTGATAGGCATGAAGGGGATCGCCGTCTTATGAGATACCAAAAAAAGTATTCTGTTAACTTTTCTGTTACTTTCTCACTTATTCATTTCATACCTTATTTAACTCAAAATAAATTGATTTGATTAGGTACCCGGTGATTCCAACCCTTCTGACCAGAATATTATGGTGGAGGCTTTGTTTAGATGAGGCCCAAATGGTAGAGGGTAGTACAACTGCTGCAACAGAAATGGCTATGCGGTTACATGCTATGCATCGTTGGTGTATTACAGGGACCCCAATACAAAGAGAGCTAGACGACTTGTATGGACTCTTAAGATTTCTCAAAGCAAATCCATATGATGTTCGTAAGTTGTGGGTTGATGTTATTAGGGATCCTTATGAGGTAATAACTAATTTACATTATAATAAATATCTTTAATTTGTTTAGTTATTTACCTAAATCAGACCCCACTATTTGAGTGAGATTTTATTGGTATGTAAGTTTGTTTGTTTTTAGTTATTTACCTAAATCCTCATTAGCAGGGGGGAGATGCAGGTGCTGTTGAATTTACTCATAATTTATTCAAGCAAATAATGTGGCGATCCTCAAAATCACATGTTGCTGATGAGTTGCTACTGCCTCCACAAGAAGAATGTCTCTCCTGGCTATCTCTTACACCAGTTGAAGAACACTTTTATCAGAGGCAACATGAGACTTGTTTGACCTATGCTAGGGAAGTTATTCAGAGTTTTAAAAGTAATATTTCTGAAGAACAACCTGCAGGTTATTGACAAGCTCTATGCAGTTTTATACTGGCAAATGGCATAAGGTAACTAACTTTGGTCTAATTTCAAGTTCAGGTAACCATCTTTTGTTTCCTAAGAGAAACGGTAAAATTTCAAAATTCTCTTTGATAAAAACTCGTTCACTTTCAAAAGCTTCGATTGGAGGTACCAATCACACTTTGCCTGATGCTGACTTTTACCTGTTACTTGTTAGCAAGGCTAAAGATTGCCTTACATTTAAATTTTTGAAAGCTTGAGGTTTTTTTTTTGGCAAACAAAGCCGGTTGCCTGAAATATACATTGTACAAAGTTAGATACTTTATTTTTAGAGTTAATTTCAATTTTACTCCCAAAGGTTTGACTAAAGTAACTATTTTCCTCCAAAAGATTAAAAACATCAATTTATCTCCAAAAGTTTCATATGTTGTTTCAATTTCACTCCAAGAGTTTCATCATCTTTGGACAAAGTTGAAACAACTCATAAAACTTTGGACTGAAATTGAAATAACTTAAGAAACTTTTGGAGGTAAATTGATGTTTTTAATCTTTGGAGAAAAATAGTTTTTAACAAAACTTGAGGAGTAAAATTGAACTTAACTCTTATTTTTATTATCAGTTTGCCCGTTTTATATTTTGGTGAAGATTGAAAAATAATCATCTGTAGGCATAAAAATAATCTCTTCATTTTCAGGCTATGATTCATCTGACTCTGTTCTTACCCATGTGGAGGCTGCCAAGCTTCTTAATTCCCTCTTGAAGTTAAGGCAAGCTTGCTGTCATCCCCAAGTAGGAAGTTCAGGCTTAAGATCACTGCAGCAGACTCCCATGACAATGGAGGATATACTAATGGTTGGTTTTATAGGTGCAAAATGGGCAGGTTGGGCTGGTTGCTTAATGAGTCAAAACTTGTTTGGGTTAAAATTGGTACTTTTAGTATGAGTTGAAATGGGCCGGATTTGGTTGACGTGATACTTTTTTGCTCATTTTAAAAAAAATATAGTTAATAGTTAGTGTCCAACATGATTGTAAAAATTACATTATTGCATTAAGAATCTAATTTCCTTGAATAAATTGATCTAGGAGATCTTTTGCATAATATTGCATTTTGGTTGGCTTAACATCCGTTTCCCTTTTAGCCTTGGTTTTAAAAAGCGTGTGACGCTCTGATGCATGATGTGCAATGTGTGATGCGTGCAGAATATGCATGCGAGGCGTTTTTTATTAAAAAATAACTCTGAAATTATGTATAGGTAACATTTTAATGTTAACTATTAAACACTAAAATTTAAGACATCTTCATCATCTATGGTCAGATTTTTTCAGTTGATGGTGGTCTAATTTGTTCTTAGATTTGTTTAACTGATGGTCAGATTTGTTCGGTAAAATTTGGAAAACTCAGACCCATTGCAAACGATGGTCTGATTTGTTTAGGTACCAGTCAACTGCACATCACTAGCACATCATTAAATTGCAGTTTCCAAGCCGTTTCCAATGTTAGCTAATTGGTCACAGAAACACAAAGACAGCAGTGATTTTTGTGGGAAAACACCCCCACGACTCTTTTCTTTATTGAATAAAAACCACACACTAAACTCTTAGACAAGGACCCTATTTTATACTAATTCTAACCTTAATTACTAATGAAAACTCCACTCAAACACAGCTGGAATGACAGCCCATTCACAGCCAAAACATAAATACTAAATACCTTAAATAAAGTTAATTAAAACTTACTAAATAAAACAAACCCATCTTTAGACTCTTGACGATTCTCCCCCCTAAACTTCCACATATGACCACAATTAGGATTTACTTCTAATAATCACCCCCTTAATCCTAATGTGGTCTTCCTTCTCTAAAGTAGAGTTGGCTCATCATCTTCACAAACCAAGTTGGCCTCCTCGTGCTTTGGTTTGACTTTGGACATTCATATGCAAAGTGACCAAAGCCTTCACACCTATAGCACTTAACTCGTGATTTGTCTCGTCTTCCACTGTGTTCCTGCAGATTGTTACTAGGCTGTCCTTCACGACCTCTTCCTCGATCTCGGCCTCTCCCACGGCTTTGTTTGCAACACTCACAATTGCCACATCTTCCTTTAACTTGTTCATCATCACGAGTGAGTAGTAACTTGCCTTGAGTGTCTTCAGGTTGGTCTTCTTGTGGTTTCACTCTCTCCTCATATGCCTTTAGCCGACCCACCACTTCTTCAAAAGACATTGATTCAATTTCTGAGTATTGTTCAATTGATGCCACGATAGGTAGGTATTTTCTAGGCATTGAGTTTAAAAATTTCCTCACAAGTACTTCATCTCCAAGTGACGACCCAAGACTTTTATACCTTGATTGCACTCCAGTTAGTTTACCCGCAAACTCTTCTATGCTTTCAGTTTCTTTCATCCTCATTATCTCCAACTCACTTCTAAGTGTTTGCAGCCTAGCCTTTTGAACCCTCTCGGCTCCCAAGTAACAAACACGAAGTGCATCCCACACATCTTTGGCATCTCGGTGCTTTGCAACTTGAAGCAAAACGTCTTCGGGAATCGACTGAAATATCATCGCCTTTGCCATGTTCTTCTTTCTTTCTTCTATTGCACCCCCTGTCGCAGGATCAATGGCTTCTTGCAAATCATGTGCAGCTAGGATGGTCTCCATCATAATAGACCATGCAGTGTAGTTAGTAGATGTTAGTTTCGGGCATTGTAGAGACACGTTGCTTGAATCACGGGTAGGTACCATCGCCCCTGCTGGATTTGCCATTGTTGAACTACTTGATTAACACTCTTTTCTGCACAAAAAGAAACCTTACAGCTCAAACACAAACAGTTCCTACAGATGTAGCAAAATCCTCCTTCCTTTTTTTTCTCACTCAAACTTCAGCAAAAAAAAAATCAATCTGTTTCTCACAGATACACAGAAAACAATTTGTTTCACACAGATCAGTTTCTCACTTCTTCACACGGATCACCCGCTTTCCCACACCAATCAATCACGGATCAGTTCTTCTCGAATCTGCTTTCACAGCAAAGTTGGTTCAATCTTTCACGGATTAAACAACTTCTTCTCCACACCGGTGTCACACCTTTGTAACCTGTATCACACAGGTCATCTTCTACTGCAGTTGAATCACACAACCTGTCTTCCACCGATCTGTCACAGATCAATCACTTATCTTCACCCTGTTTTGATTGCTTCTCGCAACCGGCTCTCACAACCCTTTGATCCTTCAACAGAAATAGAGCAGAAACTTCACAAATCTGGTCTGCACTCTGCTGGTTATTTGCTACCCAAGCAGCCCTTTTATTAGAACCTTGCAGCAGCCTTCATATTCGATCAGCAGCTCTTTACCAATATTTGAACCAATCACAGGTTCATTCTTGGTTTGATGGTGGTCGGTTTTGTCTTCAACAGCCCTTGATCTTTATTGCTCTGATACCAATTGTTAGCTAATTGGTCACAGAAACACAAAGACAGCAGTGATTTTTGTGGGAAAACAGCCCTTGATCTTTATTGCTCTGATACCAATTGTTAGCTAATTGGTCACAGAAACACAAAGACAGCAGTGATTTTTGTGGGAAAACACCCCCACGACTCTTTTCTTTATTGAATAAAAACCACACACTAAACTCTTAGACAAGGACCCTATTTTATACTAATTCTAACCTTAATTACTAATGAAAACTCCACTCAAACACAGCTGGAATGACAGCCCATTCACAGTCAAAACATAAATACTAAATACCTTAAATAAAGTTAATTAAAACTTACTAAATAAAACAAACCTATCTTTAGACTCTTGACGATTCTCCCCCCTAAACTTCCACATATGACCACAATTAGGATTTACTTCTAACATCCAAACGCTTCGGGGCCGTTTCCAAGCCGTTTCCGTCCCCAAAACTGATGAAGGCACATCACTAGCACATCATGAAATTGCAGCATATCACCTGCAGCGATGCGATCTCATCATTGCACCATCACATTATGCGCTCCTTATGCACGCATTTTACAACCAAGCTTTCTAGCTTTAGCCTCTTTTTATTTTTTATTTTTCCCATCAAAAACATTTATAAGTAAACATCCAGTTGGTTTCTTTTTAATTCTTTGCTCGAAGCATATAAATCAAGTACTTCTATATGCTTGTTATTATTATTTTTTTTCTTTTCATAGGTTCTTGTAGGTAAGACTAAGGTAGAAGGGGAGGAAGCCCTAAGGAAGGTAGTTGTTGCGTTGAATGGACTTGCAGGGATAGCTATAATAAAACAAGATTTTTCTCTAGCTATATCATTATATAAAGAAGCTATGGAACTAGCAGAAGAGCATTCAGAAGATTTCAGAGTTGACCCTTTGTTAAACATTCACATACATTATAATCTTTCCGAGATACTCCCTTTGACAAGTGAAGGTCTACAGTATACTAAATGTTCTGGTCCTGAAAGCTGTGATGGTAACATGTGCACGATGTGTGATGGCAAAACATATCATCAACATAATATTTTAAATGGTTCAAATGATGAGAAAAGTACCGTGCATAGAGCATATACCATGTTATCCAAATCTTTCAGTTTTCAATCTTTGCAGATGACATGCAACAATTTAAAACAAAAATTCTTGTCAGTGTTCAGTTCAAGATTGTATGTGGCTCAGCAGGAATTCAGAAAATCATATGAGCTGGTAACGTCTTTAAACAATTTTACTTGCATTAAAAATATTCATTTAGAATTCTAGGGTTATTTGCCATTTGTGTAATTGAGGTTTACTTATGCAGAAAATAATTTACCCTTGTTGAAAACTTTTTCTCAATCAAATTTTATCATTCATGTCCCAAAATAATGCAGCAATTTCCTTTTTATTGTCTCTCAAAAACTGCCAAATTTTAATCCTTGCTATCTTATTGATTATTGATATCATTAATTTTGGTCCAAAAGCTTTACCTACTTAACTGACAGGTATTTTAGATATTTACATTATAGGCAAACACTCATGTTAAGCAATAAGCTGTACTTTTATATGAATTGAGACCATGGATGCATGAATCTGTCATTTGTTGCTTCTTATATATTTTAATTTCTAGGTTTGTAATGCACTTAATGATAAAAGAAACCAGCATACTGCTTGGTGGGCTGAATCCTTACACTTCATCGAACAAAACAAGGATTCTTCAACGGATTTTATCAGAAAAATAGGAGATGCTGTTTCAGGGACTCTTAACACTTCTAGAACATCAAGACTTGCAGACTGGTTTGTGATATTTCTGCTATACTTTTGTGTGCTTATATTGTGTTTTTGGTTGTGATTGTGTAATCTTTGGAATGTGCTTTTGATTTAAGCAAAGACACCCAAGTTAGACCTAAAGTTGGTATATATTTATCCATTTAGGATCAAATATGTACATGTAGATGCCTGAAAATCTATATGATTTCGTGAACATGAGCATATTCCTTGTAATCCTTATGTTCTAAATTTTATTTCTTTTGAAGATGTAGTTGCATTCATTCATTGGACATTTTAGTTGAACTGAAAGATTTGTAAGCATCAAAAGTTCCACAATTAAATTTTGTTGTCCTAATACAATGCAAGCTGAAAAGAGAAGATATTTTTATTATCATGAATTGTGAACGCTGATTGTTCAAGAAAACTTAGAGGTGGAACTGTTGACCCATTTATATATTTATATGCAGCTGGGTCGACTTGTTAATTGTTTGCCTCCAACCGGCCAAATGGGTAATAATTAAACTTGGTTAAATAAGGATCAGTCAAATAGGTTTAAAGTCGCCCAAAGTGCAATGAAATGCTTACGACTTCTAAACCTCATCAATCATAAAAAAAAATTATTATTTTAGAACTGTAGTTTTGTAAGAGTGTTAGACTATCTCATACATTAATCATATTAACTTTTAGGAAAATAGTGTTGGCTAGTCAAAAGAGTATGTTTCAACCTGTTTGGCCTCGTGTTAAAAAACTACATGCTTTAACCTGTTACCTTCCGCACCCAGTTTGGCACTTTGAAATAGGCCACTCGTTATTTACCTTATATGTGTATTTGATTATTCGAGAGTATGCTGTGTATTTGATGCTTTCAGACTTTACTGTTGAAAGCAAATCGCTTTTATGGTTAGTCTGTATGCTTATCTACTTATATTTACACATACTTTGTAATGGACCTTATTTTTTCACAAAACATATTATTTCATTTCTTATTTCAGCTTTAGGAGCATAACTGCTCTCAAGTATTATATCCAAACCGGTTTGGATTCATTGGAAGATTCGAGAAGAACATTGCTGGATAGACTTCTGGAACTTGACCAGACAATGGAAAATCCAAGACAAGAGGATGTGGAACGAGTGAGATACTGTCCAAACTGCCAAGTCAATGGAGACGGCCTCATCTGTGTACACTGTGAACTAGACGAGTTATTTCAGGTTTTAATTTGATTAAAAATAACATTTTGTTGAAATTGGAAGCATAACTTTGTAATATAATTTTCTTACTTGCAGGTTTATGAGGCCAGACTGTTTCGACTTAACAAAGGACATGATGGAGGGGTGATTACATCTGCTGAAGAGGCTGTAGATTTACAAAAGAAGAAGTCTGCTTTAAATCGTTTTTATTGGACTCTGTCACAGCCTGATAAAGCTTCACCATCATCTAGTGGGAACTATGAAGATGATGGGAGAAAAAGGGGTGTTGGGGAGAAAGTTATGGTGAGTAATGAACTTAGATCTGGCAAAGTGTGTTGGTTGGATGGTCAAACGGGTAAGTATTTGGTGTGTGTCAAATTCGATTGGGTCGCCCCAATCTTTCCAAAATTTTTAATTTTCGAACAAATAACTAGTCTCTTTTGAATTATATGACTTGGGAAGATATTCACATCAGAATTACACTTTGGGTGACTTTCAATCCATTTTATTTGTTTATCTTTCAAGCTATTCTTTTTTTGTTTCAGCCTTTTGGCCTTTTAGACCGGTAACATAACCTAACTCTACTCATTCATGAGTAAATGGGTCGAATAGCCCCCGCAAATTGAAGTTCTGATAATACCGTATTTGGTGATTATGTTATATGTGATGCTAGATTATCATATTACATATTATTTTCTGAAGTTGGATTGCATCATTGTTCATATTATAATATACCAATGCTTAATGTATCAACAGGTTTCTAAATCTCCTTCAGATCTGGAAGTTGTTCTTGGGATTATAAAGAACTATTCAAAGGGTCAATTAGATAAAGAAGCTATGTCAGCAGCTAAAAAACATCTATTTCTTCTTGAAGTATGTGATCCCATTATCTCTGCTTTTGTTATATGTGGTTGTATATCTCCTTTTATTATTACTGGTTTATACTTCCTTTTATACATACGTAAAAAGGTTATGTCTATATACATCGTTTGTAACCATGTTTTTTTATATATATATATTTTCAAGGGAATGCGTAAGGAGTATGCTCAAGCAAGATCCTTAGCAATTGCTCAAGCACAGGTTCTTAATGCTCATGATGAACTAAATATGGCAACCTCACGATTGCGGTTGAGAGAAAATGTAGATGATAAATCAATCGATGCTTTAAGTCTTGAAGAGTTAGAAACAGCAAGTGTTGAAAATTCAAGTGAAAAATTTGTTGCCTTATCTTCATTATCACGTATAAAAGGGCAACTTCGGTATCTGAAGGTATAAATATCATATTATCATACACTTGCACTATTTTTCTTTTTAATTAGTGCTTCCATGGAGAGATGTCCACATTTGTATAACTTTTGATATTCCTTTTCTGTTTTCTAGGGATTGGTACAGTCTAAACAACATTCCCATTCAGAAGGTGAATGTGAATCATCCCAGGCTCAAGCTATGACAAATTCTGATGCCAAATCATTTAAAAAGGAAGAAAATGAGAAATCAGTCAAATTAGAGGATGAAACTTGTCCGGTTTGTCAAGAAAGGCTCAGTAATCAGAAGATGGTTTTTCGATGTGGTCATAGCACCTGTTGTAAATGTAAGATCCTTGTTACTTTACCACTAGTCTTGCATCATTTGATGGTTATATTTGATTCTTTTTTGCATCGCATGTGAATGAAAGGTTTTCTCCGAATGACTGAGAGGTGGATTTATCGCAATGGGACGTCTGATGATAAATGGGTGATGTGTCCAACATGTAGACAACACACAGAATATGGGAACGTTGCTTATGTTGTTGATACGCATACACTTAATAATAAATCATCTGACGTTTCTGTTTATAGTTTTGAAAGCTCAGAAGCTTCCGTGACTGTCAAAGGCTCATATAGCACAAAGGTATGCATCTATTTAGATGATCTGAATAAATAGTTATATACTTTGTGATAAAGAATGTGAAAGGGCCATCTTAATTTAAGATGTAAAGTATGGGTCTAAAACCATCTGTTATAATGCAACCTTCCAAGGTGGTGGCTTCATATTTTTTTAGATCAGGGGCTGCCAGCTATTAAGTTAGCTAGAATGCTAGGTGGACCCTTTTTTTTTTAAAAAAATTGTTTGTTTAACTAAAATTCGGCATTTTGCAGATAGTAGCAGTCACAAGGAGAATACTGTGTATTGGGTCTACAAATCCAAAAGCCAAAATTCTTGTTTTCTCTAGCTGGAATGATGTTCTTGATGTGCTAGAGCATGCTTTTACAGCTAATGATATTAGTTTCATTAGGATGAAAGGAGGGAGGTATGTTTACTCTGAGCTATTATTCAAATCTCCATGTTATTGCTGGATTATAAAGCAAAAATATGTTGCAATGGTGAACCGACATTAAATGGAAACTAAAATTTCAGGAAATCACATGTTGCTATCAGTCAATTTAAGGGAGAGAAGGTTGATGTAAAAGACCATGTGAATAAGAAAAATAGGCGGACAAAAACAAATTCGGTTCAGGTGTTACTGCTTTTAATTCAGCATGGGGCCAATGGGCTTAATCTCTTAGAAGCACAACATGTGATTCTTGTAGAACCATTACTTAATCCTGCAGCTGAAGCACAAGCAATTGGCAGGGTGCACCGCATCGGTCAGACCAACAAAACACTAGTTCATCGTTTCATAGTATGCTTCCTTTTAACCAATCCTCTCTCTCTCTCTTTCTTTCTCTCACACACACTCCCTCGCGCTCAGTATAGAAATGCGAGAACCACATTAACACTTGTACCTCTTGCTTTAACTATGATACATGTGATGGTTATGTAAGTGCATAATCACCTCTCTCCCACTCTATCTAGTTACCGCAGCATACACTAATATGGTTGTCTACTTAAATCGGTTCTGTATTAAGTGCGCCCAACGCGCTCGCACACATATAGGACAAATTCATTACATTATTTGTTTTAAATAGGGAACCGTGAGAACTGTATAACGCACTTGTTTGTAGCTTTTGACAGGTTCAATGGGAATGAATTGGGTAGGCGGTTAAATAATTGTTTTATGCATTATATTTAAAGCAAAATGTACAAATGTTTATGCAGTTCTTGCAGTTGTCTATTTCAGACTTAGGGGCTGTTTGGCAGCCTATTAATCAGCCTCTTAATGGTTCAGATGCTGAATGGTTCAGCACTTAATGGTTCAGACTGTTTGTTTCACGAGCACATGTCTGAATGGTTAAGACATTTGCTTCTGAATGGTTAAGCATTATACAAATGCTGAATGGTTAAGAGGTCTAATGCTGAATGGTTAAGATCTCTTATCTGAATTGGTCAGACATTTGTCTTTGAATAGTTAAGTGATATACCAGCTCTTAATGGTTTAGACCTCTTAATGGTTCAGCACTTAATGATTCAGACCTCTTATTGGTTCAGCACTTAATCATTCAGATACTACCAAACAGCCCTTATGTAAACAAAATGTGGCATTTTATGATGCATATTGTTTTGTTCGAGGTGAAAGACACAGTTGAAGAAAGCTTGTATAAACTCAACAAAAGCAGGGATGGTGGTTCATTTATAAGCGGAAACAAAAAGAATCAAGATCAACCAGTCTTTACACTCAAAGACGTTGAGTCTCTCTTTAAAATTACTCCATCCACAGTAGAACCACACAAGAAGGAAGAATCAACTTCAAGTTTAATGCATTTGCCGCCAGCTGTAGCCGCTGGTATTGCCGCTGAGAGGAGGTTGACGGAGCAACAAAGTGAGACCGGGGTGTTAAATTGTAATTAAATAGGATGCTGACAAACTGTTTTGCATAATCTGTATCACCATTGATTTGTTCTTGAAAAAAACATAGCGATAAACTATTGCGAACAAATTTTAGGATATATAATTGTTAATATAGGACATACGTTAATCCAATCTAAATATGTATATACACTCACAAATATGTTAGTAACACGTGAACTTCAAAATTTACAAAGAAAAACTGAAATACAATCTTGATTCTGAAAATTATGAATCTTAATTTGAAAGCAGACCTTAATATATTCCGTAGTGTCCATACATGGAAAATCTTATTTACATGCCAACTTTCTTGTCTCCGGTGAAAGCAACTAACGTTTAGAGGTGGTTTCATCGAAGAAATTTTGATGAAGCCATAAGAACTAAACGCATTGATCTTCAAAATGATGTACACAGTTGACCCATAAAGATAACATCCCTTTATACCTCTCGATTCTTCCTGAATTATTCTTCTCAATCTCATTATCACACTAATGTTTCAAGCAACCCTTTGAATCAAACATGACATTATTCAACTGCCCTTTCTCTTTTCAACACGTAAAATTTAATGGGAATTTCAAGTGATGTTTATTCAATCAATATCTCTATTAACTTCTATTGCCGCATGAATCAAGTGACTTATGGTTTTTCTTCATTAGCCACTTTCTTCAAGCAAGGTCATACGCCCAATGCAGCCACCTATGGAACTCCAATAAATGGGCTTGTGTTGGGAGATCAGGTTTCCAAAGCTGTTGAACTGTTTAAGAAACTGCTTACAGAAAAAATTTGTGAGCCTGATCAGGTTATGTATAGAATCGTTATTAACGGGCCCTTGAATTGCTCAGGTTATGGAATCGGGCTCGTGTAAACCTTGTGTAGATCAGTACAATAACATCACTGACAACCTCTACAAAGATAGGATGGTTGATGATGCATTAGAACTCTTCACCAAGATGATTGAAAAAGGTGTTCGCGCAGATGTTATCACCTACACATCTTTAGTTCAGGGTCTATGTAACTTTGGTCGAGAGACGGAGCTGTGAGAATGTTGATAGACATGGAGGAGAAAAGAATCACACCCAGTGTACATACTTATACAATCTTGGTGAATTCCTTTTGCAAACAAGGTTTTGTAAAAGATGCGGAATTGACTGCAAAATATGGTGCAAAGAGGTCTAGATCCTGATGTAGTCACTTACAGTGCACTAATTGATGGATAATATTGTTTACGTGGTGAAGTAGATGAAGCAAAGAAGGTTGATGATCGCATGGTCGAGAGAGATCTTGTGCCTAATATATTAACTTATAACATGTTGATAAACAGATACTGCAAAAGGAAGCACATTTGTGAGGCGAGACATCTGTTTCGTGAAATTCAAGAAAAGGGTTTGCTTCATACGGGTCATTCTGCAGCCGCTGGAGAACTCTTTGATGAGATGCAAGCGACGGGTCTGGCTCCTGATATTTGCACCTATTGTATCTTATTTCACGGAATGTGCAATAATACTGATGCGTTGGCGCTTTTGCGTTTGACCGGCTTGTCGCGTGCACTAGTCAAAGATAGTATTTGTATAGTTCCTTAGTATCAAAACTATATAGCAAATAGTAAGAAGGGTGTCGAATCACAAGGAGTATGTGGTTTGTGTTTAGACTTGAATTGGACTATCGAGTTAATTATGAAGCTTGCTATTTTGTTTATAAAAGCTTGATATGTTTACTTGAAATGGTGTTGAAACTTTGTCCAACATGAACAAAACACAAAGGTTACTTAAAATGATTAATAAAACTTGGCAAACTTAGAACAATGGTTAACAAAACAACGTTTAATAATAAGGTTCACCCCCGGTTGATATCATAAGGTTATGGTTCTACCAATCCAACTAACTTGCATCAAAGGTGTGATTTATGCTAACGAGTTCATCATTACACGGTTTAGGTGTCAAGAATCGTCAACTTTAACACGGACAATAATACACTTCATTACACAAGAACATTCAAACTCTACATATACATAGCACACATGACCAACTCCATTTCTCAAAGACAAATTTCATAATCATTCATTCAATTTGGGAATTCAAGTTAAGATCCAAGTACTAACATAAATGTTTCAAGCAATCAAATACACAACACAAGGATGCAATCTAGTTTTCAAATGTTAACAAACCATAGTCTTACAATACACGAACCGGGGGAAAACCCAAAGAAGCTTAGCCTCTCATGTTGATTGAAGCGTGGAATCCGGTTGATGATCTTGGTTGCAACTCCATGGCACTTGGATTTGGAATCACTTTGATGATGATGAAAATGAGTTAGAGAAGTAGAGAAGAGCTCCAAAATCGCCCCTTTTCGTCTCTTCCCGCGTCTGCTACTGCTTAATGTGTTTTTGCCCTAATTCCCCCTTTAAATGTGGTCAAAACCCGAAAGTTTTGGTCAACCCAGGATAGGGACGTAAGTTACGTCCATAAGGACGTAAGTTACGTCCTCATCTCTTTTGTACGTCCTGAGCTACTGTCTTACGTCCTCAAATCAGGGAAATTAGGTTAAGGACGTAAGCTACGTCCTTGAGGACGTAAGTTACGCCCTTGCATAATTTTTGCCTCTGAGCTTCTTTTGTTGTCTTCTCGTGTTCCAGATCTCATCTATCTTTCTCTTACGCTCAATTTCTTCCTTTTAGCTCCAAATACCTGCGTTTCATAAGCGGGACAAAGTGATTCCGTTCGATAATAAAATCACGTTAAACGCATACATTTAAACACTTAAAACATATACAAAACATGAACGCATCACATCCCCACACTTATCATTTGCTTGCCCTCAAGCAAATCACTAGCACAATTAGCTCCTAATGTGTACTCATGATCACATGGCATTTCTCTGTAATGTCCGATAAGGTCCCTCGTCATGATCAACTCATAATTCCCTTAAACAACATTACTTTTTAGACCAAGATTCTTCTATCCAAGCCTAACGAGCTACCCAATTTTCCTATGCATGTAATCACACCTCTCACAATTTTCACTCCTCTCGGTTTAATATTTAGTCTTGCAAAAGATGTGCTAGGATATCAATGTAATACTCTCAACCAAGAACAACTCATAATTACCATAAGCTTGCACAATGATCGCAACTCCACCAATTAACACAAACCATGCACACATCAAAAGGTCTTTGAAGGGTTGTAACGTAAGGCTTAGGTTCTGGGTGAGGATAGAGAATTTAAAGTGGCTAAAGGTGGTGAAATCCAAATAAGAATGTTGAATCTTGTTAACCAATAAAGCAGCACTACACAATGGACTTGGGTAAACTTGACCCATTTTACAATATATTACCTCTGGATCATGACATTGATAGTGGTCATTTTGACCCATTATTGACTCGTTTTTTTTTTTTTTTTTTATGATTATATCTAAACACTTCACTGCTTCTAACAATGCTATATCAAAATTCAAGCAATACTTATCAGATTTCATCACACGGGTTTAAAAAGTAAAAACGTTTGAAAAGGCTAATGGGTTGATTTGGGTTTAAACAATTAAAAAGATTAGGGGCTCAAACCGGCGACTATAGGATTATTGTAGGGTTGGGTAACACAATTGAAACAGGCTAATCAAACAACGGTTTATCCTAATGCCTTAATCACATACGTGCAACAGTTTGGTTCATGATCTCAAAACGTATCCATTGTGCAAGTTCTGGAATTAAGTAATTGTTTTGGTACACACACATGAAAAGAAGGTGAGCAAATAACCTACTGTTGTTCTAAGCTCATGTATAGGCTCAACTCTCACAGAAAACAGTGGTTGACAGGCTAAGGATGTGCAAACATGCATAAAAGGTCTATTATCTAGCTCGTTACACTTAGTTAGCTATCACTTATCCGTTCTTAAAAAATTCCTTTGCCTTTAAGTTGAACATGAGTCAGTACCTCTATTTTACATTACACAACGCTGCTTTCATGTACCATTTTTTACTTTCCCTCATCCCCACACTTAAGTCATACATTGTCCTCAATGTAGATTTTAGAGCTTGTATGTGGGAATTAAAACAGCTTTTCCCTACTTAAGTGATAAATCATGCTTTTCAAAGATCACCCCCAACAACATCAGTTTAACGCATTCCCATCACATAACACTCAATACACCACCAAACACACAACAGAAAATAATTGTCTTGACCACACCATGGAACACCTAGCCTAAAGCAACAGAAAAGGAAAGAAAAGAAAACCACAGACACACATAAATGTAAAGCATAGTTCAAAATTTGACCGGCTTGTCGCGTGCACTAGTCAAAGATAGTATTTGTATAGTTCCTTAGTACCAAAACTATGTAGCAAATGGTAAGAAGGGTGTCGAATCACAAGGAGTATGTGGTTTGTGTTTAGACTTGAATTGGACTATCGAGTTAATTATGAAGCTTGCTATTTTGTTTATAAAAGCTTGATATGTTTACTTGAAATGGTGTTGAAACTTTGTCCAACACAAAGAAATGAACAAAACACAAAGGTTACTTAAAATGATTAATAAAACTTGGCAAACTTAGAACAATGGTTAACAAAACAACGTTTAATAATAAGGTTCACCCCCGGTTGATATCATAAGGTTATGGTTCTACCAATCCAACTAACTTGCATCAAAGGTGTGATTTATGCTAACGAGTTCATCATTACACGGTTTAGGTGTCAAGAATCGTCAACGTTAACACGGACAATAATACACTTCATTACACAAGAACATTCAAACTCTACATATACATAGCACACATGACCAACTCCATTTCTCAAAGACAAATTTCATAATCATTCATTCAATTTGGGAATTCAAGTTAAGATCAAAGTACTACATAAATGTTTCAAGCAATCAAATACACAACACAAGGATGCAATCTAGTTTTCAAATGTTAACAAACCATAGTCTTACAATACACGAACCGGGGAAAACCCAAAGAAGCTTAGCCTCTCATGTTGATTGAAGCGTGGAATCCGGTTGATGATCTTGTTTGCAATTTCATATCACTTTGATTTTGTTGACTTTGTTGATGATGAAAAGCTCCAATTGTAAAAGTTTCTTCCTAAAACTTCATGGATCGTTGTTGATGATATGAAGATGAATCTCTTTTTGATGAAGATGATTATTGGAGAGATATATTGGATGTTCTTTTTGGAGACAAAACAAAAGAGAGTGGATCATGGAATGATGTTGGCTCCACCTTTTCCTCATTTCCCTCCCCATTATATGCCCTTTTGAGCTGCCAAATGAGAATTCCCGTTTAAACAAGTCAAGGGAAGCAAGTGGGAATTAAAAATCTGACAGGACAAACGGAGGGGCGTCGGCGACGGGCAAACAGGGCGTCGGCGACGGGCTCTAGAAACATCATTTTTTTCCTTTTGTTTGTTTCGCGTATTCGACTGTTCCGGGCTCCATTCCGACATCCCATATGACCCTCGGAGTGTACTCTTAATTGTTCCGGCCCTAACAAACACAAACCACATCAAAATAGATCATTTGAACTCGAAGTTATGCTATAAATATGTCGTTTTGTGCTTTTAAACCCGAGCTTTTACCCGCGCATCACATCCCCACACTTATCTTTTGCTTGTCCTCAAGCAAACTACCATACAATATTTTTCAAAACATTACAAGACATTTATAATTTCTCCCTTCTATCAAGTTAAGGTCCAAAGTCATACCCGCCCCTCAAGTTCATAAGTGAATGATATATGTAATAACAAACCAAGACTTGCCTAACTAATCCTACCATGCTTTAAACTCTTGCACTCATGTTTCATGCCCTCACAATGATACGCTCCTCTCGGCTATTTTGTGGACTAGCATGTGATGTGCTAGTATGTTTTTCATTCAAAACCATATGCAATAATGTGAGCATAAGCTTGTAAAGCAATCGTGCCTCCACTGCTTTAATGGAATAATTCCCAGATCAAAGGACTTTTGTGGTTTTTGGGCTTAGGCTTGGGTGAGGAATAAGGCTTTATTTAGTGGCTAAGGTGATGAGAAATCCAAAACAATACAAACTACTAATAACAGTATTCGGGTAATTTCTATCCCAACGCTTTTCTTATTCTATTTTTTTCTTTTTCTTGACATCTTTTCTTCAAACACGATGTACATATTCTTTTGATTTTATTTTTTTTATATGACTAAAGAACACTAATTTGATTAACACATTGACAAAATCAATTGGATTCTCATCAAAATTTTCAAGAGGATAACTCTTTGATGCTCGGCTAGTGGGTCGACAAACGAAAGGGCAATTTATTATACACACTTGTGTTCGCATAAATAGGCTCAAAATTGGCAACTAAGGGTATAGTTTTGTAATCTTTATGGGTAATAAGAATAATGGGGGATCCTAATGCCTTTTCATTTCCGTTCACATATTCCTTTGCGGTCTTAGCACGTATCAAACCATACAAGTTATACCACTTAAGCGCATAATGATCACCCTCAACAAATGAACTTTTATATATATGTAAGTGATCTAGCAATCTAGGTAAGTATGGCTCAAAACTCACATGATGGAGGAGAAATGGGTTGCCGACATGTAGCATGTGTGACTATTTTAAAGCATGCTAAAACTAGCTAGGCATCTCACTTAAAGTTTTCTTTAAAGGCACTTAGTGAAACTATTCGAGGCAACCATGACTAACGACCTTTTACCCAATTTTCTCAGTTTGAAAATCTTTGGTGACAATCTAAGTTGTTTGCATAAAATGAGGACCAAAAAGTATTTAAAAATTTGAAAATTTTTCTATTTTTCCCCCATCCCCACAATTAATGTTGACATTGTCCTCAATGTGGGTGAAAATCTTTTCAAAACATAAGGGATGTGATACAAATTTCTTCCCCAAAGGTTTTCCCGACCTAAAACAACGTTCCACTTATTCAAACTACTAAGATAATCATGCTAAAAGGAACATGTGCACCTGGATTTCTTCACTTTTTCTTGGCATTAGCTTTTCAATCCAAATAGCACACATCCTGCAACTGTAAGTAAATTGTGTAGAAGCAAGCTTCTCACCTCTTTCACAACCAATCAATTAACATGAATTGTGGAATCTCAATAACCACTTAATAAAAACAACTACAGAATTAAAAGGAACAGAAAAAAAAAACAAACACACTTAAACATTTAAATAAACTGTACAAACACATAAGTCATACCTCGCCACCTATCTTTGGTAGCACTCATTTGGATCTCTTGGCGGGTATGGTTGATAAGGATAGCCAGTCAGAGCAGAAAACATCTCATTAAAGTTGTCAAATGCTCCCCCTTCAGTTGGTGGTGGCGCAGGAATGGGAATGAAGCTGGACGCCACGCCCTAGGGCCAATGCACTGACTGTTGCACCTGTTCTGGTTGGTCCCTGATGGTCGAATAGTCTGTCCACGGGGTAAACTCTTGATAGCTTCGACCTGCTTCAAGATCCCGGTGATGCCTTTCCTGTTCTTGGAGAATGTAGGCGTTGTTGACAGCCATTTGTTGGGCTGTTGCAAGGGCCATCCAACGCCTGTCTTCTAACTGTTCCCTTTCCATCCTTCGGGCTTCTTGTTGTGCCCAATGTTCCTCTTGCTGCAGCCTCCACACCCTTTCACTCTCTCTTCTTGCTTCCTCCACTTCTCTCATTTCTCCCATCAAAACAGACACATTGTCATATGTCTGCCTGTGCCCGACCTGTAAAGATTCCCAACCCGGCTGCCTTCGTCTCACAGTGAATTCAGCTACATTATCAGACACCTCTCGATGTTGACGGGCAGTTCGCCTTCTTGAGGGCCTTGTTTCCTCGGGTTGTTCCTCTTCTTCCTCCATGGCCTCAAATTCATCCGGTGGAGGAGCATCTGGGTCTCTTGCAGTAAAAGACTGTCCGGTTTCAGTATCCCGGACAACAAATGTAAACCCTTGCTGTTCAACAAAGATCTTTGATGCTCTCATCTTCTTAAAATCAAAGTAGTCCAACGGTTTACTGACCCAGAGTGCCTCTGGAGGAAGGCAATCTTGTTGCACGATCATGGCACTAATCAATCGAATATATGGGACCATTTTCCTAGCATATAGTTCCCTTGATTCCCAAATATTCATCATCACTATATGTCTCCATGAGAGTTTGGGGCTTCCATACAGTAAAGAATGTAAGATTCTGCAATCCCAGGTTCTCAGTTTCCCTCGATCTCCCAATCGTACCATCACATTTTCAAGGGAGATGTTTTGTAGAATTTTTCCTTCGAGAGATAAATGGTTCCTCTCAAGTTCAGCACCTTCACGGAAAGGAACAGTCAAGCTGATTAAATTTACCGGATCTGCTTCTAGAACGGGCCTTGAAAAAAATCGATCCATATGATAGTAATAGTAATTGCCCTGGCCCAAAGAATCAAATTGGGCGATCCGGTTCATTGTCTCAAAAGACATCACCATAGTACCCGCACCGGTTTCCCCTGATAACCTCCATTGTGATGGATGGCTGCCTTTGTTTTCAAATCTTAATGACGCCATCCATTCGGCCACTGCCCCCAAATAAACCCGGTGTATATTTGCAGCACACCAATCTAAAGCTCTCTCCCACCCTAGAGCTTCGAATTTTTGTGTTATCCCTATCTTCGAGAGCTCTTCAGTATTAACCACTCTCTCCGGCACACACACACCTGGGACGCCATATTGGACCTTTGCCATTTTCCACTTCCACAGACGGATTTCAGTAGCTCTATTGTGAAAGTCGGATAATCGTTTTTGGGCGTCAGATTCCCATTTCTCCCCAATTCTGTCATTCTTGTGTTGTGTCCACGTCCAATCTTGGTGAAATAGCCTTGCATCATCTTCAGTAACTGAGCTTTCTTGTTCCCAGTTCATCACCCTACGAGAGGATGAACTTGTAGCTCTTGAGGCCTTGCTCCTTTTTCTACTCGCCATTGAACTACAACACAACAACCAAATACACCATTAATTACTTGCATTCAAACAATTCCAACAAATAGGCATAGATCATGATTTTGTAAGCATATGCTCCTCTTACAATTCTGAATAAACAAGTATGTTCTTGACAAACAATATGTTTCATTATCTTCAAAATTTCAGTTTACTTTCAACAATGAGGTTTTCTTTTATGTTTATCCATGACATACTATCATATGCTTACAACCATGTATACAAATTTTCATAACCTTCATCTTTGTTCTATGCCTATTTCTCAAGAGTAATTGTGCTAGAACCCTCTCCCCACACTTGTTTTGTATCTACATTTATCATACATAATCTAAGCTCAACCAAAGGTTCCTATTCAACAATCCATACATACCCTAAACTAGTTTCACTAATCACATTCATGTTCAAGAGACAATTTCTACAAACTATGTAATGCTAGTAATAGAATGAGAAGAAATCATACCTTCTGTGCTTAGAGTTTCACCCAACAAGTTGCAATAGAAAGATACTTGAAGAAAAACCCAAAAATCCGAATTTTGCACCTTGGATTTCTCTTTAACAACAAGGAATTAGCAAAAACTATGTTAGGGGTTTTGTTCCTCACGAAAAACTAAACACCTTGGACACAAAAATCGTTGGATTTGGTTAAGTTTGGAAGAAGTTAGGTTATGGAGGAGATTTAGGGTTCTTGAGGATTTTTGGAGAAGAGGAGAGGAAATGTTGAAATGGTTGGATGAAAATGGGAGTGGGAGTGTGTTTTGGGGTGAAATAAGGTTCGTGGTGGGTAAAAATCCGACAAGGGGGTGTTGGGTGGTTGAGATTGGGTTAAAATTTGAAGAAAAATCAAAAGTTCACGATCTTGGACAGGAGGAGCGCGTCGTCGACGCCTTAATTACCCGTCGGCGACGAGGCTTCATGTTTACAGTTTGGTCTACGGCTTAGGTTGCTGCCTACGGGGGTGTGTGCTCTACGGGGTCCGCGTCGGCGACGCCACTTTAGCCCGTCGGCGACGGGCTCCCGAAATACATATTTGTTTTTTTTTTCATCAAACTCATATATAAATAAACCTCACACAAAAATTTACACCTACTTAACACACATGAAATATGTAAATACGTAAATACTTATATATATAAATTACATACTTATATATATATATATATATATATATATATATATATAAGTATAACACATAAAATATAAAAATTAACACACACACAAAAAAGAGTATATATATATATATATATGTAGATATATATACCTTATACCTATATATATATCACCCCTCCGAACACACGTGTATTGTCCCGAATACACACAAGTCGCACGCGCAATATGATTTTGTGACTCGGATTCGGATTGGCAATTCTAAAAAGGCTGAAAAGGTCTATACTAACTAAGTCATGCAAAGCAACAAACATGTACAAGTTACCTCTCGTGGGTTGCCTCCCACGCAGCGCTAAGTTTACCTGTCGTTAGCCGGACTTTGCGGTGCTGTGATCAAATCGGTACCTCATCAAGAGTGCTCAATAACAAGCACTCGGATTGTTTGTCCGCCCCGTTTATGTCATTTGGTTCAAGATATGGTTTAAGGCGGTGCCCATTCACTGTTTGCCTTAAATGGTCGTCAAAATCTTCAATCTCTACATCTCCAAAGTCGCCCACCCGGATGATCAAATATGGACCCGTCCATTTACTTTTTAGCTTTCCAGGAAATAGCTTTAGGCGTGAGTTGTACAACCATACCTTTTGTCCGGGCTTGAATTCCTTCAAACGAAGCTTGGCATCATGAACCCTCTTCATCTTGTCCTTGTATGCAGATGCGGTTTCATAGGCTTCGTCCCTGATCTCTTCTAACTCATTCAGCGTCAGTTGTCTTTGTTTACCTGCACACTCATAATTCATATTAACAGTTTTAACCGCCCACAAGGCACGATGAGTTAACTCTACAGGTAAATGACAACCCTTTCCATAGACCAACCGGTAGGGAGTGGTTCCAATAGGCGTCTTGTAAGCGGTACGATACGCCCACAAGGCATCATCTAGTTTAGTTGACCAATCCTTGCGATCGGGTCGTACCGTTTTTTGCAAAATTTCTTTGATTTGCCTATTAGAAACCTCTACTTGTCCACTTGTTTGTGGATGGTATGGTGTTGCAATCCTATGGTCAACACCATAACGTTTTAGAAGTTTGCCAAAGTTGAAGTTTTTGAAATGTGATCCCCCATCGCTTATTATCACGCGAGGGATACCAAATCTTGAAAAAATGTTGGTTTGAACAAACTTGCATACTACCTTATGGTCATTGGTCTTGGTGGCGATTGCTTCTATCCATTTAGAGACATAATCGATCGCCACCAAGATATAGAGATTACCAAAAGAGTTTGGAAAAGGGCCCATGAAGTCAATGCCCCAAACATCAAAGATTTCCACCACCAAAATTGGTTGCATAGGCATTTCATCTCTTCTTGTCACACTCCCCATTTGTTGGCATCTTATGCAATTCTTGGCAAATTCATGGGAGTCTTTGAAGATGGTCGGCCAATAAAAACCACAAGAAAGGACTTTGTGACCCGTCTTTTGTCCACTGAAATGTCCACCACATGCCGATTCGTGAAGCATGCTCAATGCACATGGGATCTCCTCATCCGGTAGACATCTTCGGATGATTTGGTCGGCTCCCACTTTGAAGAGGTCCGGTTCATCCCAAATGTAATGTTTTGCTTGAGCCTTGAAGTGTTGTTTCTTTCTTCTACTCCATCCTTCCGGCAATGTACCTGTAGCCAAATAGTTTGCAAAATGGGCGTACCAGGGGTTATTGGTGGTGATAGACATGATGTATTCGTCTGGGAATTTTCATTTATCTCTGGCGTGGTATCTTCTTCCACCGGTTGAATTCTTGATAAATGATCTGCGACTACATTTTCACTTCCTTTTTTATCTCGGATCTCAAGATTGAATTCTTGCAATAACAAAATCCAACGAATCAACCTTGGTTTCGCGTCCTTTTTCTCCATGAGGTACCTAATAGCAGAATGGTCAGAATAGACAATAACCTTGCTACCCCATATATAAGACCGAAATTTATCTAAAGCATATACCACCGCAAGTAATTCCTTCTCAGTTGTTGTATAATTCAATTGGGCATCTGAGAGGGTTTTACTTGCATAGTATATGGCAACGGGTTTCTTATCAACCCGTTGACCCAAGACAGCCCCAATAGCATAGTCACTCGCATCACACATTATTTCAAAAGGCAATTTCCAATTAGGTGATTGCAAGATTGGAGCTTCAATTAGTTTTTGCTTCAAGATGTTAAAGGCTTTTACACATTCTTCATTAAACTCAAATGGGGCATCTTTTAACAATAGATTACACAATGGTTTGGTTATGACACTAAATCCCTTTATGAATCTTCTATAAAAACCGGCATGCCCCAAGAATGACCTAATGCCCTTAACATTAGTGGGGTGAGGTAAAGTGGAAATAACCTTCACTTTGGCATGGTCTACCTCTATCCCACGGCTAGACACAACATGACCCAATACTATCCCCTCTTAAACCATAAAATGGCTCTTTTCCCAACTAAGGACCAAATTGGTTTCAACACATCTTTTTAAAACTTTTTCTAATTGAAGCAAACATAATTCAAAAGATGTGCCAAAAATTGAGAAATCATCCATGAAGATTTCTAATGACTCCCCCACCATATCTGAAAAGATACTCATCATACACCTTTGAAAGGTGGCGGGGGCATTACATAACCCAAAGGGCATTCGCCTAAATGCAAACGTGCCATAAGGGCAAGTAAATGTGGTCTTTTCCTGATCTTCAGGATGAATAGCTATTTGGTTATAACCTGAATAACCATCTAGAAAGCAATAAAATTTCTGACCTGATAGTTTCTCAACAATTTGATCAATAAATGGTAAGGGGAAATGATCTTTTGAGGTAGCAGCATTCAATTTCCTGTAATCAATACAAATTCTCCACCCGGTTACTGGCCGGGTAGCTACCTCGTTACCTGAGTCATCTTTAACAATTTGGATGCCCGCCTTTTTTGGTACAGTTTGTGTAGGGCTACCCAAGTACTGTCAGAGATTGCAAAGATGATACCTGCATCTAGCCACTTCAATACCTCCTTCTTGACTACCTCTCTCATGTTCGGGTTCAACCTTCGTTGGGCATCATGTGATGGTTTGATGTCCGGATCCGTGATGATTTTGTGCATAACAATTGAGGGGCTAATTCCTTTTAGATCCGCAATGGTCCATCCAATTGCCTCCTTGTTAGCAATCAACACCTCCATCAACGCACCTTCCTGTTCAAAGGATAGATTAGAAGCAATAATAACAGGTAAAGTTTCATTCTTACCAAGGAAAGCATATTTTAAATGCTTTGGTAATTCTTTCAATTCAACTTGTGGTGGTTCTTGCAATGATTTCAACCCAGTGTCGATCTTCTCTGGTAGTGGCTCCACTTGAACCGACCATGGTGGTCGCTCACTCCTCATGGCCACACTCATTATCTCCCTTTCTTCCTCCTCTAGTTGCTTTTCAGTTTCCACTCTCAACCTGTCAAACATGAAACAATCCTCCATTGTGTTTTTCTCATCAACGACCATGTCGCATAGAGGTATACACTCATCAATAATGTCAGCTATGTAGCATTCATCATTAATAGGAGGGTTAGTCACACCTGAAAATACATTAAGCCTCAACCTATTGTTACCAAATGTCATGTCAACCGTTCCCGTTTTACAATTGATTTGAGCATTTGAAGTTGCCAAAAATGGTCGACCCAAGATAACCGTAGGTTGTTTGGTTTGATCTATGGAAACATAATCAAGTACTAAAAAGTCCACCGGATAATAAAAATTCTCAACTTTTACTATCACATCGGTAATTATCCCACGGGGAAGCTTGGGTGTTAAATCGGCCAATACCACGGTGGTCTTAGCTTCTTGAAGCGGACCAAAGTCGTATTGATCATACAAGCTACCCGGTAAAATACTTACACTAGCACCAAGATCCAAGAGTGCCCTTGTCATTTTGAATTCTCCCACTTGAAGAGGTATAATAGGCGCTCCCGGGTCTTGTAGCTTAGGTGGAAGGGCACCCGAAAGAATAGAGCTCACATTTTCAGTCAAATCAAGCTTTTTAGGAAATTTGTGAGCTCTCTTTGGGTACATAGTTCTTTTAAGTACTTAGCATATGAAGGAACTTGTTTGATTGCATCTAAAAAGGCAAATTAATTTTCACTTGTTTAAAAATCTCCCACATTTCATCTTGTTGTGGACCTCTCTTTTTTACCACTTTTTGCAAGGGTGCCTTAAGAGCTTCGGGAAAAGGGACAGTATTACCCTCTACCACCTTTTCCTTAGCCTTAGGAGTTTGTGTAACCTCAATAGGTTTGGTTTTAGATTTTTCAGAAAAATTTTCATTTTGACCCGTTTGGCTACTTTCACCCTCATCGTCACTTTCATCAGTAACATCTTCCACCACCCCTTCAACAAATTGGGGTGGTGGTGGTTTAACACCATTGTCGACTAACTTACCACTACGCAAAGTAAGTTTATTAATTGATACCTCGCGTGTGTTTTTAGAATTTGAACCTTGATGTTGTGGATTCACGGTTGTATCACTTGGCAATCTTCCACCGCTTCCCTTAAGTTGGCCCAAATCTTCGGCTAGTTGACCAACTTGCCTTGCGAGAGCTTCATGTGACTTATCTCTTACTTCATTTGCTCTCTTCATCTCCTTGATGTCATTGTTAGATTCTTTCACCATGTTCATAAGAGCATCTAACTTTGCACTCAACGAGTCATCTCCACCACCTTGGCTTCCCGATGGTCCACCTTGATTATTGTTGTAATTTCTTTGGAAGTTACCATCCCGATTGTAGCCTTGATTACCTCCTTGATTGTAGTTGTTCCTTTGGTAGCCACCTTGGTTGTAATTTCCCCCTTGATTGTTCCCTTGGCGGTTTTGATAGCCTTGTCCACCTTGATTAGGTGGTTGGAAGTTTGGGTTCATTTGGTTTGAAGGATTACCATACCTAAGGTTGGGATGGTTTCTCAAACCCGGATGGTAAGTGTTGGAGTTCATGTCAAAAGGCTTCCGGTCTCCATAAACTTGATTCACCTCTTCGGTTCCTTGAGCCATGTTTACTTGACAACTATCGGCTCTATGACCAATGTCCCCACATTCTTCACAAACCGCGAATTGAACCGCATTTACATCTTTCTTCTTCATGCGAGCTAACTCCCTTTCCAACGCGGCTATTCGATCCTTTGCACTTGAGTCAATGTCGGAGGTGGATTTTGGAATAGGGTGCTTTGCTTTCCTATCCGCGGATTCTTTGGCTCTTGAGTTCTTACTCATCCTTTCAAGGAACTACCAATCCTCTTCCTCGGGGTTATTCAACAAGGTTCCATTGCTAGTAGACTTGAGGTATTTTCTTTCTTCTTTTGTCAATCCGTTCACAAAACTCTTCACTAGCTCCCAAAGCTCAATTTGGTGATGTGGGCACTTTCTTATCAACTCTTTGAAACGAGTAAAAGCTTCATGAAGTGGTTCTCCGGATTGTTGTTGGAATGTCCGGATCTCATCCCTCATTTCATCCGTTTTGGCCATTGAATAGTATTCGTCAAGGAAGACTTGTTGCATTTCTCCCCATGTTCGAATACTATTAGCCGGCAAGGTTAAAAACCATTGCTTTGCCTTGTCCTTCAATGAAAATTGGAACAATCTTAAACGCACCTCATCTTGTGAGAAGTTATGTCCTCCAATTGTGCCACATATGTCGGAGAATTCGGATATATGTGTGTAAGGCTCCTCTGTTGACATGCCATGAAAATGAGGTAAGATGTTGATGTAGTTAGGCTTGCAATCAAATGAACGCCTTCCCGGAATCGGTGGTACAATAGGAGAGACATTGTCCGATATGATGGGTCGGAACCTACCATTTACACCTTGTGTTCTAGCTCGTTGAGGTTGTTGGCGTGGAGGACCATTCACTTCTTGATGCATTGGGTATCTTCTTTGTGGTCCTTGATTAGCTACACCGACAAACTGAGGAATTTGGTTTGGGTTGGCATTCATGTTTGGATTCCTAAATTGGTTTTGTCTATGTTGACGGTTGTAGTTGTAGTTCTCATTCTCCATGTACCCATGGTTCCATTCATCATAATTATCACCTTGGTAGCCATAATCACCATCATACCCTCCTTCATTGTAGAACTCCCCATTGCCTTCATTGTCATACTCATAATCATCACTATCACCCGTGTGATATGTGTGAACACTCACCCGTTCGGGTGATTGGTATGATGGAACACTAAATGGCTCATCCTCATGAATGGCATTTCTTAGCTCATCTAAGTTTGGTGGGCCAAAGTGACCCATGGGGTTTTGGTTCACATGTTCAAAAAGTGGGTTACTATGGCTATGAGTTTGTCTACGGTTTGGGTTGGGGTTACGGTCATTAGTGGGTGGTGGTGGTGGATTTTGTGGAATGTTGTGTTGTGGTGGGGGTCGGTTGTTACTACCTCCCTCCATTTGGTTGGCTCGGTTCCTTCTTGCAAAGCGTTCAATTTCCGGTTCAAACACCAACGGAGAGGTTCTTCCGGATGCTCTAGTATGCATGCACTACCTGTGATCTACACAAATAACACAACCAGCATAACAAGGGAGAAAGAATGATGCAAAAATAACCAAACACTTAAACAGAAAATTACAAACTAGTCAACACAATTCTACACACAAAGCGCACTACTCCCCGGCAACGGCGCCAAAATTTGACCGGCTTGTCGCGTGCACTAGTCAAAGATAGTATTTGTATAGTTCCTTAGTACCAAAACTATGTAGCAAATGGTAAGAAGGGTGTCGAATCACAAGGAGTATGTGGTTTGTGTTTAGACTTGAATTGGACTATCGAGTTAATTATGAAGCTTGCTATTTTGTTTATAAAAGCTTGATATGTTTACTTGAAATGGTGTTGAAACTTTGTCCAACATGAACAAAACACAAAGGTTACTTAAAATGATTAATAAAACTTGGCAAACTTAGAACAATGGTTAACAAAACAACGTTTAATAATAAGGTTCACCCCCGGTTGATATCATAAGGCTATGGTTCTACCAATCCAACTAACTTGCATCAAAGGTGTGATTTATGCTAACGAGTTAATCATTACACGGTTTAGGTGTCAAGAATCGTCAACTTTAACACGGACAATAATACACTTCATTACACAAGAACATTCAAACTCTACATATACATAGCACACATGACCAACTCCATTTCTCAAAGACAAATTTCATAATCATTCATTCAATTTGGGAATTCAAGTTAAGATCAAAGTACTAACATAAATGTTTCAAGCAATCAAATACACAACACAAGGATGCAATCTAGTTTTCAAATGTTAACAAACCATAGTCTTACAATACACGAACCGGGGGAAAACCCAAAGAAGCTTAGCCTCTCATGTTGATTGAAGCGTGGAATCCGGTTGATGATCTTGGTTGCAACTCCATGGCACTTGGATTTGGAATCACTTTGATGATGATGAAAATGAGTTAGAGAAGTAGAGAAGAGCTCCAAAATCGCCCCTTTTCGTCTCTTCCCGCGTCTGCTACTGCTTAATGTGTTTTTGCCCTAATTCCCCTTTAAATGTGGTCAAAACCCGAAAGTTTTGGTCAACCCAGGATAGGGACGTAAGTTACGTCCATAAGGACGTAAGTTACGTCCTCATCTCTTTTGTACGTCCTGAGCTACTGTCTTACGTCCTCAAATCAGGGAAATTAGGTTAAGGACGTAAGCTACGTCCTTGAGGACGTAAGTTACGTCCCTTGCATAATTTTTGCCTCTGAGCTTCTTTTGTTGTCTTCTCGTGTTCCAGATCTCATCTATCTTTCTCTTACGCTCAATTTCTTCCTTTTAGCTCCAAATACCTGCGTTTCATAAGCGGGACAAAGTGATTCCGTTCGATAATAAAATCACGTTAAACGCATACATTTAAACACTTAAAACATATACAAAACATGAACGCATCAGCGTTCAATGGGAAGCAATGAACTGATGAAAGATGTTGGCTTGTATACTATCTTGATTAATGATAGTAGCAAAGTGAGAAGAATGAGTTATAAATATGACATATCAATAAAACTTTAAACTTAACGGGCGTATCAATGCTTGACTTAGCTTTCGCATTATGCAGGTAGGATTTCATGCTTTCATTTTTAGTAAATGGATATTGAGTTTTTACATAGGAAAAAATTAACTGATCAAAGCATAAATCTTTATAAATAGTATGAGTTACATTATTTTCAAATGCTTATGTTTTGAGCTAACATGTTAAGGGTACTCTCGCATGATTTTCTTTTAACAATAATTTTCTTATGCTTCTAGTTCTATCTAATCTTACACTTGTAAAGTAAGCCCATACTATTTTTATGAGTGTAAACACCATACCACTAGACAACTAGGTTATTGATCTCATATGAATTAAACAATGAAAATGCTTGTGAGTACAAGGTAAAATTAGCTATTATTTTACACTTAAATTTGTTGGGACTGTATTACAATTAAATAAAAAAACAGGTATTTCTAAACTTATTAACCTGGCAGGTGGCACCCTCGCCTCAGAAGTTCACAAAAGACAATACGACTAATAAAAACTAACTAGCGATAAGACTTGGGGTTCGAACTATTAACATTGCCCCAACGTCGCATTATGCTTAAAATCTACTTTAGGCTCGTGGACCTTTACCATGGACTGGCTACACCCAAATTTTATTCTAATGGGTTTTGAAACCATGGTATCCTTTGAAAAAAAATCTAAGTTGCCAACTACTAGACAGCCTTAAGATGATTATCACATTTAAATGAAGCTTAATACTATTTTTCTTTACAAAACTACTTCGTGTGATGGGATATTACTCCTATTAAGTAATGAGTATTTCTTTATATTACACGTTTTGATTTGATGTATTTTCAGCCGAAATCTTCCATTTTTTAAGTCGTATCAAATACAATCCACAACACCCCACCAAACACATGACTTTCGTCTCCCTCTTCACACGTGTCAAAACCCTTCATTCTACATCTCTCTAAACAAATATTATTTCACACGTGTCACTTCACACCTTATTGTCTATCCCCTTATATAATCCCAAACTCCAACGACACAAGCATCAATAATTACCATTTCATTTTTCTCAACTCTCTCAATTCAAACAAACAATGGGCACTCATATTTTCAGCTTGAACACCATACACCCACACCAAACTACACAAATCTCAACCTTCCCTCATCAACAGAAAAGCCACCATGCTTTCAGTTGCCGGAGCTTGAAACTCCGGCAACGTTTGCGGTGGCAGAAGTGGTCCATGAAAGGTGGTAGTGGTGGTGGTGGTGGTGGAGATCAGATAGCAGAGGTGAAACGAAAAGATGAGATGAAAAGAGAAGATGATTGTGAAGGAATGGAAGATAATAATAATACTGAAGATGATGTAAATGAGAAGGTGGAGTTAATGGAGATGGAAGCAATCATGGGGAAAGATGATGGGAGAGAACCCATGGATTATAAAAGAAGAGCAGGTATTTTTTATAAGAGCTCACAAGTGTTTCAGGGTAACAGGGACCAGCATCATCATTGTGCCTAAACTTGAAGGACCAAACTTGGTATTTGCTAGATTGTTCTAGAAACTTGTATTAACATATATGATATAATAATAAGATAAAGATTGTATACGTGACTGCATGAGTCTGTTGGTGTAAATTCTAGAATCTACACCTGTTTGTAAATGATCTGTTCCAATAGATCAAACTTTGGTTGCGAGCTCTGTCTTTTTTTTAATTTAATTTTTTAACGAAACTCGTAAGCTCGTAAAAAGATAGAACCTCGTCGAGACGACATATATAATCAACGGGGTGCACTCTAAGCTTAAGAGGAAATGAATCCTGAGAAAGGAATGATCGGTGCTTTGTCCAACATAAAAAACGAAACAGATCGAGTCGTAGACAACTGGTTAAATCCTTGTGTTTTAGGTTATAACTAGTATTCAAGCCCCACGTGTTACGGTCGAAACGTAAAATCACGTAAAATCATGTTACTAGTGACCCCCACCCCAAAAAAGTCATAAAACAAAAGAAATAAAACCGAATAAAAAATAGATGTAAAACGTTAAACTATGCACGTGCGTTACGTTAATCGAATTATAACGAAACGTAAAACACAATACCGCCGTTAAATAAAAATAATAGATGTAAAAATGTTGAATCATATACGCATATATACGCATGTTGTAAGTTTATATCAAGACATAAAATAAAAAAATATATATATAAAAGAATAAAAGTAAATAAGATTAAAGTTGAAAGTAAAAATTATTAATGTAATGTAAAGGTTGAAAACTATAGAGTTAAAAGAAATTAAAAATTAACAACAATCAACAAAATATAAGGTACAAACTACAATGTTGATAAGTAGTATTATATAAATAATAATCAGATAACTCATATACTCTTGTAACAAAGAGTGACGATCGTTTTTGCGAGTTTCAGCAAAATTAGAGTAAAATATAATGCCGTGATTATCAAATTATCAAGACGACAGACAACTAAATAAATCATGTATTTAGGTTTGACTTTTAATATTTGTTATTATTATAATAAATTACAATAAATAATACAATTACTATGTTGAAAATGAAACGACAGAAGGTTGAGAATGGGGTTGAGGAGTTCTTAAACCATGTGGTAGAAATGTTTACTAGCTTAAACCTATTGAGATCTCAAATGTACCACTTACTAATATATCAAGCTATTGGATAAAAAAAATCCTTGTGAACGGCACGAGCGAGCTGACATGAAAGGCCTCTCACGCGAGCAAGAGCTGACGTGAAAGGGCTCTTAAGCTAGCAAGAGGAAGGAACACAACCCCACATGATTGAACTGAGTGAAGAATGAGTGAAGAATGAGAGGGGATGATGGGTGTGGTCATGCATGAATAAGAGAAGAATTTGAGTGTAAAGAGTTGTAAATTGAAGTTTGGTGTCATCATGGAACACCATCCCACCCTGTTGAATAAAAGAGTAAATGAAGAAAATGAAGTGATGCCTTGATAAGAGGAATAAGTATTCAGCCACTCCCCATCCCCCAATGATGATCACGTTAATTTCTAAACTAAAGCAATAACGAAATCCATATAATCCACAAAAACAGTCAACTTCTATAGCTATTTACAGAGAAAGACCCGAAAAATCATTGTCTATCTATTTAGTCACATCACCTCACTTTACTCGCAAGAACATTAGGGCTTAACTAAATCATCGTCTATTTAATTAGTCACATCAACAAGAACATTAAGACTTAAGTGCGTGGTGTACATTAAGCACATGCTAGTAAATTACGCGAACTTTAAATATAACTTGTATTAAATAAAAACTAAAAAATATATATCATAACACACAACCTTATATATAACTTTTGGCTTCTAGCTTGTAATAATCAGTTAACAGTTCAACTCTGGCTAAAAAAGGAAGAGTGTAAAACTCCTGTATAACAAAGAGTTCAAATTTCAAAATTTCAAAATATGTTGACTGCTAGCATATAAATATAAGAATCACAAGGGTCTGTTGATTAAGACAACAGATTACCAGAAAGCACAATTTAACCACTAATATAATGAGAAGGGGGTAGTGGGGTACTTGAATATAACTAAATGTTTCAAGTAAAGCAAGTTATCACAAGGTATTAGTACAGACAAACATCTACATCCAACTACAATTGACTGACAGAAATCTGAATAAAAATTTAAAACTATAAGAGTTCAAAGCTTACTTCACCTGATAAAGGCTGGCTCAGAACAGATCTAATCAGATCCATTCAAATTCACCGCTGGTGGAGTTCCTTAACAGAACTTCCAATGATTGTCACAGTTCACACACGTTACAAATGTTGTCATAGGTTCATCAGCACTCCTAGTCTGCAGCTGATAATATGTGCACTTCCTTTTCCCACAACGACCACACTTAAACTGATCGGTTGTAGCTTTTGGTGGGCCACCACGTTCACATTCGAACAGAGCTTTCTCCTTAATTTTCACATTCTCCATTTGTCTTTCAGTGCTCGCCATCTCTTCTGGCGTCATCTCCAGAATCCTTTCTGGCTTCACATGCCCAAGCAACACTTTTCTTCTGAAATCCGGGTTTTTCGGATCCTTAATATTGAACATTATTGATCTGTATTTAAACTTCTGAGCACCATTGGATCTCCCCCACTTTTCAAACATTGCAGACTCCACTGAAACAGCAACTCTGTACGGGTCAGATGCTTCCACGTCATCCCTTAATTCATCCTCAACCTCCCCAGGAACTTTGCATAATGCCTCTGAAAGAAGCTCGCGAATCTTGTCTCTTACAGGATCCTTACAATAAACAAGGGAAGTCAGTTTTGGTGGGGCCACACCGGTTACAGTGGGCTTGTTGGTTCGAGTATTTTCTTCTTTGGTAACACGCTCAACTTTAATGTCTTCTCGCTTTTCAACTTTGACAACATTAACCTTTTTGTCTGAAGATGATGATGATGAGGCACTATGACTGTGTTTCTCAACCTTGATCGGGTTTACTCTCTGCACTTGTTCAGGTTTTAAAGATTCTTTGGAATCCAAGCTCCCATTTTTCTTATTCTTTAATGTTTCTTCAACTATTATGTTTTTCCAGATTTCAACTAGCTCAGCAGCTAGGGACTGGATCCTCTTTCTAGGGTGTTTTGTTAGCTGACGAAGCCGCTTCCCCACCTGAAATTATGGCATTCATGTAAAAGTTTAATAAAAAAAATATTTAAAGTCTAATTTTGATGTCAGGGCAACAACGAATATAAGGGCAACAACGAATATAAGGGCAACAACGAATATAAGGGCAACAACGAATATAAGAATCTTTCTAGTCATTTCTGATGATTATATCAATAAAACACCATACCATAACCGATCCAGTACTTCCCGTCCATAGCAATGCTATCGATGGGGTCAAGCAAAGCTATTGATGGGATATGGGGAGGGTGAGATGTAGGCAAACCTCTCCCCTATCACAGATGATAGAGAGATTGCTTCCAGCGAGACCCTTGGCTCCACTACACACAAGTGTATCAAAACACACAATAGAAACTAACACCATACCAAACCAGGCAATCAACATACAGTATACCACAAGGATCATATATCGGCCACACTCGATCGGGCAACACATACACGAAGATACATCATGATCAACAAAATACAAGAATCAATGGTGGACCAATACACAAATATCAACACGAAGCACAAGATGAACAACAATATAGAGTGATCAAGAAGAAGCTAACAGTGATCGACACTATACAAGGATCGATATTGAAACACCATACGGATGTTAACAAGAAACACATGGTGAGCAACAATATACAATAATAAAAGCAATCAATGACACTAAAGTAATGACAATAGGCATTCATATACTAACATGTAAGGGCTACTAGGTAATACCGTAATACACTAATACTCATATAAGACACATCTAAACACTCCTCTAGACATTCTTAATCTTAATCCTACGTCTGTACATACTCCTATCGACCATGTCCTCGGAGGGGTGCAACTCTATCAAATATTTTCTAAACTTCTCTTCCCACGTAAGAAGATTAGAAAAGATTTGTTAGAGTTGTACACTGAAATAAGAAATTCTAAAACATAGCTGGATAAAAAATTCACTTCCATAAGTTTACACAGTCCGATGATACAGGTTAGCAATATATCGTGAAGTCTAAACTTAACAAAGAAAAGCATCAACTATAATAGCAGAAGAAAGAGATGAATCAAATTGATCAACACAATAACCAGGCTTCACACTCTTCAACATACACAGTTACACCTTTAATAATAAACACAAAAGTACGAAACTACATCATTTGAATAACAAAGCAACTATGTTCACGTTTATAACGTGTAGCTTACTTGGAGACAAGGCCACACCACATTAAGGCATGCATCTAAAGTGCACTCCTTAACATTCCACAACTTTTGTACAGATCAAATGGCAAAAACTAGAAGAAAAAGAGGACGCTCATGTAAAAGAACTAAATAATAATGACATATTTCTTATCCACCATTTCTCATCGCAGTGTACAAGTCTAGCTTCTTTTTGAAGTGTACCTACAGTGATCAAATAGAGGGAAAATAGCATAAACTCAAGAAATTTGCTTGAATCACGATATGATCAATCTTCAACAGCAAGCAGAAAGCATGGAGCCTGCTTGCAATTTGAATCCCCAAGACTTTTAAAATATAAAAATAGACGTATGTGCCTATATGTGATAAACTGATAATGCCATAAAGGTAGCAATTTAGTACAATCCAATTAACCATACACTGTGTATAAATAGGTATTCCTCTGATCAACATAAGCAAAAGAAAGAAGAAAAACCTCAAATTACGGAACTAATATCAACAATAAACAAAGTTTACAATCTTCTTCCGTAGAAGATAAAACCAGAAACAGAAGATTGTAAACTTCGATCTTTCTGAAGAACGGCACTCAACCTTCAAACTGAAACCTAATCAATTTAACAATCCATTCTCAAGTCTCACATTTCACTCTTTCATTCTCGTAAATTCTACTTCTCTTCGTTGCAATTGCCAACCAACCTTCGCACTTCACAAAACTACAAATCCAAAGCTTCTCCGTATGTACTAACAATTTCTCAATTTTAACAGCTAACGAATGTCATTTACCAGATACAAAGAAGCTAATTCAAAACAACCAAAAACCTAGGGTTCTCACCATACATACATAATCCACCACAAAATTCACAAAACAATCACACATGAGCAGATCCATAACATAAGTTTATAACCAACACTACAAACCACATAAATAAGTATTATATGATCAACAAAACCAATTACCTGAGTGGAAACGAGAACTTGATAATTAACAGGAAACTTCTTCAGCGCTTTCAAAGCATCAATACATCGATCTTCCTCCGGCGAACAATCAACAGCGCCACCGTGCACGGCGGCGGCGTCGGCGGCTTTCTTCGCCGCCTCGAACAGATCTTTGAGCTCCGACTCCATGATCTACCACAGAGAGATCGCTTCAACAACAAAATAAAAATTGAGAGAAAGAGAACAACAGAAACCGTTCGGTGAGAGTTTTGATGAACCACAAGTATTGGGTAAACAAATCGTGACCGTTGATCCTTTCTTGTCTGAAATTGATCTTGCGGTTGATGATGAAGAGTTGAAGATAAAGTAGCATTGTCGGGTTTTGACTTTTGACCTTCGAAATAGAAATTTTAACCGTCGAGGGTCTAGTTTGGTGACACGGTAATTAGTAAATAGTAATTACTCTTATCTTTGGAAAATTTAAAATCGTACCGGATATTAAACCGAACGTATTCGTAAACAATGTTATGACTGATCGTACCGGAAAATTTAAAAGGTTTGATGTTTTTCTCATTTTTAAGGTGCGACTTGTTAGGTTCTCACATTGTATTTGTGATTTGTTTCAATATTTTTCACTATTAATAGGAGCATTTAAAAACGGATATTCAAATTTTCATTTTCAGGTTTTAGATTATATAGATTTTTGATTATATAGATTTTTGGTTATTGTTTTTCTTCTCAAAAATTAAATTAACAAGGGCTTTTTATTTCTATTTTTCTAATTATTTTGTTTATTTATTTATTTTTAGAACAATTAACGCAAACTCATCTAATCCTATTCTTCAAATATAACCTATTGTTTACCATTTGACACGAACCATCAACCTCGAGACAAATACCACCATATACACAACGGATACTCATTTGCATTTAAATGTCGAACAAATCTAATGGTTTTTTTAACCTCATGTTGTAGAAAACCGGGGTAGTTTTTCTAAGCTTTTTATTTTATTAATACTGAATTGTCATTTTTCTCCCTGTGGTTTTTTCTTATTTGTCATATTCATCCAAAAAGTTTTTTTTTTAGTTTTATTTTGCATCTGTCTTTCTATGATTTGAAAAGTTGTTGTTTTCACTTAAAACATGTAAACATAAATCAATATTTTATTTTTATATGAAAATTTACAAAAGTATCTTTTTAATGATAAATATGTAACATTTTGAATTAACGGAGCAAACATTTTTTATGAAAATGACAACTATTTTAAATTTTTAAGGAGCCGGATGCAAAAAAAAAACATTTTTGGATGAAAATGATAAATTTTACCAAAGCACAAGAAGAAAAACGACAATTCATTATTTTATTAAAAACCTATTTTTAATTAGTTAAACTCTTTTTGTAACTCAAAAAGTAAATACTAAATATGCAATAAATAAAAATTAAAGGAAATAGTTGACAAAACCAATGTATAAAGGTTCAAACATATATTTCTATTCTACTTATTCCCTTTGTTCGGTGGAAATTTTGTGTTTTTTTAAATAGTTTTGCCTGTGTTTTTATAGGTTTGTTTTGTGGGTTTGAGGTTTGGGGGTGGGGTTTTGCTTGTGAGTTTTTTGGTTTCTTGACACGTCTCTTTGATGGGTGTTTCGATTACGTTCATTTATAGCATTCGTTGGCGTTGTCTTTCTTCGGGTTCCCACTTTCTTTCTTTCGTTATCGATACCCTGTTAAGGTTTGGGTTTTCCTTTTGTTTGCTTTTTTGGGGCTTTGATTTTCGTCGGTTTTTCTATATAGGACTGTGTCGCGCTTTGATTTTCGTCTATTTTGTTTATGGTGTTGGGCTTTGATTTAGTTTTGGGTTCTGAATGTTCTTGTGTGTTATGAATTTGGGGTTTTGGTGTGTTTTACTTTGTGTATTTTGCTGATTTTATGGTTTCAAACCTTCATTTTGATTTTGATTTAGGGTTACGTTAAAACTCGCATAACCACGGCAACGCGCGGGACCCAAACCTAGTTAAGTTATTAACTAATCAACTGCATGTTTTATCCATGATCTTCAATCAAGAATCCTTCTACTTTAAGTTTTTTTTTGAATGATAAGGTTCAATATACAACATTTCATTAAAGAGAGAGTGATCATCTTCTTCAACTTCACTATATCAAGATATTGACTCTCTACGCTTCTTGTAGCCTTCATTACGTCAATATAGTGGTCGAGCACTCATAAACTCACAAGCACTATATCAACATTTCACTAAACAGAGAAAGTGATCATCTTCTTTCGCTTCACTATACAAAGATATTGACTCTCTACAGTTCTTCCCGTCTTCACTACGTTAAGATAGTGAACCTCATAATACCACGTCAAGATAGTGGTCGAGCACTCATAAACTCAGAAGCATACATCAACATAGTATCTAAGCACTTATAAAAAAGTTAACACTATATCAACATAGTGTCTAACAACTTGTAAAAAAGTTAACACTATGTCAAGATAGTGTTCTCTCGAATCACTGAAATAACACTAGTGCGCCCTTCACAATACTACAAGAATGATTATGAATGATGTAACATATTTTTCTTCTTTTTGCTCTTTGGTTGATCTTTGATCTCTCCTTCAATTATGTTAGAAATATAAAATAATCAAAAGAGATATGCTTAAAATACGTGTGTGTTTATTAGACAAAAATGGATGAAGATAAAGATTGTACAAGACTCTCTTTGGGTATTATGCAATGGCGAAGCTTCTTTGCGAAGCTTCTTTGGGGGGCGCCCCCCTCTTTTTTTCGTCATTAGTGTTAATTTTCGGTTCGTTAGTGTAAATTTTTGGTCCGCCAGTGGAAATTTTTTAATAAATATAGAGTCCGCCCCCGTTAAAATAATTTATTTTCGCCCACGCCCCCGTCTCACTAATGTTTGGGGGGCGCTCCCCCCTCTTTTTTTCGTCAGTACTGTTAATTTTCGGTTCGTTAGTGTAAATTTTTGGTCCGCCAGTGAAATTTTTTTAATAAATATAGAGTCCGTCTCTGTTAAAATAATTTATTTTCGTCCACGCCCCCGTCTCACTAATGTTTAGTTCAAGCTGCGCCGCTGGTATTATTGGAGAATCACCTTTCTTTTTTTACTTTTGTCGCTTCAAAATTTCAATTTGGCTGTGTTGTGTCTTCAATAAATGATTGTGATATACTTCCCACATATGATAGGATTTATCCACACGTTTAAGTTTCAAAAACTATTTTAAAAGTGTTTTCATTTTCTAAAAAACTTGTATGAATATGATGTTGAATTAAACATCAGGTTGATTAGTTTTTATTAAATTATAAATCTTTCATGATCCATAATATGTTATTTTTTTTCAATGAGTGTTGAAAAAAAAATTATTTATCAGTATAGGTGATTTAAAAAATATTTATTAAATTACACGTTAAAGAAAACTTTTTTCTTCTCTCTCCTAGAAAAGAAAAAAAATCATATAAATTCAAAAAATAATTTATTGGATTCTTATTTGCTTAAAAATGTTTTCTTAAAGTTTTTCTATAGCTATGTTATCTATTTATGTAATATAAGTAAAATGTCATATTAAATTTTCAATATATTTGAAAAATTTATGTAATGTTAGAGCATTCATAATAGATTTTCTATATTTATGTGAGCGACTTTTCTATATTTAGAAATGGTTGTTAATAATTGTGAGTGTGTGAGAGAAAAATTATCAATATTCATTTGTATAGTTTAAAAATCATTGTTCAATCCTTATAATTCTTTTAATATTTTGAAGATGATATTGAGTGTAGGAGAGATGAAATATAATAATAATAATAATAATAATAATAATAATATTATTATTATTATTATTATTATTATAATTATTATTATTATTATTATTATTTAATTAATAAAAGAAAGAAAAAAATGTTTTTTAATGTAATTATAAATATAGTGATAGAGATTGTGATATGAATGCTCTTAGAGCATAAAACATTCACATTTAAGGTTATTTGTTCTTTATTGATGTTTATATCAAATACTTACACTAGGCAGGTAAACGAGCAACAAGTTGCGTCGCAACCTCTTTTTGAATAGCGAAACCTAGCCTACTAATAACAAAACCTTGGCCCTTAAGGGTCAAAACATTGCTATGGATGACACGTTGAACCCGATTCAGGAAGTTCACGGCCTCCCGGGCTAGAAAACCAAAGGTATCAAAGGTTAATGAAATAAAAACATGTTGATTCTTAAGACAAACTTTCTCATGTTTAGTGAACTTGCATGATTCCGCCTTTAACGCCGCCTGTCCCGCAAGAAACCCGTTATCCCTTATCCCAACCGAAGGAGATACCCCGGTAAGATCTGTAAGGATCAAACATGTGGATTACACTATAGTTTAGAGATGAACAACTTGGAGTACGTGTGTTTACATGCCTGCTGAAAATGAAGTGTGCGAAGAAGACAACTGCATGCATTTTCGCATGCGAAAATGAGACAATTCGCATGCATGCGAAAATACATGCATGCGAAAGGCAGGCAGGCAGGCGAGTCGCATATGCACGCGAAGGCAGGCGAGTCGCACAACCAAGCGAAATGGTGATGCGAATCGCATGCGAATTCTCCGAATTTTTTTTAAAAATAGGGTTTTTGGAGAGAGAGTGTTGACAAGAGGGTAAAATCTTGTCAGGATTGCACATCAAGGGAACCCGCCCATGGCAGGGGCGGGTTCTTTGCCTCGGTCACCGCACAGCTTCACCTCTGTCCCCTCTGTCCACTTCTGTCCCATCGGTCCTTCACCGGAGAAATAAAATTTACCGAGTACTCGCCCTTACCAAGGGCGGGTTCTCCAACCCATTAAAACCGCACGATTTAGCTTATCATCCAATCTCAACCGTCCAATAGAAATGAAAAGTAACCTAATTTGCAGGAGACCACGCCCTTGGCAAGGGCGGGTTCTCAGATTTCCTAATTTTTTCCCGCACATTCAAGGTACCCGATCACCTATAAAGAATCGAGTTTAATTTTTGATACATTCGCACAATATTTTTGTATTCAATTCGTATAAATCACGCGTGTTTGATATTTCATATTTGCATATTCAATCTCATTATCATGTCTCGGCCTTATTTTTTACAAATATATTGGGGTGGTGATATTTCATTCGATAATGGAAATATCATATGTGATGTTTCTACAAGAAGTTCTACCTTTATTCTTCGTAATAGAGTGTCATACGAAGAATTCGTTGATTTAATTTATAATCATCTTCAAGTTCAAAAAGAGTATTATAATTTGAAACTAAAATTATACTACTCATACGGTGGTTTCTCTCAAAATTCTGAAATTTTTAATGACTCAAGTCTAGAAGTCTTGTATTATTTGGGAGAAAATGTTGAAAATTTCCGAGGAAATGTTTACGTTATCATTGAACCGAAAATGCCTGTACAACAATCTAATTATATGGATCTCGTACGCGGTTTCTCTGTATCAGAAGCACCAGATCCGTCAAGCAATTCTCATCATCAAGGCAATGTAAGATCACACGATTATGAAGCCGGTCCGTCAACCAATTCTCATAATCAAATCGATAATGATAACGGAGGTTTTGATAAGTCAGATGATGGTACTTCAGACAGCAGTGAAGATACTGAACTCATTCCATCAGAAGAAGAATCCAGTGATGATGACAACAACAGCTATGGAGTTTCAAACAATTATAATTCTGGTGTTAATCCAGGATCTTACGGAGAGGTGAATTATTCTGAAGATCCTCAGGAGTTAAGAGATTATGAAGCTGCTGATTTTGACGATGAAGACCATATGGATATATGGAATGAAGAGTCAAAAGAAATCCGTGTTGGCATGTACTTTAAATCGAAAGATGAAGTGATGCATGCAGTGCGGTTATGGAATCTTGCACGTAACAGAGAGGCTGTAGTAGTTGAAAGTAAACGTACAAGATGGAGAGCAAAGTGCTACAGCACTAGCCCTAATTACAACAATAATCTTCATAATGGTCCTCCATGTTCATGGTATGTTTATGCTTCCAAGAACCATGATCATCACATGTGGAGAATTTCAAGATGGGTGAATGCGCATAACTGTTTTGGTACTGTTATTGGTAACAACAATAGAAGTTTCAAATGCCGAGATATTGTTACCCGTATTATCCATTTTATTCGTCAAGATATTGCTTTTCCCATCAAGCAAATTCAAGCACATTTAAAAGACACGTTGAATGTTGATGTTTCATATAATAAAGCCTGGCGAGCTAGAAAATCTGCCATTGAGAATATTTATGGTAGCTGGGACAGTAACTTTGAACAGTTACCTACGTACATCAACGCATTACAAGAGCAGAACCATGTTATTATGGAATGGTTACATCATCCGACCGGTACATCTGTTTATTACACATTTAAATATGTGTTTTGGGCATTCGGTCCAATAATTAACGCATTCAGGTATTGTCAGCCGGTGATATCTGTTGACGGTACTTTCTTGAAAGGCTCCTACCGTGGAAAAATGTTAATTGCAGTTGCCAAAATGCAAACAACTATGTAATGCCGGTAGCTTATGCAATTGTAGATGAAGAGACGGTAGAAAGTTGGAGTTGGTTTTTCCAACAATTCTGGTCACACATTGCAGTTCATCACAATTCTATTGGTTCGGGAAAAAAATTGTGTGTTATTTCTGATAGGCACAAAGGAATTATTCGTGCTATGAATACTCTTGAAGAATGGAAAAATAATGCTGTTCATCGATTTTGTCTCAGACATGTTCGAAGTAACCTTATGCAGAAGTTCAAGGTTTCTACCTTAAAAAGGCTATGTTGGTCTATCGGAAGCACCACCCAACAAAGAAAGTATAATTATTGTGTAAGTCAAATGACAAGCGTCAATCCTGAAGCGTGGGAATATTTAAAAGCTATTAAAGAGAGTAAATGGACGCTTCTACACGATAAAAATCATCGTCGTTGGGGTAACCTGACCACAAACATTTCCGAAAGCTTCAACAATACGTTGCGAGGTGTCAGGCTTATGCCAATAAAAGCTATTATTAATTGTACGTTCGAGAAAACAGTCGAACAGTTCAGAAAGCATACTGACATCGCAGCCAACTGCAACACCGCGTTACCCCCTCGCATATGGCGTTTGTTTAATGCACGTGATATTAACTCGCAAGAGCATATCATAACCGAGTTTGATTACAGGGAGGCGAGATATAGAGTTCTGTCAAAGATCCAAACAAATGAAGCTGGTGGAAATGATTATACTGTGGAATACAAAAACAGAACGTGCACGTGTGGTAAATGGCAGATGCAAAGATTCCCATGCTCACATGCAATTGCAGTTTGTCGCCATAGAGGTGAATCACCTCATAACATTGTTCATCAGGTTTATAGTACTGTTCTTTATCAAGAACAGTATAACGGTCATTTTTACCCGCTTCGTCACATTGATTATTGGACGAACCCGGGTTGGAGGATAAGAGGCGATCCATCAAAAATCACCACGTCACGAGGTAGGAGACGCACGAGAAGGATACACAATGAGATGGATGTTCATCATCCAGATGCACCTGTTATACGTAGATGTTCAATATGTAGACAAACAGGTCATAACATGAACACTTGTCCAAACTCATATTCATGAGAAGATTGTTGTATATTAATTCTATTTGATGTTTAATGGTTATTAATGTTTTAATATTATTATGTTTGTTTTATATTATAATATATAAATATTAAATATTAAATATTTTATTCCAAAATTCACCTACCTTCTCCTATAAATACAAGCTCATGAACACTATATTTCATCTTTCACATCTTTCCTTCCAAAAAATGGCACACCGTCCCGGTAAAGAACCAGCTCATGAACTCCGATCGACGAGTTCAATTCTACAAAGGTTGAGGCGGCCTAAGAAGCAACGTGAATCATCTTCGTCAGAAAACAACCCAGTGCATACAATATTTTTAGTTGCAGATGAAGAAGAATCTAAGAACTGGTCAAAAGATGCTATTGACTTCTACAACAACGGAGATGCGCCATATTGTGTTTCAGTTCTGTTTGGTGGTGAGTGGCTTGGGAAGGATTTTTGGGGTGCTTTATTAGGCTACGAACGCGACGGTCGTCTTTCTCCATTGGTAAAAAAGTTATATATTTTTTAGTTAAATAATTTAGTTTTATATAATAATTATCAGATGTTAATATTTTATATCACAGCATATAGAAGGTTGGGTAAAACGGATGATGCGGATGAGACGTGAAAAGCTTGCGAAATTTGGACCATCAGGGTTGAATTGGACAATTCTACCACCTCAATTTCAGGATGAATTATGTGTGTGGGAAGATGTGAAGCCTGTCAAATATGGCAACGGAACTGATGAGTTGTACCCTCCATTTTGGGAGGTGCAATATATTTATATTCCAATACTTATAAAAGCAGTAGAAGATTGGTTACTTATCAGAATTAACTTGCATACAATGGAGATTCTTCAGTATTGGTCAAATAACTTATATCGTGAACTATATCATGAGTTACTTCTCCCTATTTTAGATTTTATTCCATGTAATTTTTACTGTCTGATGGAACAGATTGGTTACTGGAAAAAAATTATACTGGACCATTTATTCATCGTGATAAAAGGGATGACATGTCTTTTACAACTACTGAGGAGTACTTGCCTAAGGACGGGGGTGATCTTGGTGGTGATTCAGGGGTTTTTGTTTGTATGTTAATGCAAAAACTAGTTCAAGGAAAAACCTTAAGTATGGAGGGAGATTTTAAAGACACGTGTGCAAGATATCGACACTATATGGCAAAAGAGTTTTATCAGTATCGTTATGCATATAGTCACCCTGAATGGTTTAAAGAAAAGATAATCAAACGCAAGACCCACAAGTGACCTTCTTTGTTGTATTACTGCGTTACTTGTTACTTTTATTGTACTACTTGTTAGTTTTTGGATGCTTGTATTTTATAATAAAATTGCATTATATAATAAAATTGCATTATAAAAAATATAAAAATTACATTATTATATAAAAGAAATAATATCTATGAAGTTTTGAAGCTCCACAGTTGCAACGGATCATTATTCCGCCGTTGTATCCAGGACTTTACATTTGGTATCAGAGCAAGGTGTTGCTCTTGATACAACGGATCATTATTCCGCGATCTTCCGTTCGAGGACGTTAAACAAGTTGCAAGTTATCCGGTTTCATCAAGGAAGTATGCGAAACCGAGAACACACACAAAACAGATTCAGATTGCAAGATCTTATGAAGTTTTGAAGCTCCACAGTTGTTTCAACGAGCCGCTGATGCGAGAACCTTCAATAGAAAGGTTTTGTTGAAGATTGAAGACCTCAAAACTATAGCATAATCCAAGGGGGAGATTGTAAGGATCAAACATGTGGATTACACTATAGTTTAGAGATAAACAACTTGGAGTACGTGTGTTTACATGCCTGCTGAAAATGAAGTGTGCGAAGAAGACAACTGCATGATTTTCGCATGCGAAAATGAGACAATTCGCATGCATGCGAAAATACATGCATGCGAAAGGCAGGCAGGCAGGCGAGTCGCATATGCACGCGAAGGCAGGCGAGTCGCACAACCAAGCGAAATGGTGATGCGAATCGCATGCGAATTCTCCATGCGAAAACTCGCAGACTTGTATATATTTGTACATATGATTTCAGTTTTAGTGTGCCTCAATTTACTAAAAGTTAGTCTAGATAGTTTTGTGTTTTCTCTGTTTATTTCGCTCATGTTTGAGCAGATCACCGTTGTGTGATTTTCCACCCTCGGGTGAGATCGATCTTGTATCGATTATCATAGTAATCGTTCGACACATGAATAAACATTTCAATTACGATGATTTGGTTGTAAACACTGAAAACACCTTGTTATCTAGAATTGCTTTGAAGTTGATTGTTCACCCGTCCTCGCGAGATATCAAGTGCAACCATCAAACGAAGCGAGATCGATCGGACCAGGACTTTACAAGATCCACACAAGCGTGTTTTCTCCGTGCCAACCCAAATACAAGAATGACAGCTGGGTGCAGAGTAGACCTCTCCTCTCGCGAATCCGTAAGAAAGTTCACAAGAGCCTCCTTTTTGGCTGAAATTCCTGCCCGTTTAAGGACATCGCAAATGACATCCCTAACCAAATCATGCATGTATCTAAACCATACAACTCCTTACAATGAACCGCATGGTCACCAAAAGCATCCGAACAAACTTTGCGGCAAACTGGACAAGGCTCATCAATCGAAAACAAAGGGAATCATTAATCGATACTTAAGGATAGCCCGATATTCCAATGACGACATATGCTGCCCCAGTCCTTCAGTGGGGATGACGGTCAAAAATCCTGAGCCCGAGGAGCCCGTAACTACGCCAACACCATTTTTTGACGGCGTGACAAATCAGACCTCACTTCCAAATTTTAAAAGATCCTATCAAAAAGTGCACTCATCAACACATGTTGGGCTTTAGGGGGCGGTGTTCTTTTTAGAGAACCTGCTAATATCAAAATCAGGAAGAGATTTGTGCACGCGATCCAACGCACACACATAATCAGAATCTAACCCATCCAAGCTACATCCCCGAAGAATGTGGTCCTGCAAAACTCACGATTGTGCCCTAGAGGCCACAAAAGCATATGTCGATACATCTTTAGCGAAGCATAAACAAAGCCCCCCAAAATGAGTCGGAAGGGATGCTAATCTCCACTGAAGATCCCCAAAAAAGGTCCTCCGGAAACTACAATATCCTCTACTGCCTCCCGAAGCCTTTTATCAAACATAGAGACAACGTCCCCTACATACATAGGCGATAGCGTGATTGTCGTTGATAATTTCTTCACAGGGAATAAGGATAGCGTGATGCATCATTTTGGGAACCCTTGATTTGAGCTTATTCGTCATGATGTTATGGAGCCGTTGCTGCTTGAAGTAGATCAGATCTACCATCTTACGCGCCCTGCGTCACCCGTGCATTACAAGCATAGTCCTGTTAAAAACGATGATATCCTTGATTACCTTATTGTTGTACTTATTGTTGTGTAGATTGAGTTAACGTCGTATTGATCGAAATACCCATACACTACGGTGCTGTGGTGGATGGTTGAACTATCTGTTTAGTAAACAAGGGTTTTTAAAAGACAAGCACGTAAAAAAGATAGAAAAACCCCTGCAAGTTAACAGCATCAAGTTGGAAATTATACGGAATGACCGTTTTAGTAATTTTTAAAATTGAAGTACTGTAATCGCAAAAAAAACACAGGTACCGTAACCGCACAAACCAGGACCAAAAAAACATTTAACTCTACGTTGACTCTAGTTACCAATTATCCTTAGGCCAAATGGTTGAGGTGAAATACCTTAAGATTTCATTAAAATTAGGAAGATTTTGGGTTTAAGCTCTCACATTTTACAAACGAAATAAAAGAGTTTTAAATTGGGCCAAGAGGTTTTGTATAACCTATAATGAGTTTCCTCCTGGATTCTAATGGTAGTGTCGGATTGCGTACTCGAATAATAGAGATGATCGGGTGGGTAAGTGGTCCGTTAATGATCACATAAGTCGTTAAAAAATAAATAAATTAGACTCTAGTTCAAATTGAGTTTCAAAATTTTAAATTTTAATATGTTAATTCGAATAATAGTGAAAATCGACATGTTAACATCTCAAAGTGGAATCATGCATTATGTTTCATAATGGATGAAGAAATTAGGCAGCAACTGTTTCTATTGTGTACAAATGATTAACACACCGATAATTCTTGCAGTTACTTTCATGACATAGTGTTATATAGATAAATGACGCACCTTGTTTATTTCACTAATATGACCAAGTTCGCACTACATGTATGTACATATCAATAGATGGAATAATATATGTGTGTATGTATAACATGTCTAGTAGAAACACAAATACATAGTAAAATTTTATTTAAGAAGTTTTTAGACCGTTAATCACGCTATTCAACAACTAATAGTAAGGTGGAATATTAGGCACTCTTTTTTTCCTTAAACATCTAAAGCAAACTACTAATCAAACTATGCTATATCATTTATTCTCAGTACTTTCCTAGACTTTCTTTAAAGGGATGAGACACTCATCTCTCTTAAGCACTATAAAGACTATTTTAATATGAAACCTCTAAAGTTACTCCCCTAAACCATAAAGGTCCAACGTGGTGGACAGAACCCAAATTAAAAAAAAAAAAAGGATGTATGATGTATCAAGATATTAAAAGAGATTTACTCGATTTAGAAAGGCTACACTCGCAACACAAAATAAAGAAAGGAGGTATCAATATTCTAATTAGTAGAAGTTAAAATGTCTAGACTACAAAAAAAATTAAAATTAACCCATTTTAATTTAAATCTACTATTTTTTACTCAAATTTTATATGTTTAACTTTTAAAAATTATAGCATTATTTTTATTATTATTATTAACAGACACGATAATTTTCCCCTTAAAATACATGTGTTGCATCCTAAATTGTTGATAGTATTGACACATTAAGCCTATAGTAAATTGAAATTTTAGGTGTGTGAATAAATGATACATCTTTCTTTTTAAACAATCAAACTATATTTGAATTGCTTTGATAAAAGAATAGGTCTCCGGAACTATGAGCGGTTGGTGACAAATTTGCCTCTAACCTAAGACACAGAGACAACGCACGCTCGCTAGGGAAGAGACTTGCCAAACTAGTGTCGAACATAAATATGATTGTAGGCTACGATGTTTGAACCAAGGTTCTTACCCCACAATAGTTTTTTTAGGCTTTCAACCCTCCTACCACTTAGTGTTGGATATACAAATGAATGTAGGCTACGATGTTCAAACCAAAGTTCTTACCCCATAATAGTTTTTTTAGACTTTCTACACTACATGTGAGGAGGTAATTCCTTTAATTAAGATTGTCATTTGTTTGGAATGTTTTTATATTTACTTTTCCCTGTTCCGAAGATGCTGGGAAGAAAAATGGGCAATCCTGAGCCAAATCACATTTTCTGAAAACAAACAAAGGTTCAGAAAGCGAAAATAAAAAAAGATAGGTGCAAAGACTCAGTGAAAGCTGTTCTAACGAATGAAGTTGATTGTCTTACATTGATAGAGGAATCCTTCTATCTAAACTTCAGAAAAATGAAGGATAAACCTATATACATAGAAGAATTGGTGTGAATCGATTTCATATTGAAGAAAGAATCAAATATTCATTGATCAAAGTATTCACGCATAATCCGGCTCCCGTCGCGTGGCTGCAAAGTTTACACACCCACCACCCTAACACCACGTAATTTATGATACCGCAAGTGAAATATATAAGAAAAAAAGTTCTTTATTTGCATTTTGCAAGCTGGATGAAACCAACATGTACATATTCATTGAATTAAAAATGTTAAATAAAAATCAAACGGCCTTTGACGGCGTTCTTGATAAGATCAAAGATTTTCAAGCCCAAAATCTAAGAACATGATTCGTTAATAATTAAAAATTTTCAGTCAATGATAAGTGATTTAGAATGGGTAAATGATACGACTAGAATATCTAACGGGAAAAAGAGGGATACTTGCTACAAATTGACTTGAGTTTAATACAAAATTGAAAATTCCTTTAAATTGGTCCAAATTATAAGTCGTGATCTTTTAATATAAAACGTATTAAGAACATAAGCAATTGTTTTGGTGTTGAATAGATAACCAATTAAAATATTCAATTTTATAGAAGTTGATGCGCAGTTATTATTTTGAATATTGTCCTATCAAACGTGTTTGAGTCTCTTGTGCTTTGTTTGCAGTATTTTATATAGATGGTTTGAGGAAAGGAGTGAGTCATGAATTGATGTTTGTAGAGTTTGATTAATTACTATGAATAGGTAATACGTGGATTTTAAAGAGTAGAACTGAGTGAGGTGTGTGTTTGTTGTGTTGGTTGTTTAAGAAAAAAATATTACAAAAGTCCTAGCTAAATGCCTAAATGTAACCTGTAAAATTTTCAATGCGAATCTCTAAATTATGATATATCATCTTTAATTATCAGTGTCCCTATAGGGATTTTAGTGTATCATGTTGAAATATCAAATCAATAGTATTTTTTTTCATCTTTTATCATGATAAGAAAGAAATATCACTAATATTGTCCACAAAGCTACAATTTATTATTCTCATGTGCAAGCCAAAAATCGGCATACCACATTAGTTTTTTTCCTCATTTTTTCATAAATAAATTTTTATCCACAACATTACCATACTCATTCTTATCACATGCAAGATATTAGATTAATATGTGAGAGAGAAAAAAAATTAACTTGACAACGAAGCTTGTAGCCAAAGGTGGTATCCACGGATTGTGGGTGCTATAAGTCTATAACACCACACGTCCCATAAGCCTTAGCCACCTCAACATGAATGGTGTATGTGTGCTCGTGTTACACTTACGGGCGATCTAATGTGGTTAAGAGGAGGGTGTGATAAGTGAATATGAACAAATGAAAATACATTTGATACGACCTTACCAATTATGACTGATTAACTCGATCGTTTGTTAATTTGTCATTGGTTATTCTAATTATTAAAATATAGTTAGTTATTTATAATTACGCATAAGAATAAGATAAAAGGAACAGAGGTGCCTGATTAGACAGTGATGGAAAATATGTACCTTGACATGCATTCTTTCCACAAATATATAAAATTTTATTTAATTTAATCTTATATTAGGGTTAACTACGTAAGCAGTGATGAAAAAGGCAAAAGTAAAAAAAGGTATCATCCATATTCCTCTCAATAACTTAAATGCAGCATTCATATTCCCATAAATATATTTTATGCCACCGTTGAATGTATCATAAGATAAATTTTAAAGTTTATTAGTGAATCAAACCAAACCTATAACAAATCCTTTAACATAAATGATGTTCTATATGTTTAATAAATTTCAAAACAAAATACAAATTACAAAAATGTAAATTTCACCTTCTTTTTAACAACAATACCTAATCTTCACGTCATGCATTCGACACAACAACAACTGATAAACTTTTAGTTGGACAGTACACTGCCTGTAGATGTAATCATAAACTTTAACTAAAATGAAAAAGTTGTTACTTCACTTACTTCTTCCAACCTTAATATTTCCACAAATGCATCATCATCATGCGATAATAATCTTTGCCGCAAGACGAAAACAAACACGGGCCGGACCTTTTGCAAACCCTACCCGTACGGCACCCACCTTATTTGGATCTATCATATAATATTATTCAATTATTGGTGACAGATAAGCACCAATACAAGCAATGACGTACGAACAATGACATCACATAATCTGTTTCTAGATGTTCTTTTTCCCATTGAAATTTCCTCGAACTTAATTACACCCTTCCTCACACTTTCCATCTCTAAATTCCATATATAAACACCTTCACTTCAACAACACTTTACACTCACCACATTAGCTGCAGACAACAAGCACAACGATCCGATACCATCAGATCAAATGGAAAAGAACATGAACAAACTGGTCATCGAAACCCTAATTAGAGGAAGAGATTCCACTAAGAATCTGCAGAATTTACTTCGCCGGAGAGTTAATCTTGATGGGTCATCGGCTTCTGCTGAAGATCTGTTGATGGAGATATTGGGGTCTTTCTCCACGGGCATTTCGATGTTGAATTCTTCGGTTTCCGGTGAGATTTACGCGTTTCCGGCGAGTCCTTCGGTGGGGAATTTGGCTTCTCCGGTGGAAAATTCGCCGGAAGAAGTTTACTCCGTTAAGAGACCGGTGCCGGCGGTGAAGGAACGGAGGGGGTGTTATAAGAGAAGGTAATTAAATACATGTTTTTTTACTGGATAAATGGTTTTTATTGTGTATGGTACAACTGATATTGCATATGGTACAACATGTTAAGGTGTTTTGTTGATTAAATTTTTGCAGGAGGACAATAGATTCGACTGAGAAGATTAGTGGCACAACTGAAGATGGGTATGCATGGAGGAAATATGGACAAAAACCGATCCACAACTCTAAATTCCCAAGGTAATAATTGGTTTTTTCACTAATTTTGAAAACTTTTTATTAATTTAAATATATAATTGTCTCAATCCAACTTGGTGGTAATTAATGGTATATGTCCTACCCTAATTGTTGTGGTTTAGATTCTTGCATGTGTAGATTTGGTTATTATATTTCTGATAACTGAAATTATAGTTAAGAAAACCAAAATTATGATGGATACAAAGATTAATCGGTTAAATTAGTGATGTTTGTTAACCGTTAAGAGGTAATGCAATGATAAGCATGTGATTTGATTTTCTTGTGGTAGAAAATTTAGATGTATTTGAATCTTGTTTCTGTTATTACCTCTTAAAGACTATGTTTTCGAATTCATTATTAAAATTAAACTTTTGTGTTTGCAGATGCTACTTTAGGTGCACCCACAAACACGCTCACGGGTGTAACGCCCTCAAACAGGTCCAAAAGATGGAAGATGACTCAAACATGTACCACATCACATATATTGGCCATCACACTTGCCCTACTTTCTCACACAATGAAGTTGTTCTTGATTTTGAAGGTTGCAAAAACCATCAAAGTGTTTCCAACGGCCCCTCGGTTATTACAAATGTCCACACTGACCCCTCTGTAAAACTAGAAGTTGTTTCCAAGGACCAAAGTAGTACTGATGTTTCTGATAATGTTTCATCAGCCAATAATGAAAACGTATCTTCACCTATAAGTTGGAACGAGGTATTGATGGATGAATTGGATTCATGTCATCAGGGTGTATCGTTCATGAGGTTTGACCATGAAGATTCTTGTGCATCCACTAGCTCACATGGCTATTTGAACATCGATTTTCTCAACAATGATGATTTCCTAAATGGTTGTCTACTTTTTTAGATCAATCAAATGGGTGAAATCCATGGTAAAGGACAGCGTGTAATGCACAAGGTACAAGCTATCGCATCGTAGAAAGCTGTTACTAAATCAGAGTACAGTCTAGAAGCAATCGTCATGAAAACTGAAGTTTAGTTTTGTAAATGCATCTTCTCATTAACGATTGTTTCGTTTAAGTTAGTTTTGTTTTGCAAATTAAGGTGCATTTTTAATTTTAAAGTAACCTCAAGAATAGGCTTTATTTGAGGTGTATAACACCAAATGCACAATGTACAATATTGTAATATATATATATAGCATCCTTTCTTTTCTGAATCAACTATATGAGTTATAATCTATTTTATAATGTAATTGTAGTATAACATTATTTAATCCTACTATATTTATTAATGCCTTGATGTTACAGTTCGTATAATTTTATGTATAAAAAAATATTTTATGTGCATTTGTAAAGCAAGGTTTGGGACCATAAGTAAACAATTGTAAAGTGGGAAAGGCATAGAGTGCACGAGTTTGACTATTTAGCGAAAATATCGGATCTATTTTTTTTACATGTGGGGGCGCGCAGCTGAATAATACACATTATTTTATACATTATACATTTATATTTATATATTATATATTTATATTAACGCTTCATTTACAATATTATTATGAGGCTGATAATGGTTAACGACCAGTAACAAATAGTTCATGCTATATAATGTAATTGTGTTCCTATTTATTAAATGTATAATAGGCCCATTTCAATAGAAATATTATACACACACGAATATTTTATATCGATCTAGCTATAGTATGTTTGACTTGTAATAGATATTATTATTAATAATTCATTATAAAGATAATTGTAAACAAAACTTAGATATTAGTTTATATAATCCTGCTTTCAAAAAAATTGTGTTCTATAATTTTCTTTATATATATGATTGGGAGACTTCACATAGCCAGAATATATATTAAGATTAATAATGAAAACTATCTTAATGCGATCATTAGTTCAATTAATTCTCAAAACTTGTGTAACAAAACCCTCGCAGTACAAAACTAATAACGCAATGTTATTTTTATAGTTTAGACAATTGTATATAACCCTCTTGTAAATTACATATACACGTATGTATGTGTGAATATGTATGTATGTGTGTATATTTAACAAGCTAGCTTTACGAATAGTATACTTTATTTATTAAAACAATATAATTAAAATATATATACTATTTTCTAGTTAAAACGTGTGTATTTGAAATTCTTCAATTATAGTTAAAGCTAATGAAAATAACAATAAACTTTAAGTTAAGTTGTTGAGTAGATAATATTAAATTGCATAACATCCAAATTTTATAATTCCCTGGTGCATCCCGACAACCATTTGGACCTAACTTTTGTTTCTTTCTTGGAGACGATAAAGAACTTTTGACATACCCTTCTATTACTTTTTAGAGTAAATTACCATTTGCATTCTTGTGGTTTGATGATTTTGACCATTTGCATCCCTACAGTTTAAAAATCCTCATATACACCCTAACGTTTCATTTTTGTTCCCATTTGCATCCAAATTACTAACGACGTTAAATAATTCAGTTAATTTTTTAGAAAATGACGAAATTACCCTTGTCATCTTCCTCTTCTCCTTTGACCACCACAAACTCTTTTTCTCTCTCTTTCTTTCTCAAATATAAACACACACACATTCTCTCTCTCTCATCACTCCATCACCACCACCATCAACACCACCACGCATCACCACCGTAACCGCCCCTCAACACCACAACGATGCACAAAGTACAATCATTACCTTCAAACGACAACCTCCCACCGCCACCGACCGCCGCCGTGCCACCACCGTCGACTGCACCACCAGGAGGCCATCTATGATGCCGGAACGGAGGTCCAGCGGATGACCCGACCCGACTCATAGCTGCCACGTACTCCTCCCGTTCACCTCTGGTCAAATTCCTCTGTTTCTCCGACCGCCGCCGCTTCGCCGCCAGCCGCCTCAAGCTCTGAAGCTCCTTCCTCTTCCTCCATTCCTCCTCCGTCTCCACCGGCAACGACGCCGTCCGGGTAAGACCCGAATAAGGCCGACCCGAAACCGGATTCTCACGACCACCGCCCAAAACGTCGTCGTCTCGCACCTCGGGCAAAATCGCTGCAATTGAAGTATAATACCCACACATAAAAAAAACAAAAATAAAAATCAGAGAAAGAGGAAGAGAGAGAGAGCAGGCGCGGCTCCCCCATCCCCTCCCCTGTGACCTCCGATTTCGACCACCGGCGACATTCTCCGGCGAGTGGCAGCGAGTACCACACCTCACCGGACTCCCCTCGACGCCCCGATCATGGTAGTGGCTTCAATTTCTCCTAAACACAACAAAGCCACGAGAATCGAAGGTGAAGGAATCGGTCGCAGGTCGGTTCCGATGATGGTGGTCGATTTGGTCGTGGGTGAGGCGGAGGGATGGTCGGCCGATGATGGTGGTGTGCGGTCGCGATGGCGGTGTCCCGATGGTTGTGGATGGTTGTAGCAGCAGTGGTGTTGTCGTGGTGTTCCCTCACCACCGGCGTCGACAGCTGAGGTTGCGAAGGAAAGGAAGCACCCGAAGGTGGCCCAGACCACCCCCACTGTCTCTCTTTCTCGGTAAGGTTCCCCTATAATCGATTAGTCCATTCATCCTTGTTTTCTTGGGCTACGAACCGCAAATTACAATGATTGTGGGACTGCATGTGTAGATCTGTACTAGATCGGGGTCCAAGGCAGCAGTACTGGTGGATGGATGGTCGCGGCGGTGCTGATTGTGGTGATGGAAGGTGGCTGTTGATGGTTGGTGTTTGGTGATGGTTGTGATGGCAGTGGCGATGACTGCATGTGGTTGGTATTTGGGTAATGGCTGCAAAACAACAGTAATACTGAGGTAATCTGTGATTGGGGTTGTGTTGTTGTTTGTTATTGGCTGCGATTCTGTCTGTCGTGGTTTGTTGCTGTTATTGGTTGTGATTTGGGGCTGTTAATGGTGATGTATCAGTGTGCATGTCGACTATGGTTGGTCTAGTTTAGGTTATGGTTTTGGTGGTGTGTTGGACCATGGTTGTCGATATAATGGCGATGGTAAAGATGGATGTGATTGTGATTTTGGTTGTGGGTTTTCAAGCCTAGTTGTGACATTGGCTGCCTCGATGATTGTCTAGAATTCGGTTAGGCTCGATGGTGTGGCTGTGGTTGTTGTGGTTGATAATGGTGGTAGTGGTGTTAAAGTGATATGATGGTGTGTCGGGTGCCGGTCAAGCATGGTCAAACGAGGTCAACGGATAGTCAACAACAAGAACATGATGGGATCAAGAACAATACGAGTGGGTTAGTGAACGTGAATCGAGTGGAAGTTAGGATTGCTTTGTTGGTGATCATCCTTTTCTTTATCAAGCTCAGAATTGTTTAAGGATACAAGGTTCTTGCGGCGTTAACCGAGTCTAGACCTTGTTTCTGGATATTGTCACTCGTGTATAAGGTACGGATTCTGTTCCTTTGATTATCATAGTATTCACAATTTGTTTCCGTTACTTTGTAGTACGGATTCTGTTCCTTTGATTATCATAGTATTCACAATTTGTTTCCGTTACTTTGTAGTACGGATTCTTGGTTATCTTTATCATAGTATAAATCCTGTTCCGTTACTTTGTAGTACGGATTTTTGATACGTTGTTTCCGTTAATATGAATCGTTTAGCCTTTATTAGACGTATATCCTTATTATTTAATTATGCTACGATTCGTTCGACTCATTAGTGTTATTTATTGAGACCTGTAGCATGCAATATATATTTTATGAATTGTGCTCGTTATTGCATGTTCCTATAAATGTTCTGTTGATACGTTATATGTTGGTAGTTGTACTACCATTTGATTTGATATTCTGTTACCCGAGCTCTCCGACATATCATTGTGGCGTCAATGATGTGACACTTTTCGTGACAGTGTGTAATAAATAGTTCACGGCGTCTCCGTTAACACGTTAGTACTCAGGTAGTACTTTGGCCATATTATTTGGGAGGCGGATGGATCGATCCTAGTTCAGTTCAGTTCAGTTCAGTTCCGGGGGATGGAATCACGTGTGTACGCCCCACACACCATCTCATTAGTGCATAGTCTAGCTAGCTATGTACTTATCAGTTCAGTTTTGGCTCTGGGTACTTCTTATATTACACGACTTATTTTGTTTGTATATACGCGTCGTGTAGATCAGTTCAGTTCAGTATTACATGTTCAGTTCCGTATCCGTATTATATGTTTAGAATCAGATTTCCGTTTCAGTATCATATGATCCGTTCAGTATTCAGACATAAGTATTTTATGCTTCGTATCATTACTATTGTTATTTCCGTCACTGAGCAACTTTTGGCTCAGCCGTATTTCCTTTTTGTGGTGTTTTCTTATTTGATTGTAGGTAATCAAGGGGTTCCGGGAAATCAGTGAAGAGTGGTTGAAGATCAAGATTGGATTTTACTTTAATTGATGTAATGAATAACTTAATTAGGTTCTTTCGGATTATGGAGTTTGTTTGAATTTATTTCTTTTGACAATCTCTTTAATATCGTGAAATGGGTTTTGATTTGATATCTGTAATAGTGACACGTCAGCCTCTCCGGGTTGGGGTGTTACAGTTATGGTATCAGAGCAAAGGCTCTTTCCTGTAGAAAACTTAAACATTAATAATAAACTTGTGAGGTAATGGGTAGACGTTGGGTTAGGATCTAATTTTTGTTCCCAATCAAAATTCCAGTATTCATACGTGTATCTTCATTTCAGATGGCTCCTAAGAGACGTGTGAACAACCGCAATAACTCGAATGGCCCCTCATCTGATATTCCTCTTGAAACCCTCGTTGCTAATGCCGTAAACGCTGCTATTTCTGGAATACTCCCTAATATGATGACTCAGACTGCTCAAACAGTCATCCAACAGATGCAACAGGCAAATTCGGAGGGAAACAACACAGGACCTCCACCCGGTGTAAATAACTCAGAGCCACCTTCTGGCTGGAACAACACAGGAGCACCTTCCGGTGATAATACAGCACCACCCCGTGATGGTATTCATGTCTGGTTGGAACGTTTTCAGAAGCAAAGACCTAAGTCTTTCAGCACTTCCAATGATCCGGTCGAGGTACAAAACTGGATCAGTCATATTGAGAAATTGTTTGAAGTACTTGGTGTTGAGGACGTATACAAAGTAAGGTTGGCTACATACAAGTTAGAAGATGATGCTCACAGATGGTGGACGGCTGTGAAACAAGCTAGAGGAGGAAACGAATATGCAGCTACACTTCCTTGGGATAAATTCCGAGGAATGTTTTATGAGGAATACTTCACTGCTGCTGACCGCACGGAGTATCGTAGACAATATGCTAATATTAGATAGAGGGATGACGAGCATATAACTGATTTCAAGACACGATTTACGCGGTTAGTGAGTTTTCTTGGTGCATCTGCAGGCTCACCGCAAGAGCAGACAGAAAATTTTCAGTGGGCCATATGTGAAAGAGATCGAAAGTTTATATTGAACCATCGGTTTAAGGATATTAATGAAGTGGTTGATGCTGTTAAAATCTGTATAATGATAAAAAGAATGGAAAGAAGTCGTATGATGATAACCGTAAGCGGCCTAGAGAGAATGACCATGATCAGTCATCTTCTCATACGAATAAGAATCAGTCTTCACCACCACGAGGCCGTCGAAACCGTTTCGATCGCAACAACAGCAATAACTCCCGATCATGGAAAAATCGAAACCAGAACCAGAAATCAACTCATAATCAGACTCAGCAGGCTCCTACTCGTGCTCAACCACCAAATCAGCAGCACCCTAATCAGGATCGGAATGCTATCCCTCAGTGTAATACATGCGGGAAACTTCATAAGGGAGCTTGTCGTCTGGCCGGAGGATTATGTTTCAGATGCGGACGTGCAGGACACATGATTAGGGATTGCCCTCAACGCGACCCTCGTAATAACGCTGGAGGGAATCAAGCTAAACCTGCAACCGGAGGACGAGTTTTTGCACTCACTGCAAATGAAGCGGCTAACGCACCAGGTATATTTATGACCCCTTAGTTAGCAATATATTTATATCGATATATGTCTTATCCGATACTGATAGTAAATGTCCTAGGTATGATCTCCGGTACCCTTTGCATAGGAAATCGGGATATTTATGTCTTATTTGATACGGGTGCTACGCATTCTGTCGTATCTCTTTTGTTTGCTAAGTACTTAAGGACTGCACCGACTGCGTTAGAGCACGCTTTGGCTATTACAACTCCATTAGGAGACTCGACTATCATCTCGCATGTCTATAGAGATTGTCCGATCAGAATCGAGTCTATTATTCGTAAAGCTGATTTGTTTCCTATGCAAATGAGTGACTTTGATGTCATACTTGGTATGGACTGGTTAACTCGACATCACGTTACTATTGAATGCCAGACTCGTCGTGTTTTGTTTGGAAATCCTCAATGCCCTGAACTTGTTTATCAAGGGACTCAGCCTCGGAAATCGTTGAAAATCATCTCTGCGCTTAAGGCTCAGAAACTCTTATCGCACGGTTGCATGGGATTCCTAGCTTCGGTGAAAGCTACATCTTCTGAAAAGCCGAACATATCTGATTATCCGATTGTTTGTGATTTTCCTGACGTGTTTCCTGAGGAGTTACCCGGACTTCCACCAGATCGCGAGGTAGAATTCACTATTGATCTTATTCCAGATGCTGAGCCGATTTCTAAGGCACCGTATCGTATGGCACCTATGGAGCTTAAGGAGTTAAAGGAGCAGTTACAGGAGTTACTGGATTTGGGATTTATAAGACCAAGCGTCTCGCCTTGGGGCGCACCGGTCCTATTCGTGAAGAAGAAAGATGGTTCTTTGAGACTCTGCATTGACTACAGAGAACTCAACAAGATCACTATCCGTAATCGTTACCCTCTGCCTCGTATTGATGATTTATTTGATCAGCTTCAGGGTGCAAAGTGTTTCTCTAAAATCGATCTGAGGTCTGGTTACCATCAGTTAAAGATCAAGGAGTCTGACGTCCCTAAATCTGCCTTCCGTACTCGGTATGGTCACTATGAGTTCCTGGTTATGCCGTTCGGGTTAACTAATGCCCCGGCCGTATTCATGGACCTAATGAACCGAGTCTTCCGAACATTTCTCGATAAGTTCGTCATTGTATTTATCGATGACATCTTAATTTATTCTAAAAGTAAGGAGGAGCATGAGGATCATCTTCGTATCGTACTCGAGACACTACGTGAAAAGAAGCTTTATGCTAAATTTTCAAAGTGTGAATTTTGGCTGAGCAAGGTAGCCTTTTTGGGTCATGTCGTTTCTGCGGATGGTATTATGATGGACCCTGCTAAAGTTGAGGCGATCACTAAGTGGCCTAGACCGACCTCAGCCACAGAAGTCCGTAGTTTTCTTGGCCTGGCTGGTTACTACCGCAGATTTGTTGAAGGATTTTTTGTTATAGCTTTACCCCTTACGCAACTGTTAAGGAAAGGGGTTAAGTATTCTTGGAATGATGAACGAGAGAAAAGTTTTGAAGAGCTTAAGAAAAGATTGGTGTCTGCTCCTGTTCTCACACTTCCATCGGGCACGGGTGGATATCAGATTTACAGCGATGCCTCTAAAAAGGGACTTGGATGTGTGCTAATGCAGCATGGTAAGGTCATTGCTTATGCTTCGCGGCAGCTGAAACCTTACGAGGTTAATTATCCTACGCATGATCTTGAACTCGCTGCTGTTATTTTCGCATTGAAAATATGGCGTCACTATCTTTACGGAGAGACTTGTGATATTTTTACTGATCACAAGAGCTTGAAATATATTTTCACACAAAAGGAACTAAACATGAGGCAGAGAAGATGGTTAGAGTTGTTAAAAGATTATGATGCCAATATTCAATATCATCCGGGAAAGGCCAATGTGGTGGCTGATGCTCTTAGCAGGAAGAGCTCAGGAACAGTAGCCTCCCTACAGTTACAGCCTCAGAACATTACCGATCTTGATAGATTGGGTATTGGCCTACATATTGGCAAGAGCAACGGATATCTCGCAACACTCCAGATTGAATCAGACTTAATATTCCGGATTAAGAACGCACAGAAAGACGATGGTGAACTCTGGGCAATCTTACAGAATGTGGAGATTGGTAAACAATCAGAATTCAGAGTAGATGAACATGGGGTAATCTGGTGTGGTAAACGTTTATGTGTGCCTAATGATTCTTCTCTTCGAGAATCGTTATTAGCTGAGGCACATAGTTCTCCGTTTTCTATTCATCCTGGATCTACTAAGATGTATCGGGACCTTCGTCAGAACTTTTGGTGGAATGGAATGAAAGAGGATGTGGCTAAGTATGTTAGCCGTTGCCTTACTTGTCAACAGGTCAAGATTGAGCATCAAAGAGCTAGTGGTTTGCTTCAGCCACTACCTATTCCTGTATGGAAATGGGATGATATTTCCATGGATTTTGTGACAGGGTTGCCAAGGACATTTAAGAAAAATGATACGATATGGGTTGTCGTTGACAGATTGTCAAAGTCAGCTCACTTTCTCCCAATTCAGCAAGGATTTTCAGTTAGCAAACTATCTGAAGTGTTTACACAAGAGATTGTTAGACTTCATGGCACTCCGGTGTCAATCGTGTCTGATCGAGACCCGAGGTTCACTTCTCGCTTTTGGAAGGGTTTGCAAGCTGCATGGGGTACCAAGTTGAGGTTTAGTACGGCGTTTCATCCTCAGACTGACGGTCAGTCAGAGCGTACTATTCAGACTCTCGAAGACATGCTTCGAGCATGTGCCTTAGAGTGGACTGAGAACTGGGATGAATACTTGTGTTTGGTCGAGTTTGCTTACAACAATAGTTCGCAAGCTAGCATTGGCATGGCACCTTTTGAATTATTGTATGGTCGTAAATGTAGAGCACCTATTTGTTGGGAAGAAGTCGGTGAAAGAGTCATCGAAGGACCCGAGTTAGTTCAAATCACGAATGAAAAAGTTGCTATTGCTAGAGAAAAGTTAAAGGAAGCTCAAAGTAGACAGAAAAGCTATGCAGACCGACACCGTCGACTTTTGGAGTTTAAGGTCGGTGACAAAGTGTTCCTGAAGGTTTCGCCTTGCAAAGACGTACGACGTTTTGGTCTAAAAGGGAAGCTTAGTCCACGGTTTATCGGACCCTTTGAAATCCTAGAAAGAGTTGGCGAGGTTTCGTATCGTTTGGCTTTACCACCTCAACTGTCACATGTGCATAATGTCTTTCATGTATCTCTTTTAAGGGGATACAATTATCATCCTATTCATGTGGTTAACTACCCACTTCATTTGATTCGTGAAGACTTATCTTTCGAAGAAGAACCAGAAGCTATACTTGACCGACAAGAACGCATTATGCGTAGGAAAACTATTCCTTTTGTTAAAGTATTATGGAAAAACCATTCCGAACGCGAAGCTACATGGGAGATAGAAGATGAAATCCGTTCTCAATATCCGTATCTATGTACCTCTTAGTTATTATCTTCTATATGTTTCTGTTATCAGTTATGAAGTTGTCAGTTATCTGTTTCTTAAACATCACAGTACTCCGTGTACGTTATGCCATATCTTTGTTCAAGCTGTACCTAGTAATTTCGTGGACGAAATTATTTTAAGGGGGGTAGAATTATAATACCCACACATAAAAAAAAACAAAAATAAAAATCAGAGAAAGAGGAAGAGAGAGAGAGCAGGCGCGGCTCCCCCATCCCCTCCCCTGTGACCTCCGATTTCGACCACCGGCGACATTCTCCGGCGAGTGGCAGCGAGTACCACACCTCACCGGACTCCCCTCGACGCCCCGATCATGGTAGTGGCTTCAATTTCTCCTAAACACAACAAAGCCACGAGAATCGAAGGTGAAGGAATCGGTCGCAGGTCGGTTCCGATGATGGTGGTCGATTTGGTCGTGGGTGAGGCGGAGGGATGGTCGGCCGATGATGGTGGTGTGCGGTCGCGATGGCGGTGTCCCGATGGTTGTGGATGGTTGTAGCAGCAGTGGTGTTGTCGTGGTGTTCCCTCACCACCGGCGTCGACAGCTGAGGTCGCGAAGGAAAGGAAGCACCCGAAGGTGGCCCAGACCACCCCCACTGTCTCTCTTTCTCGGTAAGGTTCCCCTATAATCGATTAGTCCATTCATCCTTGTTTTCTTGGGCTACGAACCGCAAATTACAATGATTGTGGGACTGCATGTGTAGATCTGTACTAGATCGGGGTCCAAGGCAGCAGTACTGGTGGATGGATGGTCGCGGCGGTGCTGATTGTGGTGATGGAAGGTGGCTGTTGATGGTTGGTGTTTGGTGATGGTTGTGATGGCAGTGGCGATGACTGCATGTGGTTGGTATTTGGGTAATGGCTGCAAAACAACAGTAATACTGAGGTAATCTGTGATTGGGGTTGTGTTGTTGTTTGTTATTGGCTGCGATTCTGTCTGTCGTGGTTTGTTGCTGTTATTGGTTGTGATTTGGGGCTGTTAATGGTGATGTATCAGTGTGCATGTCGACTATGGTTGGTCTAGTTTAGGTTATGGTTTTGGTGGTGTGTTGGACCATGGTTGTCGATATAATGGCGATGGTAAAGATGGATGTGATTGTGATTTTGGTTGTGGGTTTTCAAGCCTAGTTGTGACATTGGCTGCCTCGATGATTGTCTAGAATTCGGTTAGGCTCGATGGTGTGGCTGTGGTTGTTGTGGTTGATAATGGTGGTAGTGGTGTTAAAGTGATATGATGGTGTGTCGAGTGCCGGTCAAGCATGGTCAAACGAGGTCAACGGATAGTCAACAACAAGAACATGATGGGATCAAGAACAATACGAGTGGGTTAGTGAACGTGAATCGAGTGGAAGTTAGGATTGCTTTGTTGGTGATCATCCTTTTCTTTATCAAGCTCAGAATTGTTTAAGGATACAAGGTTCTTGCGGCGTTAACCGAGTCTAGACCTTGTTTCTGGATATTGTCACTCGTGTATAAGGTACGGATTCTGTTCCTTTGATTATCATAGTATTCACAATTTGTTTCCGTTACTTTGTAGTACGGATTCTGTTCCTTTGATTATCATAGTATTCACAATTTGTTTCCGTTACTTTGTAGTACGGATTCTTGGTTATCTTTATCATAGTATAAATCCTGTTCCGTTACTTTGTAGTACGGATTTTTGATACGTTGTTTCCGTTAATATGAATCGTTTAGCCTTTATTAGACGTATATCCTTATTATTTAATTATGCTACGATTCGTTCGACTCATTAGTGTTATTTATTGAGACCTGTAGCATGCAATATATATTTTATGAATTGTGCTCGTTATTGCATGTTCCTATAAATGTTCTGTTGATACGTTATATGTTGGTAGTTGTACTACCATTTGATTTGATATTCTGTTACCCGAGCTCTCCGACATATCATTGTGGCGTCAATGATGTGACACTTTTCGTGACAGTGTGTAATAAATAGTTCACGGCTTCTCCGTTAACACGTTAGTACTCAGGTAGTACTTTGGCCATATTATTTGGGAGGCGGATGGATCGATCCTAGTTCAGTTCAGTTCAGTTCAGTTCCGGGGGATGGAATCACGTGTGTACGCCCCACACACCATCTCATTAGTGCATAGTCTAGCTAGCTATGTACTTATCAGTTCAGTTTTGGCTCTGGGTACTTCTTATATTACACGACTTATTTTGTTTGTATATACGCGTCGTGTAGATCAGTTCAGTTCAGTATTACATGTTCAGTTCCGTATCCGTATTATATGTTTAGAATCAGATTTCCGTTTCAGTATCATATGATCCGTTCAGTATTCAGACATAAGTATTTTATGCTTCGTATCATTACTATTGTTATTTCCGTCACTGAGCAACTTTTGGCTCAGCCGTATTTCCTTTTGTGGTGTTTTCTTATTTGATTGTAGGTAATCAAGGGGTTCCGGGAAATCAGTGAAGAGTGGTTGAAGATCAAGATTGGATTTTACTTTAATTGATGTAATGAATAACTTAATTAGGTTCTTTCGGATTATGGAGTTTGTTTGAATTTATTTCTTTTGACAATCTCTTTAATATCGTGAAATGGGTTTTGATTTGATATCTGTAATAGTGACACGTCAGCCTCTCCGGGTTGGGGTGTTACAATTGAAGAGGATCTCACGAGCTTACTGTTACTCTTGTCAACACCAAATCGTCCTCCTAACGACAACCCCAGATTCAACTCCACCTCATCGCCGGAGGCGGAGCCGAGATCGTCTTCTTGATCGGAATTTCTGGGAACTCCGTCACCGGTGGTGGATGCTGTAAATCTATGCAACAAATCTCTGGGAAATCTGGGGTTCGATTGTTGTAGAGATAGATTTTCCATGTCATTGCTTGTTCTGTCGCCCATAGCAAACAGAAGAACAATCGAGCAAGAGTACGTTAGTTTAGTGGATCGAATTGCAGCAGTTGGTGATCTGATTGAATGAAAAGGTGGTGATGCGTGGTGGTGTTGATGGTGGTGATGATGGAGTGATGAGAGAGAGAATGTGTGTGTGTTTATATTTGAGAAAGAAAGAGAGAGAAAGAGAGTTTGTGGTGATCAAAGGAGAAGAAGAAGATGACAAGGGTAATTTCGTCATTTTCTAAAAAATTAATTGAATTATTTAACGTCGTTAGTAATTTGGATGCCAATGGGAACAAAAATGAAACGTTAGGGTGTATATGAGGATTTTTAAACTGTAGGGATGCAAATGGTCAAAATCACCAAACCACAAGGATGCAAATGGTAATTTACTCTACTTTTTATCTAATACATTACTACATTATTTTTCATATGTGTTTCATCATTGAAGCTAAATACATTTTAAGATGGTGTTTGACATTGCTTATTATCACCCTACTTTTAACTTATTAACTTTTGAAAAGTTAATAAGTTAAAAATAGTGTTTGGATGAGGTAAAAGGACTTTTAAACTAACTTTTAAAATGGGGTAAAAAAGGAGAAATTGAGAAGTTAGTGGGTGGTGACTTTTTTTCAACTCCTTCCATCTATACTTCCATATTTACCTAAATGCCCTCACCAGCCCATCTTCCATCCCTGCTCTCGCTCCTAATCATTCCCGCCATTAATAAATGCCATTGATGCTCTAAGCCTGCTCTCGCTCCCTGCTCTCGCTCACCAGCCCCCATCGCCGGCTTTCCCATCGCATTAACCCCTTCCGATGTGCTCCCCGACGCCAACCTTTCCCATCATCATTAATCCCTTCCACCAACCTCGCCATAACTCTTCACCTGCCGATCAATCACCCCCTTCGTTGTTATATATCGATTAACAGCATCAAAATCGCCTGCCCATCATCAAGAATCACCTAAAAAATCGCCTGAATCGATCTGCTGTAAAAGGTATGACTTCAGTCCTCTAATTGTATGTATCAATCATCATCTCCTTCAGTAATTTGCCCTAATTCGTTCTCTTTTGTAATCTTATTTGTTCGTTCGTTGTTGGTTATGATTTTCGATATTGGTGTGTAGAGTTTCTTGAGATGTAGGTTGAATTTGATCGATGTGTATGCAGTATGCTTGATTCTAGGTGTTGGTGGTTGATTGTCAAAGATTTATTGCCTTGAATTTGATGTATATGCAGTATGCTTGAATCGGTGTGTATGCAGTATGCTTGAATCGATAAGCCCTTGCAAAGCTTAACTGGGTACTTTGTGCTTTTTTGATTGTGTTCAGAATTATACAAGAGGTATATGCTAATGCTCTACTTTAACATTTATGTTTTTAGGAGATGCCCTTAATTGTAAAGCTGGGAGTTGGGACATGATTGTTTAACTGATACATTTTAAATACATTGTATTGCATCAGACACCTGGACGGGAGTTTCTGCTTCGTGTATCTTATCTGGAGATCTACAACGAGGTCTGCATCTTTTCTGTTATTCTGTATTCCTGAATATGTAATTTTCTGAATATGTAATTTTTTTGTAGTTTGCATAAGTCTTCACTCCTTATCTATAACATAGGCTCTCATGGTTCATGATGGTACTTGACCCTTTTTTTGATGTAATCTCTATATGTTTTGTCTCTTTTATGCTGGACTACAACCTGAATGAAATATTATATTTTTGGAAGATTGTGATATAATAGTATAATGTTGCATTAAGGATGTGTACCACATCGCAGAGGGATCATAGTTGCATAATTTTGCAGATCTCTTATGACATAAACATTAATAATTTACAGTTTATCATGCCATTACACCTCATGAAACTGATTTGTTTCTTGTCTTTAGGTTATAAACGACTTGCTTGATCCAACGGGGAAGAACTTGAGAATTCGAGAAGATAGCCAGGTTTATAATGTCAAAATCTTGTTGCTGTAGGATTATTTTCTTTACCATCCTTTGAATATGTTATATGTGTATGCAGCATGCTGTTTGGTTTGTGGGAATGTGTGGGTGAGTTTATTACTTATGCAGTATGCAATATGCTTGAATTTGATTTTGATTTCTTGGCTGCTTCACGTGTTTCTTGGCAGGTAATTTGAAGATCTGCCATTTTCATAAGCACTTGCCATTTTCATAGGTATGATGGGTAGTTGATTTTATTTGCTAGTTGTTGTTGTCTTCTATATATGATTGCAACATTGAATGGGTTCACAAACACTTGTCACAGCTAGCTCAATGGGTAGTGAAATATCCTTTAGAAAGACTAAATCAAAATTTTTGTGGGATGATATTACGTTCAAGGAGTTTATTGATGCATGCTTGCTTGAACTTAAAAGAGGGAATAGACCTGGAACTCACTTTAATAAACTTGGTTGGGATAATATAGAAAAAACCATGTATGAAAAAACCGGAAAAGCTCTTGATAAAAAACAAATAAAAAACAAATGGGACAGCATGAAAAAAGAATGGAAGCTTTATGATCGGTTAGTGAGGCTTGAAAGTGGAATCGGTGGAACAAGAAGCTTAATCGATGCATCGCCGGAATGGTGGGCGGAGAAGATAAAAGTAAGTTTTATTTTTACTTATGGGTGCTTATGTATGTGTGCACTTTTGTTAATTAATATGTATGTGTTGTAGGAAAATAAAGAGTTTGCCAAATTTATGGGTGCAAACTTGGACATATTCGAGACACATTATGCTCTTTTGTTTCAAGATTCGGTTGTCGAAAGGGATATGCAACACAAAATATAATGGTTGTTTGTGATTTTAACATGTGCTTTACATTTGTATGGGCCGGATGGGAGGGGACTGCACATGACACAAGAATATTCAATGAAGCCTTACGGAGACCAGAACTTCAGTTTCCACATCCAACTGGTGGTTAGTATAATGATTTGTTCTGCATGTATTTTTTATTTGTTATACATGTTAGAAAAACCTAACTATTGTATGTTTTATTTGTAGATAAATATTACGTTGTTGATGCCGGATACCCAAATACTAAAGGTTATCTTGCTCCGTACAAAGGTCAAACCATTCGTTATCATATACCGGATTTTCAACGTGGACATAGTAGTGCCATGCGTGCTCCTCGGGGACCAAAAGAGACATTTAACTATTACCACTCATCGTTGCGAAACATTATTGAAAGAACTTTTGGAGTGTGGAAAGCTAGATGGGCGTTATTAAGAGATATGCATGTTAACTATACATACAAGCACCAAGTGAGTATTGTGATAGCGTCAATGGCGATCCATAATTTTATTAGAAAGGCTGGTAGCTTTGATGAAGCATTTAACACCGCCCAACAAGAATCTTACAATCCTAGAGAAGGTGGTACTGCAAATGACATTAATGAAGAACTTCCGGCTACAAATCGTTCGGATCATGATGTTACATATATGGCAGCAATAAGAGATATAATTACACAAGATTTGATGGAATCGCGGAGATGAATGTAGTATCACATTAGCTTCATAACATTGTGCAATGTTGGTGTTATTTTAACATTCTCATGGAGATGAATGTAGTATGCTATTATTTTTTATAAATTATGTAAACGAATCTTATTTTATATTTCTTATTTTTTTTCGTTTTGCAAGGCGGAAATAGAAAACAGCGTAAAATAAGCAATCCCAAACATTTTTTAGAAAACAGCTTATTGACTTTTAACAGAATGTCCTTTTTAGTCATTTTACACTAAGAAGCTAAACCAAACACTTTTCAGAAAACAACTTATTGACTTTTCAGTTTATAAGCTAATCCAACACTTTTTATAAAAACTACTTTTCAAAAGTTAAAAGTCAATAAGTCCTTTTTCTCAAAAGTCCTTTTCAACAAAATAAGCAATCCCAAACATGCCCTAAGCATGATGCATTATAGAATCCGGGGTTAATGACCCGAAAACTGGTTTTTAAAATGGTTCCATTTGTTTTCCAAGGAAAAAAAAAAGAAGATATAATAACTTTAATAATTTTAAAGAAAATTCAATTAAGATAAAAGATTTTAAATATGTTAAGACATGTATGCAAACAATATCATGCATACATGTTGGTCCACGACAGCATAGCTACACGGCCGGCCAAATTTTAATAAAATGAGATATAGGATATGGTAGCTCGGGGGTCACACCTCACAAGACATGTACACTTCTTATAATATTATTAATATCTTTTTGAATTTTCAAATAATGATTCATAATTATACATATATATAACCATGGTCAATCATAGAAGTTTTATTAGGATGAGTGACATAAGTACAAAATTGGAGGTGGCTTCCGATGTTCATATTTCTGAAGGCAAGGGGTCGGATGAATGGATGGTGGGGCCTCCTTCATACAACTTAATTAACTAAAAAGTTTTAAGAATGGTGTTTAAAAGTAACGTAGCATTGGAAAGAAAATTGGTATGTTTAATTAAAAGATGGGTAAAATCTAAAGCAACAAATGACAACTAAGATAACGTGATTTTAGTCATGTTCATAAGGGATGCACTGTATTATAAAGGACTGTTTTTTTTTATTATGTGTTGTTTTTATAGGGAAAATCTTGGGCTTCTTGTTGAGAAAAAAAATATTGTCATATACTTTTTTCTCAAAAAAAAATGCTTAAAAAGGAAGTAATAGGAGGAGTTTGGTTGGTAATTAAATTATTATTATTATTTAACTATTTTTATTTTTAATTTACTTAGTTTATATATTAACAAATGTAATTCTAATGTGTGAATGATAAATAAACAAACTAGTTTATGTTGAAATAAAAATATACAATAAAAATTACAAATAACTTGAATTTGTAGAATATAAAAATTTAGAGAGGATAATGATATTTTAAAAGATGGGGTTTGGATTTTAAAATACAAGGTTTATAGGTATTTAAAATTAATTTTTGTTAAGCAATGGATGAGAAAAATGATAATATTACCGTTGAAACCGTTGATCACCCGTTACCAGCCTCATTGGCACTGGGTCACACCCCATCTTTATTGGTGTAACGATGTTGGGGTACGAGCCGGCTGATGTGACACCCAACCACGCCCTTAGGCGCTGTCATAACACATGATCTACTGTGAAACTAAACCTAGGCTTTCGAACTTTAAGCTTTAATATACAATATTATAACTGTTAAAATCTTATAAACTTGTGGGGTAGATCAACAATTAAAATAATTTGAAATAAAAAGATAAAACACTAATAATAATCTATTCATGAAATCTTTAATTTTGGATCATGAAATAATAATGATCACATGATAATTTAATGCTCCTTTGTAGGACTCATAACTATATTCTTAAGTATATTTTGATGTAAGCAATGACGTTATATATACCACGTATTACCATACTCGTATGACAACAAAATATCACTGACATAATAATCATCTGCCAACAAAATATCCACACATATTAATATTACAACATTTAATACTTTAACATGTTTTATTTCGTAATATTACCCCGTAAGTAATTACAAAAATAACTTTTGTTCTCGACAACCTGACCCCCACAACTCAAAGCAAATGTTGTCAATATTATGCAAGCAATCCAGTAGCCTCACAGTAATTGACGACACAATATAGGCAACCAACTTGCTATACAAGTGGGCTTCATTTGTTTTTTTTTTAACACACTCACAACTTCGTTTTCAACAAGTGGTTTGTAATATTGCAATATTCATATTCAACGTGATTGAGTAAGATTTTATGTCATTCAAGTTTGGTGATAAAAGTGACTGAGCTCGACACGTGTGTCGGGTCGAGTTTGAGATTATGATAACCCGATTAACATTGGTATCGACTTTTCAAACCTTATGTTTTTGCTAATATACATTTTTGTTGAAAAGAATTCAATCCTGCTAGCTTTATTTAATATGGTTTTAACAGTTATGTTCTATATAATTAAATTTTATATAAATATGCTTCACTTATAGGTTATCGATGCATACATATATCTTTAATTCGACCCTAACCCGACATTGTCAAATTCCGTCTGACCCGTTAGATAATATTTTGTTTTTATGAGTTAGATAATGTTATGTTTTTATCTTATCTCATATAAAAAGAGCAGAAGAGATGTACCAAGTGAAGTCGATAATGTTATTAACTTCGGTTATATTGTTGAGATTTTTGTTGTTGTGACAAATGTCATTATTAACAAGGTGGGGAAAAAGCCAAAATGGGCAAAAATCATTGCACTAAAAAGGAGAGGAGAATGGAGTTTGGGGCCTATTAAATAGAGATAAGAACATGAATTGCGGAAAGAGCAAATCACTCAAATATGTGATATTTTCCAGTGTGATGTACCAAACCTTACGTAACTATGACAAAACAGAATTACGTATATATATATACACGTCAAAGGATAACCGTTGGATTTAGATCAATGGTTTGTATATGTGTTGTAAATAGATAATTTGACTTGTTATAAATTAACTAGGTTAGAAACCTATGTATTATATGGGTAGAAAATTCAATATATTAAAATAATTAGGTTTTATTAATATTTTGTATGTTACATGTCATTAGCAATTAACAGAATAATAAATAATGAAAATATAAAAATTATAAATTACAAATATTTAAAATAAAATATTTAAAATTATATTTTAAGATAAGATACACATAATTTAGTATATTTTAATAATTTATAAAAATAAAAGGATTCATATTTTGAATATTTATAGATTTAATTTACTTATCAAAATCAATTTCATTTAATAGGAAAAAGAGGCGGAAAACAAAGGTTTATGGTTCATGAGAAATTGTCACATATTCCTTCAAAAGTTTTTTTTTTATTAAACAAGTGTTAGATTAGAAACTCATATATGTATTACTTGGGTAGAAAAATTCAACATATTAAAATATTAAGCTTTATTAATATTTTAAATGTTACGTGTCATTAGCAATTAATAAAATAATAAATAATAAAATTTTAAAAAATATGAATAACAAATAATAAAAAATAAAAAATTATAAGATTATATTTTAAGAAAAAAATTTATAAAATTACAGGAGAGAGATGCTGGAAACCAAAATTTAGGATTTATGAATAGCTGTTACGTGTCTCTTCAAAAGCTTATTTTATTAAATAGTATAGAAGTGTAGATATAGAAGTGCAAAAATTAGTTGATTTGATCATTTTGTTCCAATTCTTACGACAAATTAATTTAACTAATAATAAAGTCATGAAACAAAAAAGTAAACGATAAGGCCACAAAATGATCATATTTTGGACGAAAAATAGAGCAACAAATTGTTAGTTTCATCTAATAATCACTGTCTTTACACTATACACATACATAAATTTACGAAACGATGGTATATTTAGTGGCTGTTTTGAAAAAAAGTGGTCACAATATCACAACTCGTTCGCAAAAAAGCGATGGCAAAATTTATAGAAAATGTTAAGGATATTAATATACTCTCTGAATAGTTTTGATTTGTAAGGTAGGTGTTTGAACATGTACGTTTAGATAGAATTTAGCATATTGAAAGATAAACAGATGATCAAAAACTAAATCGGAGATCTTGCTTTTACATAAAATAATAGTTTTCTTTTCTTCACGATAATGACTATTTTATTTTTAATTTCTGTTTTTCTCTAATTAATGTACTTGCCCTTTGGTCCCATGATTATGATTTCAAGAACTAGACGTGTCATCAGATAAAACCAAAACACATGAAAATGATTGAAGTGTTTTTAACTACCATCAAAATAGTAATATGCTAAACACCGAAAAGACGACTATTAAAGTTAATTGTGTTTCTACAAACATGCTAATATAATCGAGTTATGTAATTAGCACGTATAGTGTGTTGGAAATAATCCTAAAGATAAGGATAATGCCGAATGTGATGGTCTTCCTATGGTTTCGGTATTATCATGTGGTTAATTATATTCCTATGGTTTGTTGGTTGTAGATAAACACGAGGGTTATAATTATGATTGGTTTACGATGCTTGTTATACAAGATATGTAATCACGTATAAATACACCCACCGGTGTTTGTGGTGAGGGTATTGAGAGGTATTCAGTTTTGAGAAGCATCTGAATAAATTGGAGAGTATTCCAGTTAATCTTGTGTTCATAATATCGATTGGGACTTGATTTGGTATCAGAGCAAGTCAAGAACCCAAAACAAGAACGTAATCGGCGATACCGTGTGTGTCATCAGGAGGATCTGTTGGTACAAGGAGGTGATCGGAGGCCTGAAACATATCGAAGATGGGGGACAATGCAGGAAATAATCGTGTAACAGAGAAACAAAACGCGATTGCTCTTACGTGTCCTATGTTAACTTCGACGAACTATACAACATGGTCCATGAGACTGCGTGCAATCTTCAATGTGCATGGAGTTTGGGATCAGGTTGAACCAGGAACCACTGTTGATGTTAAGAAGAATGGAGTAGCTATTGCTTTACTATTTCAATCCCTTCAAGAAGATCAGTTGATTCAGGTAGGGAATCTTAAGACTGCTAAGGAGATGTGGGATGCAATTAAAACTCGCAATCTAGGCGCTGATCGCGTACGAGAAGCACGTCTGCAAACCTTGATGTCAGAGTTTGAGAGTCTGAAGATGAAAGATCAAGGCACCATTGATGAGTTTTCAGGAAGAATATCCGGTCTGGTTTCAAAGGCTGCAGGGTTGGGTTCTGTTATTGAAGAACATAAGATTGTCAAGAGGTTTTTAAATGGTTTGCCCAAGAAATTTATTTTTATGGTGGCGTCGATTGAACAAGTGGTTGATCTCAAAACCATTACTTTTGACGATGTTGTTGGCCGACTTAAAGCGTATGAAGAACGTGTTAAGGATGAAGATCTTCAAGCGGACTCTTCGGGAAAACTGATGTTTCACAAAGCCGAAAGCTCATCAAAAAACTGTACCGAGTGATGCTTATAAAAACAAAGGTCGGGGTGGTTCTAATTCTCGTGGTAGAATCCCTTCAAGAAGATCAGTTGATTCAGGTAGGGAATCTTAAGACTGCTAAGGAGATGTGGGATGCAATTAAAACTCGCAATCTAGGCGCTGATCGCGTACGAGAAGCACGTCTGCAAACCTTGATGTCAGAGTTTGAGAGTCTGAAGATGAAAGATCAAGGCACCATTGATGAGTTTTCAGGAAGAGTATCCGGTCTGGTTTCAAAGGCTGCAGGGTTGGGTTCTGTTATTGAAGAACATAAGATTGTCAAGAGGTTTTTAAATGGTTTGCCCAAGAAATTTATTTTTATGGTGGCGTCGATTGAACAAGTGGTTGATCTCAAAACCATTACTTTGACGATGTTGTTGGCCGACTTAAAGCGTATGAAGAACGTGTTAAGGATGAAGATCTTCAAGCGGACTCTTCGGGAAAACTGATGTTTCACAAAGCCGAAAGCTCATCAAAAAACTGTACCGAGTGATGCTTATAAAAACAAAGGTCGGGGTGGTTCTAATTCTCGTGGTAGAGGACGAGGACGAGGTAACGGTCGTGGTGGGAAAGCACCGGTGACTGAAGACCGGGAGAAAGTTAAGAAAGACAGATCGTCTATTCAATGCTTTAGATGTGATGCCTTTGGTCACTATGCAAACATGTGTCCCGACCGCAAAAAGAAGCAAGAACATGTTAATTACGTTGAAAAAGAAGATCAGACTGATCCAACACTTTTCATGCATAGACTTGTTCATCTGAACAAAGAAAGAGTCATCCCGAGGAACCTTGTTGCAGAAGCCATGGAAGCGGAGGTTTGGTACCTTGACAATGGAGCTTCATGTCATATGACAGGTAACAAACAGTTTTTTTCTGCTTTAAATGAAGATACGAAAGGTACGGTCAAGTTTGGAGATAATTCTCGAGTTAAGATTGAAGGAAAGGGGTCAGTGCTGTTTCGTAGCAAGACGAGGGAACACAGAGTTATGACGGATGTGTACTACTTGCCGGAACTTAGATGTAATATTCTGAGTTTGGGTCAAGCCACTGAGTCTGGATGTAAAGTTGTTATGGAAGGAAATTTATTACTTCTATATGATAAGTCAAGGAGGCTGATGATGAGAGTATCTAGAGCCAAAAACAGATTATATAGTATAAAGCTTCCAGTGGGGGAACCGGTCTGTCTTATGGCGAAACTTGACAATCCGGCGTGGCTTTGGCACGCACGGTTGGGACATTTGAACTTTGATACTTTAAAGGTGTTGAGTAGAAACGGATGGGTACAAGGTATTCCGGACATAAAACAAAGTTCAATTATTTGTGATTCATGCTTAATTGGTAAACAAACAAGAGTCCTATTTCCTGAACAATCAAAATTTAAAGCTACAAGACCACTTGAATTGGTGCATGGTGACTTATGCGGCCCAATTAATCCTATAACTCCGGGTGGGAAAAGGTACGTGTTCCTACTAGTTGATGATTATACCAGATACATGTGGAGTTTTCTTCTAAAAACTAAAGATGAAGCATTCGATATTTTTATAAAATTCAAAGGCTTAGTTGAAGTTGAAACCGGGTTTAAAATCAAAACTTTTAGAACGGATAGAGGTGGAGAGTTTACATCTGCAAAATTTGATGAATGGTGTAAACAAGTTGCTATCCTAAGACATCTTACTGCTCCATTCTCGCCACAACAGAACGGAGTGGTGGAGAGGAAAAATAGAACGGTTATAGGAACGGTAAGATGTATGTTAACAGGTATGAAAGAACCACAAAAGTTTTGGGGTGAAGCATTACGACATGCAGTGTATGTCTTAAACAGGGTTCCGACAAAAGCAGTGATTGATATGACACCTTATGAAGCACTAATGAAACGTAAGCCAAACCTAAGTCACATAAAGGTTTTTGGCTGTGTTGGGTTTGTGAAAGAAACTGGGGTTAATCAAAAAAAGCTTGATGACAGAAGTTCTCCAATGGTGTATTTGGATCCGAACCAGGTACTAAAGGTTATCGAATGTATAATACTGTGTCAAAAAGGATACATGTAAGCAGGGACGTGAGATTTGATGAAACAAGGAGTTGGGATTGGAACACCTGCTCAAATGACAACTTAAAGGAATTTGAAGTAGTGGGCTTAGATATGTTGGGCCCAACTGATCTGGATGAGGCCGAATCAGTAGAGTCCAGTGCTTCAACCGAAAGCCCACAGAACCACGACGAAGATGATGAAGCCCATGATAATACCGAAAGCCCAGTTGTGGATGAATTTGAAAATCTAGATCAAGATGAAGGCTCCAATGACAGTAGACATCAAACACCACTACGAAGGTCAACCAGAGTTCATAAAATACCAGAAAGGCTAAATGACTTTGTTGTGGAAGACGGGGTTGATCATAGTAGGGATAATGCACTTCTGTTACTAACTGATGGTCAACCGGAAACATTTTATGAAGCCAAAGATGACAAAAACTGGGTAATGGCTATGAAAGTGGAATTGGTAGCCATCGAGAAAAATAAGACTTGGATATTGACTGAGCTTCCCAAAGGTCACAAACCAATAGGGCTCAAGTGGGTATTCAAGCTCAAGAAAGATGCAAAAGGGAGTGTGGTCAAGTACAAGGCAAGGTTGGTTGCTAAGGGTTATGTACAGAAGCATGGCATAGACTTTGATGAAGTATTTGCTCCAGTGGCCCCCATGGAAACAGTAAGGATGATTTTATCTCTTGCAGCTATAGATGGGTGGCAGGTGCATCATTTAGATGTAAAATCTGCATTTTTAAATGGTGAGTTGAATGAAACTGTTTATGTAACTCAACCCGATGGTTTTGTTAAAAAGGGACAAGAGGGAAAAGTATATAAACTGACTAAAGCACTCTATGGCTTGCGACAAGCTCCTAGAGCCTGGAATTTGAAATTGGACTGCACTTTAAAAGGTCTGGGATTTAAGAGGTGTCTTCAGGAGCATTCGGTCTATATGAAGAAGTCTGGAAAAGATCAGGTGATAACTGGTGTGTATGTGGATGATTTGATTGTAACTGGTTCATGTGTGTCTACTATTATTGATTTTAAGAGGCAAATGAAGAATCAGTTTGAGATGAGTGATTTGGGGTTATTAAATTATTATCTTGGTATTGAAGTGCATCAAGATGCTTTAGGTATTGCTATTAAACAGGAGAGCTATGCTAAACGAATTCTATAAGAGTTTAAAATGGATGAATGTAATCTCTCGAGAAGTCCAATGGAGCCGGGTCTAAAGCTCTCTAAAGATGATTCAGGAGTTCAAGTAGATGCTACTGTATTTAGAAGGATAGTTGGGAGTTTACGGTATTTGATTAACACACGACCGGATTTGGCTTATGCGGTTGGAGTAGCTAGTCGCTATATGGAAAATCCAAAACAGTCACACATGGCAGCGATCAAGCAAGTACTAAGGTACGTGAGAGGGACTGAATCGTATGGTGTCTGTTATAGACGTGGTGGTTCACGAAGTCTTATTGGGTATAGTGACAGTAGTCACAATGTTGATAAGGATGATGGTCGAAGTACCACCGGTCATGTATTTTATCTTGGTGGGGCTCCTGTCTCGTGGTGTTCTCAGAAACAAGCAACGGTGGCACTGTCTTCGTGTGAAGCTGAGTTCATGGCGGCCACCTCTGCTACATGTCAAGCTATTTGGTTAAGGGGATTGTTGGGTGAAATGATGGGTATGGATTTGCAAACTGTTGAGATAAGAGTTGACAATAAATCAGCTATGGCTCTAGCTAAAAATCCAGTATTCCATGGTCGAAGTAAACACATTGATACAAGATACCATTTTATACGTGAAAGCATCGAGAAGAAGCAGGTGGTAGTCGAGTATATTAGTGGAGATCTTCAGAAGGTCGATATTCTTACCAAAGCACTTGGAAGATTGAAGTTTGTTGAGATGAGAGACTTGCTGGGAGTTGAAGACCTGTCTAATCCTTGTTTAGGATTAGGGGGGTGAATGTTGGAAATAATCCTAAAGATAAGGATAATGCCGAATGTGATGGTCTTCCTATGGTTTCGGTATTATCATGTGGTTAATTATATTCCTATGGTTTGTTGGTTGTAGATAAACATGAGGGTTATAATTATGATTGGTTTATGATGCTTGTTATACAAGATATGTAATCACGTATAAATACACCCACCGGTGTTTGTGGTGAGGGTATTGAGAGGTATTCAGTTTTGAGAAGTTTCTGAATAAATTGGAGAGTATTCCAGTTAATCTCGTGTTCATAATATCAATTGGGACTTGATAGTGTAGAATATAACCACACTCAGTTCAAGGAAGACTAATTGACAAATAAATAAAATTGTTTTTTAAAGAGTTTTATAAGATGTATCACTGTTAATTAAGTATTTTAGCATCTTAGAATCACTAATTAAAAGTTAAGTTACTCAAAACTCAAAAGCAAAAATTAAAAAATTCACATAAAAAAATTGAAAACTTAAAAACAATATTACAACTATTAGGATCTTGAACAAATGACTTAAAAACTTCAAAACTTCATTCTTTCTTTAATTTTAGCAGATGAAGGGAAATGAAGTCATTGTGAGTAATTAAGTATTTGAAACTTTTATTTTGACGTAACGTTGGTTATAAAAATCAGACACAATATGCTAGTGAAAATATCATTGCACGTCATGTTTTAATATGTTTATATTGCAATAATGACATGACATTTTACGATAATCTATGTCATCTTCATTATTTGTTTATTTTGAGAATGATTAGACATTTTGATTTGTGTTTAGTAGAAGTCTTATTGGTCGGCCATAAGGATTGTATGATTTGATGCGAAGGATTTGTTGCGCGAACACTCCATCTCACATGTTGATCGATCTTATACATTTGAGTCTCGGACCCTATATACAATGCATATGATGTGTTTATAACAATTATTTGAGTCATAAGGTGTTACATTACATTTTGTTTGTTTGATTTCATAATTCTTTCTATTATTCACTCTATAAACATATTTATTTGCCATAAAACTGATTGTTGATATCGAAATATAGGCAGTTACATGTATTTCTTCTTAAAACTTGGAAAAATAGTTCCATTGATTATTATAATCTCCGATGTATCTTCAATCTTGAAAATAGTCTCCATTAGTCTTCTTAATCTCAAATGTATCTTTATCCTTTAGCCCGCAAGTACACGTGGCTTATTAGTTATTAGTTTTGTGTTTCGGAAAGATATTAGTCGGATTAGCTTAAGACCTTAAGTAGTTTAATTTGATCTGTTGGTTTTATGGACTAACGTATTTTTTTCTTTTTTCTGTGTCGGCTCTAGAGTAGTCCCTATAGTTAAGTTGGGATATACCAATGATACTTAGCCTAAATGGTTAAGGTGATTTACCTATTACATGTAAATAATAGAAGATCATGAGTTCAAGTTTCACTTTGAATAAAAATGCAAAATACTTCGAGTTGGGCCAGAGAGTTTTTCTCAGTAATGAGTTTCTTCCTGAGGGACTTGGGGTGTGGTCCCGACTGGAAAACGAATAGGTGAGTCCAATCAAAATAACATCTATATTATAAAGCAGTGTTGTATATTTGCCATTAAAAAAGAATTTAATACTAATATGATTTGTCAGTAAATAAGAGGGGGTAAAATTCAATGTTTTCATCAACATTTGTCATTTGATGACAGTACACTTATTTCTGATGTTTCCATTGGTTGGGCCGTTGGGTAGTTATCCTAATAAAAGTAGTTAATCACAGATTTAAGAAGCCTGTATTCTTTATATTATATATTACTAATTACTAATATTCAACTTAATCATACATGGGTTTGTATTTTATGGTATTTTATGCTTCATAGGTTGTATCTTATCTATTATTTTTTTTACATTCAACTTTGGTCTCATAAACTTTTCATCTTTACAAAATTTTTGTTTTACGTTTCGGTCTAAAATTTTCGAGTTAACATATCACAACATGCATATGCATATGTTGTTTAACGTTTTTATCTCTATTTTTTCTCATTTAACGGTTGCGTCGGTCTATTTTTTGTACATTAACACGCCGCAATTGAAGTCCATGGTTCAACGTTTTTATGACTTTTCGTTCCATTTTATTTTTTTCGTTTCTATTTTATTTGTTTTATGAGTTTTTCCGGTGTTAGCGTTCGTTAGCGACGGTTTGGCATTGATGCTACTTGACACTGTTTTACGCCCTCAACGTAACCTGCAGGGCTTGATACTAGTTCTAAACTAAGCAATAAGATTTGTCTCAAATTTTATTTAGCCGTCAAAATATAAAGAGATTATTATTTTCTAAATAGACATATAACATCAGAAGATATGATCGTAATTCAGTGGTTAAAAACAGATCGGGCCGTTACGGATCATTGGGTTTCGGTTCAGTCCGATGCTGTTTGGTCTGATGGTTCATACTTCATAAGTCGATCTGGGCTGGACAGACTATTCTCTAAAATGGGCTGTAACACTATTGGGCCGGAAATTATGTTATGAGTCAAAATCATTAGGCCCATTAAACTGGCTTGGATTTTTAAATTATGATTCAGCTGTTAATCGTCATATTATGTAAATTGATTAAGAATAAAATGTGTACACTAAACACCAACGACGTAGGTGTGAGTAGAAAAATATATAATAAAGTGAACAAAATATGAATAATAGAAAAAGTTGAAAAAACTAATAATTAGGTGTTCGGTTATCGATAACCAACTTTTTAGTTTGATTATGAGTTATGATCTACTTTAATAAAGCAAAATATATATGGTGTTGTTTGTTTTTTCTGCATAATAATGTTCGAGTCTGCGGATCACATCTACAGATATCTACAGTTAAAGAGGTGAACTTGACGTCTGTAGTCTGTAAGAAAAATACTGATTGTTTTTTAACATCTGCAGACTGTTAATATCACAAATAAAAAAAAATCCTAAACCAAATCATACTACATAAACCACAAATAAACTAAAACCTTAAACCAAATCACAAATTATGCTTAGGGTTTCAACATAGATGATGGTGGATTCAACAATCGGTAGGTTTTCGTGAGCTGCGATAGCTAAGGTGGCAGTGACGGCGGAGGCTGCGGTGGTGAGAGGGAAGATGGGGAGGAGGTCCGATGTTTTTGTGGTATGAGATGGAGGTCGATTATTTCGGGGAAGAGGGTATTGTGTTATGAAAGGTGAGAAAATGTTAGAAGATGTTAGAAGATGTTAGAAAGTGGTGGTGTAATGTATTCTTCACGCAGACCTTAGGAAGATTTTTTTAATGAAAGGTCTTCTAATTTCTAAAAAACAAACAATTTGCGGACCTAACGTCTGTGCGTAGTCTGCGTGGCGCAGACAAAAGAGGTCAGAACGTGTTTCTCAGAAAAAATAAACACCCCCTACGTATCATATAATATTTTTCTACCCTCTCTATCTAGGCTCCATCTAGTCATTGTACATGTTTCATTAGTAGAATGAAAGTTAACTGTTTAATAATGCATTAAATATCGTTAATAATATAGAGCATTAATGGCTAATTATATTATTTATGTACTTTTCAAATTAGGAAACAAATATTTTGATAATTTAAATATATATTTCTTTTTATTATAAATATTATTTTTTTAAGACAGTGTTTAATGAAATATAAAGTTTTTAAAGTAAAGATATTTTACAAAAATGACATTGTTTAAAAAATTACTTATAAAAAATTTTGAGTGTTTAAAAAAAGTTTAAAGCAAAACTTTTTTAGAGACAAAGTTTAAAAATTATTATTATTGTTTTATTAGCTAAATTAATTATAGTACGTAATTTTAATAAAATTTGATTTAAAAAAATATTTTTTATTTTTAAATATTAATATATAATTATTAATTTAATATTTTTATTTAATTTTTATATTATACGAGTTTCTAAACTATTATATAAAAGAATAACACAATCAACCAAACCTAACTTTTTAGTTTGATTAGGTCATCGCCCTTCTGCACACGCATAAACGGATGAAACGAAGTGGGGCCAACTGACTTAATGTGTTTTCTCTTTTTCATGACTTCTTGATTTGAATGTATGGATGACTTTGTTCAAGATGTGCAAAATTGAGACAAATCAAATATGCCACATTTATATTTATATTTAATTATAGATCATTTTGGTAAAGAAAACAATACTCGAATACATGGCAAAACTAAGTAAATTAAATACACCACATCGAGTCTCCCCCCCCATGCGAACCGCGAATAAATCGTTTTAAACTTAGTAATGAGGTAAAATATTAAATATATGTCTTATTACAGTTCTTATGATTTAATGTTCTAGTGATATGATGTTTGTCCTTTTTAAAATATGACGTGAGTTTAAATCTTTTAAAGTGTAAAATTAGGTGAAATTAGACTTAAAAGAATTGTTTAAAAGAATGTAATATTTCATTTTAAAAACATTATTTAATGTTAATTTTCTTTTATACAATACTTAATATTATAGAAAGTACTTTTTACAGAATATTTTTTTATTATAATAAAGTAATTAAGTATATAAATAATATGATTTCGTGTAAAAAGTAATTTGTGTTATGAAAAATAAATTAAAAAATAATGATGATAAGGAATTTTAAGGATCTATAAAAATATTCTTAAGTGAGAATCGGGCCTTCAAAAAATACGTTTTTAAAAGCACTCATCTACTGGGATTGTTTGGCAACCATGTGTTGAGTTAATAAAATTGCTGACCGAATAAGGATAGCCTTTGACTTAATCTATGTGTTTCTGAAACTTACTTATTAAGATGCTCCAGGAACAATTAATAGATGAATTTCAAGTGAACCAAACACGTTCTACCTACAACCGATTTTGAAGTAACTTTTTAATGAAATCATTAAAAGCCTATCAAACAGCCTTGTAATTTTTAAATTACACAAGCTCCTAATTTACGCTATGTTAGAATTCAAACTCTTTTTTTTTCAAATGGCTTTTAATTTTAGCAACCAAATATAAACTAAATTATACTTTCCATTGGCCCTTTCCACTCACCCTCCTACTTTGGCCTAACAAATAGAGTTCTAAATTACATACATTACCTCCTTATAAACAACAATTTATAAAAATATAAATTAAAATTTACACGGTTATAAACTATAATTTATCTTTTTATAAACTACAGATACCTTATTTTAAATTTTACAAACTCAAATTTATACATGGTGTATATCTTGAATCCCAATAAATATTGAACGCCCATATGTGTTCCAAACCAGATAAAGAAAACTTAAATGGTTTATTATTATGACATCACATCCACTAAAATCAGTGTCGTAACACCCTTTTTTATCTAGAATTTATTTGCTCTCTCTCTCTCACTCCACTTTACCCCATCTCTCTCTCTCTCTCTCCTCCCTCTCTCTCTCTCTCTCTCTCTCTCTCTCTATATATATATATATATATATATATATATTATATCAGTATATCACGTTTTGAGTTCACCTACAACCAAATACATTTGTTTATTATCAATCTGAAATTGTCAGCACTACACATAAGATGGAAATAAACAAGAACCAGTTGATCGAAACCTTAACCAAAGGCAAAAATTCTGCACAAAAACTGCAGAATTTACTTCGCCAGAAAGTTAACGATGATGGGTGGGTTTCTGTTGATCATCTTGTGACTGAAATATCACAATCTTTCTACGGTGGTCTTTTGGTGTTGAATTCATGCAACTCCGGTGAACTCAGTAGGGTTCCGGTGAGTACCCACGTGAGTTCCGCTTGCTCCGGCGACAAATCGCCGGAAGTTTACGCCGGAATAAGTAGGAAGAAACGGGCTCCGGCGGTGAAGGGACAGAGAGGATGTTACAAGAGAAGGTACGTACAAGTTGTATTGCAAATGTACAAGTTCTTAATGCGTGCATTTGTAAATTGTAATTTGTTTGATATATAAGTATATAACACAAGATCTTGATTAATGTTTTGCAGAAAGACGATAGATTCGAGAATGGAAGTTAGTGGGACAGTTGAAGATGGTTATTCATGGAGGAAATATGGACAGAAGGAGATTCTAAATTCGAACTTCCCAAGGTCTTCCTCGTTAATAATAATCTATGCTATCTTTGTTATATATTAACAAGCTAGCAGTGCGTTTAATACAAAATCAGTTTAATATAAAGATACAAAAAGCTACATTAACACTTGTACATGCATAAAACAGATAATTATGTCTTTATGTATCACACTATCACATTTATTAAAGTGATATGTATGGGTGATTATAGGGGATCAGGTAGTTTTTTTTCTTTCTCCTTAAAAAGCCTAATCTAATCAATACAACTATACTTTAACTTAAATCTACTTCATGATTAAACTATGACTCAAACCCAACAATCTAACATGCATTACTTGGGTAAAAGGGCGTCTACGAGTGTACCTTTGCCTCTAGGTTTATGCTAGTGTTGTCATAGTTTTCTACTTGAAACTGATGAAACGATAATGTAATTGTATTTTGAAATTTGTATTTTTATTACAGGTGTTACTTTAGGTGCTCACACAAGTATCTTCATGGGTGCAAAGCATTAAAACAGGTTCAAAGGTTAGAAGATGGATCAAACATGTTTCATATCATATATTTGGTCATCACACTTGCCCACCTCCAACCAATGGACTTGACATTGATTGTGAGGACTCAAAGAACCACCACAATTTGCCAAACAGCCCCTCCACTTTTACAAAAGATCACATTCACCCCTCTCTAAAACAAGATCTGTCTAACGAGGTTTCATCAACCGCTGATGCACAATCATCTCCTGCTTTGGTTTGGAAAGAGGTGTTATTTAATGAGTTTGACTTTGAATGTTTCAAGAGTGATGGAAGCTTAAGTGACATGTCATTTGATGATATTATGATTTCTTAGTTGTAATAATAGGTTTTTTGATGTAACATAATGTATAAAAATACATTTTGTTATATTGTATTCGTTTTACTTTCTGCTATTATGATTGAGTACCACTTAATCCGAACCATATTTATTTTATAATTGGTTTTAAAAAGTTAAAATAAACTTTTTTGGTTTTACCGAACCAGTTCAATGAATCCAATGGTAGTTGCAGGTAGAGGTGCACATAAAAACCGGTTTCACAACCCGACCCGCCAACCCGACCCGACCCGAAACCGGTTCCAACCCGGAAAACACCCAAACCGGTTCAAACCCGGAAAAAACCACCGGTTCCGGACCGGTTCTGCGTTTTTGGGCCCAAACCGGTTCCAAACCGGTTCCAACTCAACCCGGTTTGAAAACCGGTTCAGAAAACCCGGTTCCAAACCGGTTTTGCCCGTTTTTTTTTTTTTTGACCGTTTTAAAACGGCTCTATAGCCGTTATATAGCCGTTTGGGACCGTTTTTTCAACATTTTTTGGACCATTTTGCCCTTATATGATAGTATAAATAGGTAGTGGGTGTAATGGTTTAGTCACAACACTCAAAACTTCAAAAACGCTCGAAAACGTGCTTAAAAACGCAAAAAACGCTCCTCACTCTCAACTTTCTATTCTCTCAATCTATTGAATTATGGCTTCTGAATCTTCGGTTCCAACCGGTGGATCCTCAAGTGCCGCTACCGTTGTTAGAATTCTTTCAACAACGAGAAACCAAGAGATTTGGTGTAATTTCGACTTATGCGAAATGTCGAATGGTCAACAAAAAGCTCGATGCAAGGCTTGTGGTTCGTTTTTCAAGTCGGATTCAAACTCGACTTTGAAAAATCATATGACCAAATGGTGCAAGTCTTTGAAAAGTACACCGAGTCAAGGGCAAACATCAATCGGAAACGATGGTGGTTTATGGAACTTCAACGTAGATATGGTTCGAGATAGAATGGCAAAGTTTGTAATTCAAGAAGGATTGCCGTTCGATCACTTCGACAACCCTCGGTTAACAAAATTGATTCAAGAAACTCTTCAACCACGCTACACTCACGTAAGTCGCACCACTCTTAGACGTGATTGTTTAAATCTTTGGAAACAAGCAAAAAATGATTTAAAGCTTTTATTTGAAAATTTACAAACCGGTGTGAACTTAACTACCGACGTTTGGTCCGCCCCACACGGTTTACCGGAATCGTACCTTTGCGTCACGGCCCATTGGATAGATCCAAGTTCGTGGCAAATGATGAAACGTACGATTGCGTTTGAATTATTTGGATATCCGCATACCGGTGAAAATCTTTTTCAAATTTTAGACTATGTAATCAAAACGTATAAATTAGAAAACAAAATTTTTTCAATGTCATTTGATAACGCCTCGAACAACACATCCGCCGTCGAAAAATTGAAAATAAAAATATAAACCGGTTTGTGACGGCGTATTTTTTCATTCACGATGTGTTGCACATATTATTAATTTAGTTGTGCAAGATGGTCTTGGCGTTCCTGAAGTGGAAGATTTTAAAACGTCTTTCAAAAACATGTTACGTGACGTTTTTAAAACTAGTAGAAAAAGGTATGTTAATTATAGAAAAATGTGTCACGATACGAATTCCATTTGTTTAGGACCAAATTGGGATGTCCCGACTAGATGGAATTCGACTTGGAAAATGTTTAATAGTGCTTTACGTCAAAAAGAAACGCTTATGTTTTCCACGATGGTCTTGCGATGCGGGGTCGGGTTGTTCCGTTTCCGTTAGAGGGTTGGGAATATATTCAAGAAATAACTCAATTTTTAGAGCTTTTTAAAAACGCAACTACAAAATTGTCGGGGGTTTATTATCCGACAAGTTGTCTAACGCTTCATCAAATTTATTTAATGACCCATAAATTAAGTGAATATGAAGAAAGAAACGAAATGTTTTCGGCAATGGTAGCGCCGATGAAAGAAAAATTTAAAAAATATTTCATTGAACTACCCCCGGTTTTTACGTGTTCCGCCGCACTCGACCCGTGTTTAAATGTTTCGGGGGTAGAAACTTTAATAGATGAGATAACTTATGATTTAGATTTACATGATTATGATCCATTTTTAATGTTAATACAAAACAAATATTTAATGAAACTTTTAAAAAATTGTTTAATGTTTATGTTGAAAAATATGGTGCAACATCAAACATCCACCGACAATCGAACGTGGAATCGAGTTCGTCGAGCTCAAGTAGAGACCCGATGATTAGTTTATACAACACTTTGAGAAATGAAAACAGTAAACGTCAAAGGGGTAACACCCCAAGTAGCGAACTCGGGAGATATATGGGAACCGATTTTTTAGCCACTATGTCTCCCGATGAATTTTTGAAATTTGATATTCTGACATGGTGGAAAGGAAAGGAATCACAATTTCCGGTCCTATCCGCCATGGCACGTGATTTACTAACCGTCCAAGCTTCCACGGTAGCTTCGGAGTCTGCATTTTCTGTTAGTGGCAGGGTTTTATCGATTAGAAGAACAAGATTAACTCCAACATCGCTAGAGATGTGTATTGTTTAAAGGACCACTTAGATGCGGCCGAACGAAGACAAACATATCAAACCTTGAAGAAGAAACACCGATTGAAGAAGAAATACACGAGCACGAGGTACAAACCGGACGATCCTCACCGCTATCCGACGAAGAACTCGCTTATGATTTGTCTCAACGCATTGGCACACAAACCGACGAAGACGATTAGATTAGACAAACTTGTATTCGTAATATGTATATTTTGTTTTCTTTGGTTTAATTTAAATGTAATTTTTATTGTTTATTTTTCGTAATATATATATTTTGTTTTCTTTGGTTTAATTGTTTACTTATTAAAATGAAAATAAAACTTTGAGACAATCGTATATAAAATAAAAAAGAAAATAAAACGCGTACAATCAATCGTATATAATTGTTTGTATAAAACTCGTATTAATTGTTTACAAAATGAAAATAAAAACGCGTCCAATCGTATATAATTAATCTACTCTAATAATTTTTAATTAATCAAAATTTGTAATTAATTTGTATATAATTTAATTAGAAGGTAAAAAAAAAAAAAAAAAAAAAAAAAAACGGGTTTTTCAAACCGGTTTTTGGACCCGGCCCGGTTCGGTTCTAACCCGGACCGGTTCCAACCGGGTTGGGTTTTATAGGGTTGAAAACGGTTCCGACCCGAACCGGTTCTTGGTCAAAAACCGGTCTTGAAAAGGTTGACCGAACCCGAACCGGGTCCGACCCGACCCGGGTTCAAAAAAAAAACCGGTTTGTGCACCTCTGCAGGTGGTTCAATTCGACCTGGCCCACTTAATAAAATCTAGCATTTAGTTCATTTTTCAGTTTTCTTTATCACAATGAGTTAATTTATTTGGGAAATAGTAGTTTTCAATTAGTGTCATTTTAATGCTGATGAATAACATAGTCTATTTGTTAAAAAAATGTTGTATTATTTGATAAACCATTCTTAATTAAAAAAACATATACTATTAAATTTAAAATATATATATATATATATATATATTCTTTTAACTTTACGGATATTTTCTCTATCTCTCTTTACGAAGCTATTGACTACCCGCCTTCCTAAATTTCTGGTTTCCTCTCCTCAAAGGCTTCTCCGCCGTCCACCACCATCACGTCGCATCCGACAAACTCTCTCTCTCTCTCTCTCTCTCTCTCTCTCCTGCTCTCTTCCTCTCTATATATATGTGTGTGCGCGCGCGTAATCAGTTTTAAAACCCTCAACTCTTCATCAAAAACCCCTAAACTAGGGTGGTGAACAAATCTAATGGCGGGGTTTTTTCTTTGCCATGAGCACAACCATCGGGCTCTAGAACTCCAAGCCCTCCTTCGGTTTGAAGCAAACTTCATTCAACTTCAAAGTTCAACCAACAAGTATTTGAATAAGTTCAAGACAAGAGGTGCCTTCCTAGAGACTCAACCACCTCTTTCATTTTGGAGACATCAACCTTAATCTACAGTCAAATCAATGGATCTAACTTGAAATGTGAATAGACACTAGTTGACCATGGCCATGGTGGATTTGAGAGATTTGACGGTGACAAGAGGGTGAGGCGCCCGCTTCTACACAATCGAGTTGGGAGCGGTCAGTCCATCCCATTTGATGCAAAAATATTGATTCCAATCCACCGGTCAGGTACAAACTTTGTTTCTTCAAATTCCAAACAATTTGTACATTCACATTGTTCAGATAAACGTAGACGATTTGACTGTATATTACGGATAATATTAAGTACAGTTTGTTCATTTTCACAAAAATTTAAACAAGTATTTCTAGCATTGCTAGTCATTTGGATTAAAATGTCGAGATTAAAAACCATTATGGTCAACAAATAACTTTATGGATGAAAATGTCAATTTTTACCATATCACATGTACCAAATATAAGCTTAAATCTAAATTATTTTATCAATTATACAACATGAAATACAACAATATTTTAGAATAAGAGAAGGCAAAACGGTAAATTTTAGAATGTTCTATATGATTATTATAAGTTAACTTCTATTCCAAATTGACTGGCCGGGAATTTCATTTATGTGGTTTATTTCGGTTTTAGTTTCAATATATTCTTTATGATGTAATCTTGCATTATATAACATTATTCATGACAAAAAAATTATTTAGAGTAAAGTTGGACTTGGTTGGGACCACTTTGATGGATCAGTTCTAGGAATTATTCAAATAGTAACACGACTTTGACTAATCAAATTCAAATCGACAATTTGACTTTGACTCGTCTAAGAACGATTTAGACTTTGAATATTGGAATTCGACGTATCCACATATATATTTCATATGCTACGTGGATAAAAACACATTTATTGCGGTATCATTAGTATGATTTTGAGATACTTTTCCTTTATTGGTCTAATTAATACTTGATTTGATGATATATATTGAAGATGTATTCTCACGTAGTTAATAAAACAAAGGTAACTAGGTCTGAAAAACTCGTAAAGTTGTCGCTTTATAATCTTAAGGTCATATGTTCAGAATAACCTTCTGATAAAATGTATGATAAGATTGTATACATCCTATCTGATTCAACCCCTACGCAAATAAGGTTGTTTTAAAAAAATATAACTGGACCATCTGTATCTCACTTGGTTCGTTTATTCATGATAGCATTTAGGATTAATACTTGGTTACATTAATTATTAACAATAGTATTTTTAAAAATATTACTAAATTAAGTTCAATAAGGTATACTAATTTTAAGTCTGTTGATTCTTATATGGATTGTGAAGTCAACTATAGCTAGTCAATGTGATGTTATCAATTAAGCTTCGGAAGTAATATACTAAAGCTTCGGAAGTCATGCAATAAGCTTCGGAAGGAGTACAATAACCTTCGGAAGCAGCTTCATATTACTTTGATTAGTTTAAGGGCGCTTTATGTCAATAATCAAAGTATGAGGTGTTTAGTGATAGTGTAGAAGGTTGTTATAGTTTGTTAATTGTTGTTAACGGCTATGGTGTGTTTAAAAAGGATCTTCTTCCTTGTAGTATTGTAATCTCTTTCAATCTTTCGTTCATCAATTTCACTGAAGTTTCTGTCATTCGAACTTGTTCATTTTTCAATTCTTCTTGTTCAATTTGTAACAAGTGGTATCAGAGCCTGGTTCGGCTCAAGTTTGAAGAATTGATTCGATCGCGTTGGTTAATCGAGGTGACGATGGTATCCACGAAGTTCGAAATCGAGAAATTCGATGGCAAAAATGATTTCAATTTGTGGAGAGTGAAGATGAAGGCCCTTCTTGTTCACCAAGGATTGGCGAAAGCACTCACCGGAGGTGAAGCCCCTGTTCCGGTCGGAGCGACTGATAAAGAAAGGAGGGAAATCACCGAGAAATGGAAAGAACAGGGCGTCAAGGCCCACAGCGCCATCATCCTCAGCCTGGGTGATCGGGTGCTTCGTGAAGTCACGAAGGAGACCACGGCAGCGGGGATCTGGACCAAACTCGAGTCATTGTATATGACAAAGAGTTTGGCGAATAGGTTGTATTTGAAGAAGAGGCTATACACCTTTCACATGAACTTAGGGAAATCAGTTGAAGACCATACTGATGACTTCAACAAGCTGATACTGGATCTTGAAAACATTGGAATCAAGTTGAGCGAAGAAGATCAAGCCCTCATATTCTTGACTTCTTTGCCCACAAATTACGAACACTTTGTGGACACACTGCTGTATGGTAGGAATACCCTAACCATGGAAGAAGTACTAGCAGCATTAAATTCAAGAGAGTTGAAGAAAAGGTCAGATTCACAAGATGAAGGTGGAGAGGGTCTCTTTGTAAGAGGCAGGCCTGAGACAAGAGACTCAAGGAATTCTAAAATCAGACATCCAACAAGGTCCAAATCAAGATCCAAGAGGAAGTGCTTTGTGTGTCAATCAGAGAAGCACTTAAAGAAAGATTGCCCTGAGTGGAAAGGTAAGAAGGCTGAGAAAGGGGGTTTAAAGCTTCAAACAACTGCACACAGTCATATGGGAATTCTGATAGGTATGAGAGTGCAGATGTACTGATGACTATTGGTGCTGATAGCAACAACAAAGGATGGGTGTTAGACTCTGGATGCTCATTCCACATGACCCCATTGAAAGAGGTATTTTCTAAATTGACACTAAAGAAGTCCGGGACAGTGAAGTTGGGGGATGATAGAGTTTGTGAAATCCATGGGATTGGATCAGTGTTGTTCAAGTTACACAATGGCACTGAGATGACCCTAACTGATGTTAGATATGTTCCGGAGTTAAAGAGAAGTTTGATGTCAATGGGCACTTTTGAAAGGGCTGGACATCAAGTGTGCCTCAAGAATGGGAAAGCTAAGGTGATCAATGGATCATTGGTTGTGCTATCAGGGACCAGGAAGGAGAACAACATATACACCCTTGATGGGGATGTATGTATAGAAGAGGTGTCTATGATGACGACCACAGGAAGTGAAGCTGCTATCTTATGGCATGAAAGGCTTGGGCACATTAGTCAACAAGGATTGGTTGAACTAAAGAACCAAGGGGTGTTGCCAGGGTTATCTGATTGCACCATGAGTTCTGCGAGTATTGCATTTTGGGTAAGCTCACAGGGTCAAGTTCAATAAAGGGAATCATAGTTCAAAAGGGGTGTTGGATTATGTACATTCTGATCTTTGGGGGCCAGCAAAGCATGTGTCATTGGGTGGAGCGTATTACTTTCTGTCAATCATTGATGATTATTCCCGAAGGGTGTAGGTGTATCCATTAAAGAAGAAATATGAAGCTTTTAACAAGTTTAAAGACTGGAAAGCCTTGGTTGAAAGACAGGTTGACAGAAGGGTAAAGAAATTGAGGACTGATAATGGGCTTGAGTTCTGTAGTGAAGAGTTCTCAAAGTTTTGTAGAGAACAAGGGATTGCAAGGCATCTGACAGTTCCAGGTACACCGCAGCAAAATGGGTTGGTGGAAAGAATGAATAGAACTTTGTTAGATAGGGTGAGATGTATGCTAACAAGTTCTGGATTGCCTAAGTCCTTCTGGGCTGAGGCTGTGTCAACAGCAGCTTATTTGATTAATAGATCTCCAAGTGCTGCTATCCAGAAGAAGACTCCAATGGAGGTGTGGTCAGGTCAGAAGGTGAAGTATGACAACCTAAAGGTGTTTGGGTCTTTGGCATATGCACATATCAGTCAGGGGAAATTGGAGCCTAGAGCTCAAAAATGTGTGTTTCTGGGTTTCTCAGAAGGTGTAAAGGGCTACAGACTATGGAGACTTGAGAATTCCAAAGTTTTGGTGAGTAGAGATGTAGTTTTCAATGAAAAGGTACTATACAAGGATATAGTAGGTGGATCTAGTCAAGAAGAGGTCCCTGAATCTCTAACCAAGGGTATTCAAATAGAGGTGGAGCCTCCAACACCAGAACACACAAGCACTCAAAGTGACAAAGATGATGATAGTGATCGTAATCATGAAGTTCCTTACAGTATTGGTAGGGGAAGACCAAGAAGAAATGTTTAACCGCCTTTAAGGTTTAGAGAAGGGGATGACATATCTTCGGTGGCATACATGGCAGCTGAGTTTGAAGCTGTGCATGAGCCTATGACATTTGATGAAGCAGTCAATTCAAGTGAGAAGAGTGAATGGATTGCTGCTATGAAGGATGAAATGAAATCTTTGTTTGAGAATGAGACATGGGAGCTTGTTGACAGACCTGCTGATCAAAAGCTGGTGGCATGTAAATGGTTATACAAGTTAAAGGATGGGGCTACTCCTGGGGACAAGCCTAGATTCAAAGCTAGGCTGGTGGCAAAGGGATTCACCCAAAGAGCTGGGGTGGATTACACTGAGATCTTTTCTCCAGGGTTAAACACTCTTCAATAAGAGTGATTTTGTCATTGGTAGCTCATCAGGATTTAGAATTGGAACAGCTGGATGTTAAGACAGCTTTTCTACATGGATACTTAGATGAGAAGATTTACATGGCACAGCCTAAAGGGTTTGAAGAAAAGGGCAGTGAACATAAAGTGTGTCTCTTGAAAAAGTCCTTGTATGGTCTCAAACAGTCACCGAGGCAATGGTATAGAAGATTTGATGAGTATGTTGTCAGTCATGGATTTAGAAGAAGCTTATATGACAGTTGTGTTTATGTGAAAGAAGCAGCTGGTCACATTAATGTTTTCTTGTTACTCTATGTGGATGACATGCTTATAGCTTGCAAAGACAAATCTCAAATTGAAGTTACTAAGAAGTTGCTGATGGATGAGTTTGATATGAAGCAACTTGGTGAGGCCAGGAAGATTATTGGGATGGAAATTGTTAGAGACAGAAGTTGCAAGCAGTTGAAAGTGTCTCAGGGTGCTTATCTGATGAAGGTGTTGAGGAATTTTGGTATGGACAATAGCAAACCTGTTAGTACTCCACTGGCTCATCATTTTAATCTCTCTAATAATGATAGTCCTCAAACAGAAGAAGAATGTGCTTATATGAGAAATGTTCCATATGCAAATGCAGTTGGCAGCCTGATGTATCTTATGGTGTGTAGCAGGCCTGATATTGGTTATGGAGTTAGTGTTGTGAGTAGGTTTCTTGCTAATCCTGGTAAGAAACATTGGTTGGCTGTTAAGTGGCTGTTGAGGTATCTTAATGGTACTAGAGAGTTTGGTTTAGTATATGGTGTTAATGCTAATGCAGCGCAGGAGTTGAGTAATACTGCACAGAATTTGATTGGGTTTGTAGACTCGGATTATGCTAAGGATTTGGATCGTGGCAGGTCAATTACTGGATATGCTTTTAAGTTCTTAGATAATCTGGTCAGTTGGAAGGCTAGATTGCAATCAGTAGTTGCATTGTCAACAACTGAGTCAGAGTATATTGCTCTGACTGAGGCAGTCAAAGAAGCTTTATGACTGAAAAGGTTTGTAATTGATTTGGGAGTTCAATCAAGTGCAGTTGTGTACTGTGATAACCAAGGTGCAGTGTTGTTATCTCGGAATAGTCTATTTCATGAAAGGACTAAGCATATTAGAGTCAAATATCATTTCATAAGGGATGTTGTGAGCTCTAAGGATGTGGATGTTGAGAAGGTTGATACTGAATATAATCCAGCTGATGTTTTTACCAAACCGTTGCCTGGATCAAAGTTCAGTTTCTGTCTTGATGCTTTGGGAATTGGCTAATGGAATGCTAGAGTTGACTTCAAGGTGGAGATTGTTGATTCTTATATGGATTGTGAAGTCAATTATAGCTAGTCAATGTGATGTTATCAATTAAGCTTCGGAAGTAATATACTAAAGCTTCGGAAGTCATGCAATAAGCTTCGGAAGGAGTACAATAAGCTTCGGAAGCAGCTTCATATTACTTTGATTAGTTTAAGGGTGCTTTATGTCAATAATCAAAGTATGAGGTGTTTAGTGATAGTGTAGAAGGTTGTTATAGTTTGTTAATTGTTGTTAACGGCTATGGTGTGTTTAAAAAGGATCTTCTTCCTTGTAGTATTGTAATCTCTTTCAATCTTTCGTTCATCAATTTCACTGAAGTTTCTGTCATTCGAACTTGTTCATTTTTCAATTCTTTATGTTCAATTTGTAACAAAGTCTATGTGTGATATATAAGTAGATGGCGATGAATTTGGATATGTCATGTGTCATTTCTTATTAATTTGGATCTCTGTTGAAACGAGACAACTTGATTTATATAAAAAAGATAATAAATATAATTGTCGAAAAGCCAATACTAACAGATATAGCATTCCCAAAACCAGAGCAACACGCTGTTTTTGGATAAAACATCATACTTAATTCTCTTACATGAGAATGCTACCTAGCAACCAACTTGTCTCACAAGTGGGGGTAATTGTCAAGTTGCACCTATTTAACTAACATGGCGGCCGCCTATTTAATTAACATTTTATTTTAGAAATTGTATAATACATATAAAATATCATAATTATGTCTCTATATTTATTTTTATTTAGGATGATACTTGGTCCATTAAACTTTGTCACGCAACTAAAAAAATACAGTTTTACAGAATAAACTAATTCACTAAGGTGATGTTATTAAAATAAATCAAACAATACATGTGATTGAATAATATACAATACACATTGGCACGACATATGGCTTTGATTAAACGAATAATAGAATTAATGATTGTTAACTTGTTGTTAGTTTTTGATATTATTGTGATTTTTTATGGTCAAAAAATGTTCTTTTCTGACTTTGAGGGTGGTAATGTACTGATATACATCCATATATTATTATCAAGAAAACGAAGGAGAATTGAAGATTGGGGAGGAAACTAGAAAGTGACATGACCATATGGAGTAAACCGCAATTGGACAAAATTCATAGGATTTTGTAGTTTTGTTATTAAATAATTAAATATATAATAAATACATGTTTCTTATACATTGGAATTGATTACACAAATGGGTCATATGGTTTAAGCAAAATAACATGTTTTGATACTAATTTTAAAAGATAACAAGTTTAGGGTTTTTGTTTTCAGTTTGTTACAAAGTTGAGCATTAACACCAGCCTATGTTAGTTTTACTATTAAATTGAATAGCATTCTAATCATTTAACATCTGAATGATTAATTACGTAACCTAATTGAATTTAGAAAAGTTGTTTGTGTATTTTACCTAAAGCTTTTACAAAATAAAAAAATCGAGTTATATCATGTGCTAGTGGAGATAGAAGATTGGATTATTTCCAGGTAGAAGTGCTTTTGGTGGTGGAGGGTGGTGGTGTTGTCGGTGGCTTGTTAGACCGTTGTAGAAGGAAGCTTAGACGGGGTGGCGGCTGGATTAGGGTTGATTTAGGTTTTTTAAAAATTTGAAGCCATAAATCCTTAAGCATTTAATTTTAAAATTAGTATTCAAACATGTTACTATACTCAAATCATAAAAACCATATGTGTAATTAACTCTATATGTTATAATTAAAACTCATCGAGTTTAATACCACGATTAACAGAAGAAATTCTAAAATTTATTCGATACATGTTTCACTTTTTAGTTACTCTGCTGAAATCATATTGTTGTTTATTTTTAAATATGTAGTATAGAATTTTTTATTTTAAAGTTACTCAATCTGTTTCACTTTTAGACATATAACTAAAAGTCTAAAACCAACTTTTCTTAATAAAGTTTTAATAAATATAGGCTTGCAGACAACAGAAGTATGTGTTAAATACTTGATAGATAAAAAAAGGCCCCAGCTAATCCAACGCCCTGTCAGGTTATATCTGAACGTCCTTTGACTTTTTTCACGGCCCGTGAAGGGCCTCACGGGCCGTAAGGTTTTCGAAATTTAATTTTCACAACTACATTTACTCACGGGTCGTGTAAGAACAAACGGCCCGTAAATGTCCACTCCCACGGCCCGTTAACAAGTGCCATAACGGCCCGTGAGTTCTCTCACGGGCCGTAGTAGTACTTCTGAGAATTTACTTTCCTCGATTTGCGTGCACTTTTAGATTTTATAATTATGTGACGCGACGTATTATTCCTTGATTCGATTTAAAATTCTATATAAACCTTTATATATATTACTTGTTATATACGGTTAGTGAGAAACGAAACAGTTAAAATGTCTTCTCGTGGAGGTAATAGAAGACGTCAAAATGAGTCCTCTTCAAACTCACGAGATATTGTGGAAAGTATTCCTAATCCAATAGATATAATTGGCAGAACGGGAGGAACTGGTCTCAGAATGTTATTCACTTTATACGTAACGGTGATTCCCAAACATGTAGAGTGTATTACATGGGTCATTCCGATATTCAGTTACAATTTTGGCGTGAATTACTCGGAAACGCGTCTTTAAGTACAGAGGTATGATTTAAAGTTTTTTTTTGTATATTTTATTTTATTTTAAAATTCTAACAATTAAAAAAGTTGTTATTTTATAGCATGTTCGGGCGTGGACAAATAGACTCACAATATGGAGATACGAAGAAATACGTAGAACAGAAGAGTTGCCGGGTAGTGATCGTTGGACGATTCTCCCATTTGAGTGGTTTAACTTAATATACTCGGGGTCCGTTAATGGTAACGAATATGGCGATGGGAGTGACTGTCTATATCCCGTGTTATGGGAAGTTGATACGGTAATACTGTTTTCATGTTTTACAATAAAAATCATGAATTTATAACCGTGAATTAAATTGTTTTGTAGGTTTACGTACCAATGACTGATGACGAAGAAAATTGGTATCTTTTTAAGATTTCTATGGACTCACTACAAGTTCGTATATATTCTCCATACGAATGCCGACCAAATACGTGTGATGATTCATGGTGCATTCATCGTAATGCCCGAACGATTTTCGTACAATTCGAATCGTACTTTTTACATTTTCTGTCACGTATACAATATTGGCAGCACTCCGGACAAGAAGAAATCGAAGAACCGGTGGTATCGGTGAAACCGTTTGGCCTCCTAACGCCGGTCATATTGGTCGAGATTTGGGAGTTGTAATTTGTATGTTATTGCGTAGGTTAGTTTAAAATAGATCTTTAGAGTGGCAAGAGGTTACTTACAGGATGCTTGCTTTAGATTCAAAAGATTTACGGCAGACGAACTGTATTCTAGACGTGTAATGTAGAATAGTAATTAAATATTTTATTAAAACATAAACGTTTGTTAGTACACTTTATTAAAAACAATAAACTGTTATTATCACACAAAAAATAAAACACATAATTTTTAGTCTTCTTGATCTTTATAAAAGATCCAAGCCGAAAAATGGTTAAAAGAAATTCCAAAATTCTCCCGATATCTTTCTTGAGTTCTTGTCATAATATCCGTATCATTCCATAACGTATTTCGATTGTTGTAAACGTCTTTGTAGAGCTGGTGAAATGTCGTGACCTTCCTTCTCAAGTCAAACCACTAGTTGCTAAGTTCACGAGTGGTGCGATATTCTTCACGTTCGAGAATTTGATGAAAACGAGTTGAAACCCGGTTCCAAAATATTGAATTTGGTGGGATAGTCCCTGAATTTTCGATACAAGATCTTACTAAAGTCACCTCCTCTTCATCCGTCCATGGATTTTGATCACTTGTAGCACTCATGGTTTGGATATTAAGTAAATTTGTGTGAATTGGTTGTATGAAGTGGCTGAATTTATAGACTTAAAAATTAATAAAACGGCCCGTGATGGACCTTATAGGCCGTTTCAGTGTCACCAAACGGGCCGTGTAGTCTCAACGGTTGATTTTTAAAAATTACTAAGCCTCACGGGCCGTGAGGGTAGTCACGACCCGTTTTGGAAATATGTAACGGGCCGTGAGGCTCGTTACGACCGTGAGGCCGGATAATATATACGACCTCACGGCCCATTTGTTTATTTACGCCCCCTAAACACACATACGATTTACTCTGTCACGACCTCCGGATTTTCATCATTTTCATACCGCCGACTCCTTACTACGGTACGTATTCAAATTCGTATTTTATTTTTGTGTATTTATCGTTTAAATATGTTAAAATTTAATTTGAAAAATCTGAAAAATTGGGGGTTACGGGCCGTGAACTGCCGTCACGGGCCGTAGCCGTTTGAATTTTCAAAGGGTCACGGGCCGTGACTGCAGTTCATGGGTCGTAACCCTTTTAAAATTCAGAGGGTTACGGGCCTTGAGTTATCTTCACGAGACGTAACCCTTTTTGTGTTCTTGTGATTTTTTTTTTTTTTTGCAGATTATGTCGCCGCGCAAACGTACACGTCCGGAGACCGAGCCTGAGGGTCAGGGTGACTTCCTAGACCCACATCCGCATTTTCGTTTTCCGAGAGAGACACAGCCACGGCTTAGGCTGTGAAAGCTGATTGGACGGCCCCTGAAGGGGACCCGCACCCTCGACTGGGACGTGCTAGAGGAGGTTAGAGATATAGCACGTGCCCAGGACATCGTTGGGCTCGAGGGAGAGACGCTCTGGAGGCGTATGTTTGATTATGGATTTAGGAGGGCTACAGGGAGCTCACGTTGGAGTTTTTGCCTACGTTTTTGTTCACTCCCGCGACGGAGGATGAGGACCCCCGCGAGCACCTAGCTGTTCGATTTATGCTGGCGAGCACTAGGTTTCAGTTCACCCTCGCTCAGTGGGCGATGACTCTTGGGTTTTACACCCAGGAGGAGACGCAGGATCCTCGTTTTTATTCTGACGAGGTCCAGTCAGAGGCGGCTCCTCTGGTCGGATGGTGGCCGACCATTTTCGACCAGCCATGGGAGGGCGCCATTAGGGCGAGCTCCATTAGAGATTCGTTGCACCAGTACCTACACCGGTGCATTGCAGGCAGAGACCAGAGTATGGAGCAGGTGTCGCTCCTTGATTTATTTTTTCTGAGGGCCTTGTTTTCACCTAGGCGGGTGAATCTTGCTCACTGCATGGCCGCCTATTTCTTCAGCTTCATTCAGGGCAAGGTAAAAAATATTTATATTAATTCTTAATAAATAAGTATTATCTATTGTGCGACTCATAATTATGCCTCTTATTTGATTGTTTTGCAGATGGATAGCCCGATTGTTTACGGCTCTTACATCACCGTCATTGCCTCGCGCTTAGGGTTGTTTACGGACGCCCTAATTGCGAGGCAAACGACGGACACGCCGCCTCGGATTTTGGGTCGACAGACCGTCATGGCCATGGGGATTGCCGCCAAATTTGGCGACGACCTCCGATGGTCCACTGATGGTGGTCGGACCATCTGGCAACCGGTGGCGGACGTTGGTGAGGAGGAGGAGCAGCAGGCGCCGCCGCAGCAGCCGCAACCCCTGCCGCACGCCAGAGCACCCGTCGACGGGGGAGTTTATGGCGGAGGCACTACATTCGGCAGATTCCGCCGACGGGGGAGTTTATGGCGGAGGCACTGCATTTGTTGCGCTAGTCCCAGGCCTTGCTAGTATGGACGGCGGATGCGTGCAGCATTTTGGCTGCTAGCCAGGGTATCGACCTCCCCCCTCGGCCGGAGTTGCCTCCGTTTGTCAGACGACCTGCGGGTGATGACGAGGAGGCTGTTGGTGGTGATGAGGAGGATGCTGGTGGTGGTGATGCTGGTGGTGGTCATGACGCATAGATAGTAGGCTTTTTTTATTTTATTTACCTTTCATGTAAAAAAATTGAAAATTGTTGATATATTATGATTTTTTTTGGATGACGTTTAAATGTTTAATTATATGTTTACAATTCAACAACAATATTAATTAAATAAATAATTGATTACATGTTTACAATTCAATAAACGGTTTAGGGTGCAACTTACAAGCAAACGGTTTACGGTGCAACTTGCAAATATTACCCTCTCAACAAATATTATGCATCTCATATCATTAACATTCCTACACACCTTTTATGCTAACCAAATGCCCAGCTCGTATAAAAAAAATTCCAAGGTTGAAGAAAAATTCGATAATCTTCTTATTGCATTTTTCTTTGGAAAACGAAAGAATTGATTACATGTTTACAATTCAACAACAATAAAGAATTGAATAAATAATAGATTACATGTTTACAATTCAACAACAATAAAGAATTGATAAATGTGTAAATTATACTAAATCTATACGTTCAACCGGGTCTACGGGCCTTAGTTCGAGATATTTTTGAATTCGACTTCCGTATATAGCCTCCCAATCATTAGCGTTTTCTGTTTTGTACAAATACCAATATTTGCTCAGAACAGACATTGGATAGTCACTCACTAATCGAATTCTAATGAAATGGCAATCTTGAACATAAGCAATTGAAATTATATGATGTTCACTGATATCACGAGGAGATAACCAGAACGGGAAAAAAGTAGCGGAGTTGCCGATAGATATAAAAATTATAACCACTCGAAACCTGTTAGCAATAAGGATTGTAGCAGGTGGCACTGTCATCCAATTTTTATGGGAAGCTGCACCTAAGCCGTTCCAGTTTAATGATTCCCTTATTTCGTTTATATCAGGAAACATCGCAACGTACCTATGTCTGTTTTCATCCAACTCAGCTATAAGTTCCGTACGAATAAAACACCAGTGATTTTCACCATATCCCAGTGCGAGTGCTATAGCACGAAAACCACAATTGCCGTCCGCTAAAACATTATCCGAACCTGAAATATACGGGAAAAAGAATGATGGAATCCAGCGGTTAAACCGGAAAAAATCATTTCTATCTTCGTCGCCCGGATATATGAAAGCTTGGAACTCTGTTGAGATAATCCATCTTTGTCTCTTGATTTTGAAGACATGGATTGACTGCGCTGCAAAGACCCTTGTTTTGACTTCACCACCGAACTTGAATATGTTGGCGGACCTTCAAAATTTTCTCTAGGTTGAACATATGAACTATGTCTGGGGGGTCTAATATTGTTTCTTTTGCTTATCTTTTTTTGGACGACCCCGTGTATGTGTTTTGACTTTAGGAGGTTTTTTATCAGTTTTTGAAGAATTAATGAAAGATTTGAAAATATTAATCAAAGATTTTTTCACATTTTCGGGTTGGACAAGTAAATGTTTTGTCACCATCTCCATCTCTTTATGTACATCTACTTGAACCTCCCGTACAATATACGCGGGTGAAAAATCTAGATTCCTCTAAAAACATGAATGGCATCGAGCGGGATACATTGACCTATAAAATAATATATTAATTAAATATAATAAGAGTTTTCATGAAAAAATAAAAAACGTAAAAGAACATTCACCTGTTTGAAAGTAATTGTTTAATTTACAAGTACACGAAAGACCACAACTGGTAAAAAGACGGCAGCCACATGATTTTTTGGATATAATTAGATGATTTATCCTGTTAATCTCACCAACTAACATATCCAAAGCCGCAATAGAAACGTTACCTCGTAGCAATTTAAGCACTTCATGATTATGCTGCACCATAAGCATGATTTTGCTTTTGGTAAAACTTTCTTTTATAGCAATTTTCTGGGTAACTAAGATATTATTAATAAAAGGAATAAATCTATCCAGGGTGCTATTGGTTGCTTTCAGGTAACTTTTCAACAACGAATGTTGGCTCTCAACTCGGTTCGTTGTGTGCTGACCGAAGTTATAACTTTTATTTATCCACGCCGACACAAATCTCTCTTTATAGGGGTCTAACCAGTTATTTTTTAGGTACATCAGCACTCTTATTTAAAAAAATGTACTTATTTTTATGTAAATATACATATATTTTTAAGAATGACACTAGAAAACTTACTTGAATGTTTAGACACCAATCTGCGATAAAGCCGGTCGTAATTATAAGCGTATATGTCCGTCGTTGCAGAGTTAATAAGTACCGACCACACATGCTCAAAAGCACCCCACTCTTCATTTGAAAAACTCGCCTTGCAATGTTTAGCAATATTTTTCGAAATATGCCATCTGCAAAGTAATCGAACAGCACTCGGAAAAACTTCTTCTGAAACATTCATCAGAGCGAGGTCTCGGTCAGTTAGTATAAACGGGGATCCATACACTTTTCTTCTAGCGTTGCTTTTAGTTGCTCTAACACCCATCTGAAGTTGGCTTCACGCTCATAATCAATGAATGCATGAGCAACAGAAAAAGATTTCAGGGTGGATGTCACACCATCCATTTGAACAAATGGCATTTTATACAAGTTAGTTTTGTATGTTGTATCAATCATCAGCACGTGTAGGTACGCACGCCATAATGTGTGAGATGTGGGATGTATAAAAAAACCCCGTCGACGGTATTTGTCGGTTCATCTATGTGAGGGTGTAAATATATTGATGTTGTTGTAGTATAGAATAAAAAACCTGCATTGGGGTTTCACCAATTCTGGTGGGCCTTTTAATTTTTGCCCGAGCGTTATATATGGTTCGTAACACAGACACGTTATTGGGATTGTGTTCCCTCAACGTGCCTAGAATGTTTCGAGGGTCAATATTTTGCTCGGTCAGATTCTTTACAGTAGAAAACTCATTTTCGGTGAGCCTCATTGCGTATGCATGTCCTTCCAGGTGTTCAGCAGGTTCATGGTTATGAGTATCATCCACAACAACTATAATCCACCCATCTCTCTTCATCTGGTACTTACCCTGCAATTCAAATTGACAGTTTGTTTTCTTCGTGCCACTTTTTCTTAGAGTGGATGCTCCCTTATATACACCACCCCGATCACATTTCAACCAAATTTTAACCACCACACCATTCGAATTTCTTTTTGAACGTTCGGTGACAATAACAAACCCATTTTCTCGCCCTACGTTAGTTGCCCAATCAACTAATTCTTCACGAGATGAGAAAACCTAATCAATTTAATATTTTTAGTTAGTTATTACTAAATAAAAGTAAAATGAAAGTAAAATTAAATATGATATATCTTATAACCTGATTCGTGTCGTATAAACCTCTTTTACCGGAACCAGAATCGTCATTATCACCGCTGCTATCGCCACCGTTATCACCCCCGTCATCGCCGCCGTTATTCCCGCCGTAATTGGATGCGAACTGTCCTAAATAGTTTGAAGCAGCCTCATCGTAATAACCGTAACCCTCCTCAGGGTAATAGTTAGATTCTGAACCGAATAAATAGTTGCTATCCCAGAAAGATATCGTAATGTTAAATATTAACGTTTATATAGTAGTTAAAATGGAATATTGCTTTTATATAGTAGTTGAAATGAAATGAATTTATATCGTAGAAATTTGAATTATGAAATGAATTTATAAACTAACGTTTATATAGTAGTTGAAATGGAATATTGCATCTTATCACATAATTAACACGAATATCGAGGAATATTACGTCATATCAAATAATGTAATAAAAACAAATTTACACGACTATCGAGGAATATTACGTCATATCAAATAACGTAATAAATACAAAATTACACGAAAAACGAGGAATAATATATCTCGTCAAATTATTAAAGGTGAAAATAGTACCCGTAAAGAAGTTCACGGCCCGTAAGTGGAATTCCGAACGGGCCGTGAAGGGCTTCACGGGCCGTAAAAAAATATGACCGTTTTTGAATGACTGATTTAACTATCCGACAGTCAATACGGCCCGTAAAAGCCCTTACGGCCCGTAAGTAGGGCGTCTGAATATCCTTGAGGACGTCTTTTTAGTTGGCCCCTAAAAAAATAAGCGGTCAGGCACTGCCAACTAGGCTATAGGAGCCGAAGAGAGCAAGTTGCCATGCTACATCCACTTGATAATTTCATAACGAAAGGGAGTGTACGGTATAGTAAATGGCTAAATGACAAATTTTAACTATTTTATATCTTTTTAGTTTAATAATACATTTGTTTAGCATATGGTTTTATATAATTTGTTAAATAAATAACTAAAACAACCATCAATACAAATAAATTAAAAAATAGTTCACTTTTAATCAGGGGCGGCTCAAACATTTTTGTGGCCCGAAGCGAAGCAAAACTTTAGGGCCCTTTCACATAAAAAAAATATTTCAAGTTTAAAATCCAACTATGTAATCAACTAATGAAAACAATTAGTATTAATCACAATTTAACATAACACAACAAACTAATCTAGCAAATGCAAGTCATAGCTCTCAAATTTTCAATGAATCAATAAATGAGTAACAACAGATTATCAGGTAGCATGTAGTTTTAACTGAAACAACTAAACGATTTTAGTTTTTTTAGCACTATGTTAAAAGCATTTATCCATTTTAATATACATATGTTTTATCATCAAGCACACAAAATTGAATGAGTAAGTTTCAAAAGTTGAGAGTTAAAATTTGCAAACAATAGTCCAGAAATAGACATATTTGTAACAAATACACAAACAATAAGCCAATAGTGTAATGTAAAATTTAAAATTGATTGTGACTAAAGAGCAAAAGCAAGGAATGAGCAGAAGTAATACCGTCAATATAATTTAGTGAAATAAAATGATTCACTTTATGTGTATGAGAACATGAGAACCACCCTATCATAAACATCACATTTTCTTCCACGGTCTCGTTATTAATTCCCCGAACAAATCAAAACACATCTACACATATATCAATTAACATTAGACAATTACTTAATTCTCCAGACAAATCAAAATCAAAGTTATGTTATTTGACTTTGTTCAAAAGTCAAAAAGAATAATTCACAAAACGAAGTCTAGAACAAAAGGCCCATAAATCCTAATTGAGGGAGGTTCAATCTCATAATTTTTGTTTTGCCATTTTGGGTAAAATTTTCCAGAAACTTGATTAGAAATCCTTTAAAAATACAATAATAAGATAATTCATGTATAAACACAGTCTTTTGAATAGAATTGTTGATAATTTGCTTACACTTGACAGCAAAATTCTAAAAGAAGACAAAAAACAATTTATAAAAAAATTAAATATATGCAAACCACTCTAAAGCTTTGGACTAATCTTCGTATGCTCCCCTTTGATCCATCCTATAAAGCAAAAAAGCATTTTGTAAACCCTAATTCACATGGTCTTTTCAGCTTCTATTCATTGAAAATTGTCCAGGACCTTTTACATTCTCAAGCTCTCAAATCAACCCAAGTATGAAAAGAACATTTAGGAAATGGGGGCCCTAAGCCCTTGCTTGGGCTCTTCCTCTTCTTGGGCCGGCCCTGCTTTTAATGTGAAATATATTTAAAATCTGGATTTAAAAACCCAAAAAAAAAAGTGAAAGGGCGAAGAGAAAAAACATATTTTTGTAGTTTCAAATGAGTTGATGTATATCTAGAATTCTAGATTGTAATTAATTAAAATAATAATTATTTTTAACAGCTCTATACTGAAATTAATATCGCCCAGATTCATCTCCCTCGTGGTTAATAATGAGGTGGGCTCTCTGCATACCAAACGACCACAAAGCCAAGATAAGCATACCGAAATGCCCGTACAATAAACCAAAATAGAACTTTATAAAAGCTGTAATATTCAAGATAGATATCATGTGTAATAATTAATGAAGGCTTGGATATTTAGGATATCATGTAAGTGAATGCAATTTTAACGAGTTTGACATTGTTGTCAAAATATTATTATTGGTTGAATTCATTACACTTGGTGAAAAACAAAAAAGGATGGGGTTGAATTGGTGGATGATTTGGAAAGGCATGAATGAAGCAGCTTTTCAAGGGATGGATTTATCTAATGACCCTATGTTTGAATTAACTGTCTAATGTTCTTTCTTTGGTATGTTCACAGAAAAAATAAGGTAAAAGTTATAGAATCAAGTGAATGAAAAATCTTTCTTATAGTTGTTGTGTTCTGATCTTTTGATATTGATTAGTTTTTTCTAGCCAATATCAGTGTACATATAGTAGTTTTTTTTATTTTAATTTTTATGTTGTTAAAATAATACTAGGGTGTACATAGTGTTCTTCTTTCCCATAAGGTTGGTGGTTTGTATCTCAAAATAAACAATAATATAGATATAGAAATAAGATTAGATGAGTGTCTTTATGGTTTTACAAAATTATAATTATAATACACATATCCTTGTTTAAAAATATTGCAAGCTTTTGGTCTCACACTTTTGTAGGAACCAAGGGTCAAAGGAGTCTATCATCATAAGGTATTCTTATTTGTGAAAACAAGCTAAACTGCCTCGCAAGCTATTCGGAATCGGTGTGAAAAAAGTTCGAATCGAGACTAGCTTAAACGAGCACAAGCTTGAGCTCAAATTACGACTAGTTTACTAAACGAGCTTGAGCGCGAGCTTTAGATATCAAGCTCGAGCCGTCTCGCGAGCCTAACAAGCTTTTTGTTTATATAATTTTTTTATATACATATTAAATATATATTTACATAAATAATATTATTATATATATTTATGATAAAAATAATCAAATAATATATATTATGTTGTATATATAAAATATGATTATAAATAAATATAAAAGCAATAATTTAACAATAAATGAGTCGAGCCCAAACGGAGCTCAAGTTTGAAAATTTCATGACAAACTGAACTCAAGCTTTAGAAATAGAACTACAAACAATCAAGCTTGAGTTCGAGCTTTCTAATACCAAACGAGCCAAACTCAATCTTAAGTGAGCTCTGGCTCGACTCATTTACACCCCCAACTCTAAAGTCTCTTCGCAACTAATTCATACCACAGATTCAATTGCCATTAATAGGAAATATGTTTTTGACATTCGTTTAACACTATATTCATGATTTGTAACCAGTCAAACAGTGAAATGAACGCTTTTTTGGTCTGCTGGTCGGACTGGATATGTAAAAAAGATAAAATTATAATTATTCTAATGAATATATATAAAAAAGTACTGAAAAATATAAGAATATATATAAAAAATCGGTATCGACCACCGGTTCAACGTCAAAAATATATATATAAATTATAACTTTAAGTTGTTATAATTTTTTTTTAATATCATTCAAATTTAACACGTGAAGATACTTTGATATATAAAAAATATTGAAAAATATGAAAAAAAAAAACAGATATGTTTATTGTTGAGTGATTTTTGCGAGTAAAAACAAATACTATGTTGGTTTTTATGTCATTCGGCATTTTAATAGGGAGCATGAGTAGAGTAATACACTTGCAAATTATATTCTTTTTAGTTAATAGAATAAATAAATTGAGACATTATTCCTTGCCATTATTTTATTTAGTTCGTAAATTTGTTAAACACGATTTGAATGTAAATAATGACAAATGACATTCTTTTATGAATTTATATATTTAGTCTTTTACAACATTTTAGAGCTTTTTATTATTTTTAAAATATTTTCTTATAAAAAAGAGTTGCATCGACATTTTACTATTTTAATTAAATTGAATTATTAACCTTTTAGTTATTGAAAGTGAGAATATTCAAACAACAACATAAGCATATGTCGTGGCAAGAGGATCGCCTCCGTTACAAAACCTTTGACTCTTTCACTACAACAAATAATAAAAGGTTTAGGGGTTTTTGAAATCTTTTACTCTGTCATAATATGATGATCGTCTGATCGGGTAAGGGATTGTTCTAAAACTGACCGGGTAAGGGGGAAGATATAAATGGGTCAGTGGTGTCGCACCGGATCAGACACGAAAAAATGAGAATCAAACATACTGACCGGCCAAAATGTCTTACCGGATCAGTGGATCAGACATTTTAACCGAGTCAAAAGCAAATCAAACAACCCCTAAGTCTTATCATGTTGTAGTAATAGGAGCCATGGACTTGGTGATCTCTTCGGAAGACTCGTATCAGTCTCTGGTATATTTCTATAATTATTTTTTCATCTTTCTTTTTTATCAAATGATCATATACATGTCATGATCTGATAACTCATCACTTTGTTTTTCTCTCTTATTAATGATAATTAAACAAAAAAATTCTCATAGATATTTATAAATTACTGAATTGAAAATTTTGTTTATCATCAATTAAATTGTACAATCATTGTATAATCTTTAAATTATTTAAATAATACTAATTATCAACTTATGATTGCATTGATTATTTTATTATGTGCATAAAAGATTGTACATAGATTTTTTTCTTTTAATTTTTTGTTTTACACACAATACTTTTACATCTTTTACAATTCAACCCCTATAAGTTTTCATTTTCAACTTTAGTCTCTTATACTTATCATCTTTTACAACATCTTCGATGTACACGCCCGTAACGTGCACGTGTAGTTCAACGTCATTATGTTTATTTTTTCCCGTTTAACATCCCTGTCGCAACGCGCAAGTACTAGATCAACTATGTTATCGTTTTTAGTGTTTTAAGTTGTACGTGTGTGGTTCAACGTGTTTACGTCTACTTTCCTTTTGGTTTTATTTTTTTCGTTTTTATTTTTTTAATACAAGTTTTTCGGGTGTTGGTGATCGCTAAAGGTGATATGACAATGGTGCTACTCAGCACGGTTTTACGTCTCACAGCAATGCAGAGGGCTTAATACTAGTTATTACTAATTACTATTTATTTCTTTATTCAACATGTGTAACAGAAGAGTTTTCTAAACCATTAAACAATTAACATATGATTGTTACTTTCCAAAAATTATCGTATTATTAGGAAAAATGACTGAAACGATACAAAATAAATAACAATATGGTTTTATTCCAATAAGAACTTCAAATTACAAAAAACCCAAAATTATAGACAGAAAACAATAAAAATCCTTAACAAACGAAGTACACTACTTAGGGAAGACAAAGAACTTGACATATGACACGGAGGAAAACCCCAGAAACATAGAAGATGAGGTCCGGTGAAGACTCATGAAGATATGTTCGTGTGCTAGATGTTATGCAACCAAACATTCGAGCTAATTAAATCCTAGATATAAATGAAGATGATCGATTTGTTAAAGTGCTTTAATTGGAGGATGTGTGTGACGAACATGTGTCATATATTGACGAAGATCAAATTCTTGGCACACGACAAGGGCATATGTTGAGCTAGGGTTAAAATCGTTGACCGATAAAGATGAAGGCCAACCTCTTATTTGCTACCTATCTATCTTCTTTTCTTATATGCAACGTGAGGTTGTGTGTAAATACAATAATCAACACTAGCAAACAGTCCAATAATCTTCATAGACCAGTCTCATAATCTTTAGCCCAGATTTTCTATAATGTCCAGTAACAAAATTAGACAACTCAACATTAGCCAGATTTACGTAATAGGTTCGCAACATTAAACTGATACACTTATATATACATATATATAAAAAAAACACCCATTAATTTTTTTTAGTTCTTGAAAATATAGTTAATGCTTTATTTGTTATTTATCGAAAAAACATAGCAAGGGTTATGAAGTTTATCTTATACCTATATATGACTATTGTACTTTAGAAATCTTAACCCAGTAATTTTTACTAACCATATTGAAGCGTGGCAATCTTTAGATGGAACGTGTGTTTCATCTTCTAGGAACACATAAACATTTTAAATGTTTGTTCAAGTAAAAATTACTTCATGTTTATGTTTTTTTTTTCAATGAAAAAAAAAACACGTGACATGAATGCACATGCATACACGGAATTGAATCTAATGGTTAAACCCTTTACCCTTAGAAACATACATGCATACGTAGAATTGTACCCCGTCAGCCTTATTACTCATCTTTTGCTCTGTTGTTATCGTTAATGATTGTAGTGACAATCTGCCTTTTTTTTACACTTAACAAAATGAACGATGGTGTTGTGAGTACAAGTTACACCTCGTCTCTTCATGGATTGGGTATAAAGTTTTAAAGCAGGGAGTACAACCCTCATTGCATAAATGTTTTTTCTCCCTCATGGTCTCATATATTTTTATGCGTGTGTTTTGGACCCAACCATTGGGCTAGAACAGTTGGTGTAGTGTACCAGGCATTTTCGTGGGCTACTCCTAAACCATCATGAATAAATTTGAAGTTTATATTTTAATTATTATATATAATATTTCTTTTTGTCCACAGATTACAACATAATTATAAAAACCAATGACAACAATTTCATTAGAGCGAGTAATCTTTTTGTTTTTTAATAACTTGGTCGTGGGTATGATCCCCTTCCCATGCAGTATTTTTCTATTTTTTTAATATTGTAATTAGCTTTTTATTTTAATCGTTTCGTAATATTCTTATATTAAGACATGAATAATGTTAAAACTCTTTTATTTATTGTGAACTTGTTAGGTGAAGTACAAAACCTTCGTTTTATTTAAACCCATTGCGCGAATGTCCACCCAACCCCGCGAACACATACATCTCTGATGATAAGGCTTATCCACCATCGCAGGAGAAACCCACCACTTAAAGACCCGCCGTGCCACCGTGGTAAAACCTCTGACTCATCTAAAACATATTACACTAAGTGAGACTTCATATCATGACATTCACAATAAAAATCATGAGGTGCTTTCCTCCAACCAATTAAACTGAGGCTCATTTACTAATATATAATGAGATAAGTGAATATAGTGCTAACACACTTAAGCTTCGACTTTGAAATAGGCAAAATTATTATATATGAAACCTCGTAAGACTAAGCCGATGAATTTATATTAAAATCACACTCGTTTGGTTAAAGTTCATTAAAAATATTTCAGTCAAGGAACTTTATGAACGGAACTTTATGAACTTGAAACAATAACTATACTATTAATAATGAAACGAAATGAACAGTATGAACAGTGGCTGTACAACTACTATTACATGATGTACAGGTCATGCTTAGCTGGTGGTTTTCCCGTTCTCTTCTTTTCTATTTTATACCCTTTTAGGGTTTTCAGATGCCACTCGAGGTTGGTCTCTTTTGTGTCTTACCCTCTGCATTCATTCATGTCTTCTTCCTGTACTTATGTGTGCTTGAAACCAGATGAGTTTCTTGTGTCTTGTGTGGGGTTTTTTGGGTATGTTGCTGGTGGTCGGCGGTGGCAAAGGCGACTGTGACGATAGTGATTTTATCATTTGTTCTTCTCTGTGCCGGTGGTGGTGGGATCTGCGACCGATCGACCTTTCCCCTCCGGTTGAGGTGGAGGAGGCGACGGTTTCCTTACCATATTCGGTTCTGTCGGTGGTGGTGGGATCCGCTGTCGCTCTGCCTCCCCTCTGTGGTCGAGGTGGAGGAGGTGGTGTTTCCCCACTATGGCCGATAGTGTTGGTGGTCGGTCGCCATTTGGTGTGTCGTCGGTTTGACCTGGACTCGATGATGGTCTCTCTACTGGAGGGAGCTGTCATCGGCGGCCGTGGGTTTTTCATCACGTTTGTGACGGCGATGATGACGATAGGGTCTAACCGGTGGCGACAATGGTGGTGCAACCATTATTGTTCCCCCTTTTCTTCGCCTACTTCCGAAACCCATTTAGGGTTTTCAAATCTACAGCGGCTCCTGTCAACGGCTGTGGTATGGACACCATTGTAGTCCATTTGTTGTTGTACCCCCATTTGATGTTGTGGCCATGCCGGTGTCCCATCCCCTTTGTCTGGTTCTTGCTTTGCTGATTTGTTGTTCTCCATCGTGGGTTACCACTCACAGTGGTATCGTGGGTTACCACTCACAGTGGTTTTCGTGACTCTTGTTGTATAACCGGCTTATGCATGTGGTTGGGCATGTGTAATTCATCGATTGAATATGTCGGTGATGATGAGGAACACCTCGTATGAGACTTGGCTTTGGCTTAATGTTTATCACTGGTTTATTTGTTCTCTTTTTGATTTGTTACTAATATGTTCCGAGGGCTGGCGATGATGATAAAAAGTAGGCGTGACTTTGTTGTTTTGGCGTGGCAAGTGAAAATTTACAGTCATAACGAGCACACATTCCGAGCCTTATGATCAGCTTATGCATGTGATTGGGTATGTGTAATTCATCGATGGAATGTGTCGATGATGATGAGGAACACCTCATTTGAGACTTGGCTTTGGTTTAATGTTTATCACTGCTTTCTTTGGCGATGATGATAAAAAGTAAGTGTGGCTTTGTTGTTTTGGCGCGGCAAATGACAATTTGCAGCCACAACGAGCACACATTCTGAGCCTTATGATCACCACTGCGTGGTAAGAGGCGCAACGCGCCGGTGGTTATCTACCTAGTTGACTTAGTTTGTAATGTCGATTCTTTATCTCTAACTCTAACCAAAGAAATATGTGAAATTATTGACGCACATGTGAGTTAAAATAATTCATTTAAATAAATTCTTAAAAATAAACGATTTCATAACCAAGTAACAAGACTTTGAAAACCGTGACACATACATGAAAATAATATGTAAAGGGTCCTACTGGGTACACCGCAGGTGTTTTTGGGGAGAAACCGGATCAAAAGGTCACGGTTTGGCCAAACCGTGATACTTTGGGGAGAAACCGGATCAAAAGGTCACGGTTTGGCCAAACCGTGACCTTTTGAGGTACTTTTTTAAATCAAAAGGTCACGGTTTGGCTAAAATGTCACGGTTTAAGATATTTTTAAGATATTTTTTTGAGTAGTGAAATAAATTAAATGGTATTTCTTGAGAATTGAAATACATTAAAAGTTACTTCTTGAAAGCTAAAATACATTAATTCATATTTCTTGAAAATTAAAATACATTAAAAGTTACTTCTTGAAAGCTAAAAAACATTAATTCATTTTTTGTGAACTAGAATAAATTAAAATATTATATTTTTAATATTTACATAAATTAATTAAACTTTGGTAAACAAATCATGCGTTATGTTATTGAATAAATCAATTTTTGAGGACTACGAGTCATATATACTTAATAAAAATTGATGTTTATAAGTTAGTTTTTAAGTGTTAGTTTGTTTGTTATATATGTACGTAATACTAAAAATTTAAATAAAAGAAAACATGAATCCTATAAAAATATTAGAAGTTACAAATTGAATAAAATATCTTACATTTATATTATAAAAAAATTAAAAAATTAAATATTATACCCAATGTGATAAAATAAAAATAAACAAAAACTAGTATGATTAAAAAATATTAAATATTATATCCAATATGTCACGGTTTGACCAAACCGTGACATATACACCACCAAAACCAAGAAACTCATTCCCAATAATTAACCCAATCCCGAGGCGCAGAACATTTTCTGAAGCCCAATATGTCACGGTTTGGGCAAACCGTGACCTTTAGGCTTCAATATGACACGGTTTGACCAATATGTCACGGTTTGAATCGGTTTTTCTTCAAATTACATACGGTGCGCCTAAAATTGATGTATATTTATTTAAAACGATATAGTATTTGAAGAATTCATATATAAGTTTAGGTGTGTAACAACATGATAATCACTTTCCCGATCTATAATATACCTACAACAAAGATTTTTAAGCATTCTTTCGCTCATAAACCTAAAATTTACTCTAGATACTAAAAGAGAACTTCACTAATAAAATGCAAGATACCAAGATCTATGGTAAAAATAAAGGAATTATTTGGTGTCCAAATTGCGAATAGATGAAAACATAAGGGCAACGTTGTGACTAATTTTATCAATCGAATCATCAATCAATTGCCACAGTGCTACAATTTCTATTCCTCTTCGTCTACACTGATCCACTTCATCGTGTTTGCTGTGTACGGATCGCACCACTCTCCTTCGTCTCATCGGAACTTCAGATCGATCGATCGATCGATTGATACTATTTCTTTGTAGAGCAGATGTTTAAGTTTCTGAAAGATGTGGTCTCTGGATCTGGTGCCGGTGTCAAAGATCTGCCTTACAACATCGGCGAACCCTATGCATCCGCTTGGGGCTCTTGGACGCACTCTCGCGGCACCTCCAAAGTAACATCTTATATATCTTATTTTGATCTGTATATGTGATTTTCATTATGTGTGTTTATCTGTGGATGTGCATATGAAAATTTGTATACCGTATTCAATTTTGTTGCCGAGATTTTTGGATTGAGTTTGGTTATATGTAGTATAGTGTGTGAGTTTCAGGTTTGTGGAGTAAGATGTTAGCATAGTAGGATCAAGGGACTGTGATTTGTTAGGGCTAGGAATTTTCTTTTGTGATTTGTGATGCTAGTTGAGAATAGAAGTTAGGGCAGCTGTTGTTGGAATTACGTGCTGGTTTGGATTGGAATTTGATGTAGAAGAAGTATGTGATTAGAAAGCTTTTGCTAAATTATGTTTTTAAGTAGCTTAGTAGAGATCTTAAGATAGTAGGATCAAGGAATCATGATAGGATAAGATTATGCTGTAGATCTAGATCTTCTACTTATGCAATTGGATCTCCTCTCAAGTGTGCAGCTGAGGCAGAAGTTTTATAGGATTAGCACATTATGGACTGGATTAGAATTCCACGAACATATATATGTGATAATTGGTATAAAATAAAATATTCTAATGCTGTTTAGGACATGGTATGCAGGTTAGTGGATTAAAATAAGTATTAAGTTTATGTAAGTAATATGTGTATATATAAAATAAAAGAAAGCTAGCATTCTTACGATGTTTAGCACAAAGTAAATTACTTTTCTTCAGATAAGTCTTGTCCCATTAATTGTTATGTAACTTTACTAAATACCAACTGAAAGAACATTCTACTCATTTGGCCACCCTACTTATAACTAGTATGTTTTAAGGAGTAAATAGTAAACACTACACGAAATGACGTAATTTTCATAAACAACAGAAACTAAATTAAATTTGTCAGACTGATATGTTGACTGGAACTCTGATATGAAGGAGATTAACAGATATGGTTCGTAAGCATGAATTCTAATGTTTGATGTTCGTTTCTCAGGATGATGGATCACCGGTATCAATATTTTCTATCACAGGAAGCAATTCCAATGATGGGCATTTAGCTGCCGCACGCAATGGAGTCAAGCGGCTTCGAACAGTAAGAATGGAGTCATCTGTAGTCATTTACTGTATGATACGGTTTCAGTGTCAACCCTATCAGTAATATTATCATAACATTGAGCTGGTAATTGAAGATGATGTTAATTAACTATTTTATCCTGTGAATTCTTTTATGTTTTGGTAACTTGACAACCATGGTTCGAGTAATTAGATTTTTCTCATGTACTTTTGAGCTTGAGATATATCTTCGAGGTTCGCTAGTTATCCGATGAGTTATTATGTTTTAGTTCCAAAAATAGAAGTTCGATGCTAAGTGCATTATATTTTCATTGTAATTATGGCGTGTATGTACGTGGCATCCATATGCATTTCCAATCGTTTCAACTGCGTTAAATTAATGTATAATTATTTAAATTTGCTAATAATCTGTAGTGTTTGTTTGGGTCAAATTATCAGAATTTCCTTAGTCGAGCTGTGTTCTTGTAATTGTCAGGTTAGGCATCCAAATATATTGTCATTTCTCCATAGTACTGAGGCCGAGATATCTGATGGGTCATCCACAAAGGTTGTTATCTATATTGTGACTGAACCTGTTATGCCACTGGCGGAAAAGATTAAGGAACTAGGATTACAAGGCATACAAAGGTACACAATCTCATTTCTAGCTTGTTTATTGTTTTTTTAATCTTACTATTGTTCTCAAGTCCTAGATTGGGTCACCTACTTTGTATTTTTGATGGGTCTCTTCTTTAAGTTTACATTCCTTGTCTTTTTTTTCCCTCTCTCTTTTAAATCTTACGGGTGAAGTGTGGATCACTGTATGATAGTGCTGTTAATGCTCTGGTGTTACTCTATTTTGGTTAACATAGAAAATAATAGCTTTGTAATTATATAGCCTTGAGGGGAAGATTAGACCATTAACATTTGAGACTTCATTCCCTGTGCAAACTCCAATAAAATGTGTGTAGTGATCATGTCTAGAGTCTAGACGCAACTTTAATAACCAACTTGCTCTAGTGTTGTTTAAGTGGGTTCTCTCTTCTCAGGAGTTGGTAATTAAGCTAATCAATTAGCTACAAGTAAGACTCAAACTATGATGCAAATGCGATTAACTTGCACTGCAGTTGGTGTTTAGAAATTCTTATTGCAAAATCTGCTTTTAAGCAAGTACTATGACTTAATACATATCAAAGTATACAAGTGCACTTGTATGATACTAGTTACTGATGGAAGTGAAACATGGCATGACACTAGAGCATTCTGTCTAACCTAATTTTTTAGGTCTTTTATTAATACAGTAATTAAGCCATTAATTCTTAATGATATGCATTGTTGCAATTGCTCTTATTTTGTCCTTTTCATTTTCATAGATGACTCTGTGTTCTGACATCTTTGACTAGTTAGGTTTAATGATTTTAATCTACTTTAATCATGGTCCATCTCTCAAACTAATCACATGAAACCTAACCCCTCAATTGTGCCACTCAAAGCATGTTACCATCTTAAGCAGATTCTTTTACATCTTAATTATCTTCATGCCTTTCTGTGCCTCTGCTTTTGTTGTGCATTCAGCTGCCTCTAATTTTACCTTTTTTTTACAACAGGAATGAGTATTATGCTTGGGGCTTGTACCGCATAGCAAAAGCTGTGAGCTTTCTTAATAATGACTGCAAACTTGTAAGTAGAGTCACCTTCATCATAGATTTATACCTTGCTGTTTGACATTATTGTAGGTGCCAAACTATTTACTTAGTGTTTAGTTGTAAATGTGTTGTTCAAATCTCAAAATTGATAAAGGGATATGCTATTACTAATGTATATATTTCTCATATCTGGTAGGGCGGTAGTTAATTACATTTATGACATCCATCATTCAGCCTGCTAGAGTTGTTTTCTTTTACTTCTGTTATTTAGCAACTGTTCATCCTCCCAAAGTTATTTTCAATGCTGTTTTAAGCAGATTGAAGCTTTCTGTTGTCAGTTTAGTTGGATATGCATGGTTTCCCTGTTCATTTTAAGGATGGCATGCCTTTGTTTGTTCAACATAATAGAAGTCCCTGTATTGTAATTGTTAAGCAAGATACAAACATAATATAAGTTGATTGAAATTTTATGCTTCCTCATAAAAAATGTTGTATAAGATGCTTGAAGAACTGACTTCCCTCCTCTCTTTTTACTGTTTCACGCAGGTACATGGTAATGTTTGTTTGGAAAGTGTGGTGGTTACTCCAACTTTGGACTGGAAGTTGCATGCGTTTGATGCTCTTTCTGAGTTTGATGGGAATAATGAAGTCTCGACAGGACCTATGCTGGTATGCCTTGACTTGCATATATTCATCTTCCACATCTGTTATGCATTGCTTTGTGTGGTGGAACTTTTGTAGTGTAATAGAACATATAACAATGCAAAATGCCTAAATACCTTTAGAAGCATCCTGCTTTAAGTTGAAGTAGTTTTTTTTTTCCTCTTTTTATTTAGGTGAACTTATTTGCTCTTGTTTTTTTGGGTAAATATTGTTGTGTTGTGGGCTCCGATCCATCTTGGGTCGGGCCCTAAAACAGCCCGCAGACAAGCTGCAGAAAGGGTTAGGGGCAGCCGGCCCTAACCCTAATTTGCCACAACTTATTTATGTTAAGTTTTTTATTGTCTTTTATTATAAATACCCACTTATTGTACTTGTAATCTTAAGTCTTGAAAGTAATAAAAAGAAACCCTGGTTCGTAGCCCGTGGACGTAGGTCAATTCTTGACCGAACCACGTTAAATCGCTGTGTTCTTTATCGCTTTGATTATTATTATTGCGTTCTTGTGCTTTGCTTTCTGCCGAGAGAAGGACAGCAGCTTACTGCTGCTGTTTTGCCGCCACCAGTGACCAACAACCCTTGTTTCAGCAGCCGCAAATCACCAGGGAACCACCGGCACAGCTGCTGCCCTCCCTGGTTTAATCGCTGCTGTTTCTGTCTTGTTTCTGATCAAAGAACAGCCCTTAAAACAGGTTCTGTTTTGTGTTTATTCTGTTCAGTTTGATTGATTCAAGTTATTGGTTGTTTGGTGAATCTATTTCCGCTGCGTAGTTACGTTCGTTATTACCATTATTGCTATCGTTATCTCGTCACTCGTTTTAGAAATCAATTAGAAATACCGACAAGTTCTTAAGGCCGAGCCGTAGTATTGTATTGATTTCGTGCCCTATCCGAATCCTCGGGTCAGCCGCGTACACGTAATACCTAACAAATATAACATAGCAACACACCTACTTTGTGCTTTGATTACTGAATCACGTATGAACTTTACCTTTCCGAATGTTCATTGTCTCAGTCTTGTACAACCCTTATTCTGAATGCTTATTAGAACCTTAGCAACTTAGTCAGATGGCCTTTTCATCTTAATTCTTAAATGTAATTTCTAAATTCAGCAATATGAATGGATTGTTGGCTCACAATACAAACCGATGGAATTGGCAAAATCAGACTGGGCAACAATTAGGAAATCTCCACCGTGGGCAATTGATTCCTGGGGTTTAGGTAAGCTTTTATCATCTCATTTCTTTGTAAAATGACTTTCTAGTGATTTGCACAAATATTTTACTAGTGATGTGGGATTTTGTTACCAGGTTGTCTTATATATGAGATTTTTACGGGTTTGAAACTGAACAAGACTGAAGAGCTGAGGAATACAGCTTCAATACCAAAGGTCAGTTTGTCGTCATGACATTGCTTAAGGAGATGGTAACTTTTAGATGATCTTTTCATCCTGTGATATGTCATCTGTGTTTCTAATTATGTTGAATATATATGGAGTGTAAGACTTTGTGTGTGTTTTCGCTTATTTTGTGTGTTGGTTATATTAAGATTTTGGCAATTTGAATATTCATTTTCATCTGCGTCTGTGTATTTCCTGTCTCACAGTCTCTACTTCCAGATTATCAGCGACTCTTGAGTTCTATGCCTTCTCGCAGGTTAAATTCATCAAAGCTTGCTGAGAATTGTGGTTTGTTCTATAACTCACCTTGAACTTCTACTTGTGTTCTTCTATAGAAATGTTTGTTATTTCAATTACAATGTCTGTGCTTATTATATTTTATAATTTTTTATTCAGACCTATAGATTGTAATGTCCAAACTTGTTATGGCAGAGTATTTTCAGAACAAACTGGTGGATACCATTCATTTTATGGAAATACTTAATTTAAAGGACAGTGTTGAGAAGGATACATTCTTCCGCAAGCTTCCAACTCTAGCAGAACAGCTGCCTCGTGAAATTGTTCTGAAGAAGGTATTTATATACTATTTAAATTTTATGAAGTTTTGTCACAATGCTGCAATGATATCGCTCAATATGCTGTCTCGCTTTTGTGTTGCAGTTACTTCCTTTGCTAGCTTCTGCTTTAGAATTTGGTTCTGCTGCTGCACCTGCTTTGACTGCATTTTTAAAATGGGTGCTTGGCTTTCGTCAGAGGAATTCAACAAAAAGGTTAATCTTTGTTGCATTTGGTGATCGAAATTATGACTTGTTTCTGTGATTGGTTTTCATATATTGGTCCATTTGGATTTTGGTTATTCATGTAGGTGCTACCAACAATTGTGAAACTTTTCGCTTCCAATGACCGTGCTATTCGAGTTGGTCTTCTGCAGCATATTGATCAATATGGGGAGTCATTTTCAGCCCAAGTTGTTGATGAGCAAGTAAGAAATAAATGTTCTAGTTTTACATATTCACTGGCAGATAGCTGATTGGTCTCACCTTTTCTTTATTTAAGTACATCTGTTAATGCTTGTGATTAGGTCTACCCACACGTTGCTACTGGTTTTTCAGATACATCTGCTTTTCTGCGTGAGTTGACTCTGAAATCCATGCTTGTTCTTGCTCCAAAGGTACTTTCATCTCTCTGTATCTGTCTCTCTCTCTCTCTCTATATATATATGTATGTATATGTATGCATGTATGTATGTATGTATGTGTGTGTGTGTATGTTTGCTCGGGAGCTGCAATAGAGGTTATAGTTCTATAATGCTCTAGGATATCAATGATCTTTACATATATAGATATTTTATTACCATGATTGAACTACTATGGAGTATTGACTCTTGATTTCATCATTATGTAGTAAAGTCTAAAGATATTATTTGTAGCTAATTATAACCATCTGTCCAAAGGCTAGTTGGATTTGTGATTGGAATTAATACCCATTATGTGGTTTATTGTGTTACTGGCTTATTCAATCTATTTGTTTACTATTGACTTGCAGTTGTCCCAACGCACTTTATCTGGGTCACTCTTGAAATATCTTTCAAAGCTCCAGGTAGTACTCTTATTTTGGGAATATTGTCACAATCATAATAATAATAATAGCATTCCTGTTAGAATCTATGTTCATCTATTCAACATGTAACTTCACTCTGTTTTATATCTTTTTACTTCATGACTATAGTTTATCCTTTTTTGACTCGACGCTTATTTATATCATTGCTAAAGGTGGACGAGGAACCAGCAATCAGAACAAATACAACAATACTACTTGGGAATATTGCTAGCCACCTTAATGAAGGGGTTAGTAAACCTTTTGCATTTTTTTCTGGATTTTTTAAGCAGACTTGCTATGTAAAATACTCGAGCATTGTTTATGATGAAATACACTTCAGAGTGGTTTTATCTAGAGACAAGTAGCAACTCTTTACTACAAAAGCGAATCTCATAATTGGATATGAATGCTTTTGTGGTTTACTGCAGACACGGAAGAGAGTTCTGATTAACGCGTTCACTGTTCGAGCTTTGCGTGATACATTTCCTGCAGCCCGAGGAGCAGGTGAACGCATTTACCTTCAGTTTCTGATTCTTGTGCTAAAACGTTTGATAGTCTCTGTTTTCTAGAAGCTTTTTATGCTTTCATCCTTGCCTGAATGGTGATAAATGAGCATAAGTTTTGGATGTGGCAGGTATAATGGCTCTTTCTGCTACCAGTTCTTATTATGATGCCCAAGAGATTGCAGCTCGTATACTGCCAAATGTTGTTGTGCTTACTATTGATCCTGACAGGTGATTATCCCTACTTTAGTTTAGGGGCTTTTTGTTTGCCTGCTGAGTACGTGTGCAAGCAGTTCTTATTAACGTACTTAATATGCTGACAAGGGTGTCTTTGTTTGTCCACATGTGCAAGCAGTTCTCATGATCATGTCTTGTATTATGACAGTTGCAATTTTGGTCTTTACCTAAATTTGTAGCTATTTGTCTGCCTTTATAGAAAGAAAAAACATCCATTGTAGTGTAAACATATGTTTGGGATCACCCAATTGTTTTGCCTTTTCACTGCAGTGATGTTCGATCAAAGGCCTTTCAAGCAGTTGAACAGTTTTTGCAGATAGTGAAGCAGTACCATGAAAAGGTTCGTATGCATGTCTTGAACATTGGAACGTGTGGAATATATCTATTATAATGTTCAAACCTATGAGAGTGTTTTATCATGTTAAGTTTCTTTTGTTCTTTACTTGATTTTGTGATCAACGCTTTGAAATCATGTAGACTTGCTTAAATTTTTGCGGCATTTAAGGATACCTTTTATTAGTTTAGTACTTATTTTGCTTAACCAAAGTACTTGCGTATATCATTAAGTGATGTGTCAAATATGTTGTAGACATATGCTGGGGATGGCACCGAGGCTACAGATTCAGGAAACACATCACTTCCAGGAAATGCAAGTATACTGGGGTATGCCTGTTTTGAATTGTTATCTAATTTCTACCACTGTATTGCATTATTTTACATGCATAGGAGATGGTAAGAAACATTCCTTGCAGTAAAAACAGTGAAAAAGCTTGTTTGGTACCGAGATGGATTCAACATAATTCAGGGTTATATATTTACTTTCAAAAAAATTTAGTAGCATACTACTGTAAGATTCAACATGTGACTATGACACAGATGGGCCATGAGCTCTTTGACGATGAAAGGCAAACCGTCTGAACAAACTTCTCAAGCACCTCCAAAATCAACCTCGCCTCTTGTTACTGCCGTCTCTAATGCAAGCTCAGGTAGCATCTTGTGGCAAGCTTTTTGTAATTACTTTTTTGTATCATGTTTGTCGAATTACTGATTACTGGTTATTTCTTTGATGTTGATAATAGCTGTGTCAGATATCCAAAGTACAACACTAGTCAGAAGTGCAAGTTTAGGTATTAACGCTGCTGATCAAGATATGGATGATCAACCTGCACCTGTGTCACCTACATCAACTGATGGTTGGGGTGAACTCGAGAATGGTATTCATGAAGATCATGGAAGTGAAAAAGATGGGTGGGATGATATGTTGCCACTGGAAGACGAAAAGCCCTCACCCGCCCTTGCTAACATTCAAGCTGCTCAAAAACGGCCTGTCATACAGGCAAAACCACAAGGTAATGCTAATATCATCAAAACAATAATTGTCCCTGCTAGTTATAAACAAAAACCACACTTATTATCCATTCTAGATGCTTTTGACTTGAAGTGATTTTAAAATTATTATCCATCTTAGCATTTATGGTGTCTCATCTTTCCGGGTTGATGACACAAGTTTAACCAACTTATATACCAAAAAAGAAAAAAAAACGAAGTTTCCATTTTTTGTTTTTCAAAAGCAGCCAATTTTAATTTTAAAATTATCAGACTTGTGATATGGCAGCTGACATGTTTGTAAATTCCGACAAGGTTTGACTTTTTCAATGTGCTGACATGGCACCAGTTAGCTTAGAAGATTTAAATTAAATAGAAAGTTTTTGAAATTTGTTTTTTGGCTAGGATAGTTGGCTTTCCAGAATAGATGTTTTGCTAAAGTTAAATTTATATGGTATTTTTTTTCCTTTCTTCGCTACAGTTTCAAAACCGCGGCCAAAGTCTACGTCAAATGTGGATGACGACTTATGGGGCTCAATTGCGGCCCCACCCCCGAAAGTGGATGCAAAGCCTCTAAACGGGAACCCTAGTGCCACCCTTGATGATGATGATCCATGGGCCGCTATTGCAGCACCTCCACCAACCACCAGAGCCAAGCCTTTATCAGCTGGCCGTGGCCGGGGTTCTAAACCTACCGGTCTGAAATTGGGTGCTCAGAGAATAAACCGGGCGTCTTCGACTCAGAAATTCTGAAACAAAAGAGATACTTTTATCTATAGTTGAAATTCATTTGATATTTTGGGTTGAATAGTTGTATATTTGTGGAATATAATCTGTGTATTCCTGCATTAATTGTTCTTTTAACTTCCCAATTTGAAAATCTAAAGTATTTTATGCTGAGTAATGAAAAATTGTTAACTTTTACTTCTTGTATATGTACAAACCTCTACCTGGTGAAACCAACAAATAAAAGTAGAATGGATTGAGAAACCACACTTCAATTATATGTTCACAAGGTATCACATGTTAAAGCAATCTTAAATGCAAACTTGCTGTGTGGAGGCCAAAACTAGAGTGAGATTACGAGTGTCGAGCACTGTTTTGAGAATTGGATTTGCTGCTTTTAAAGCGATATTAAATGCAATCCTGCTACATTCTCTTTAATATAGAGGTGTCAACTTCGTCTTTGTCCAATAAAAACATTTTGGTGGAAGGTTTAAGAAAACTAACATTTTAAAGGAATTTACTAATAAAAAGGACAATTTTAGAATTTTCTCAAAATAAAATCGAAGAACATCTTCCCCGATATACAACAGACGGGGGAAAGTAGTAAGAAAAACAAACGTAACACTAACTAGAAGCAAAAAAGCCCAAACATACACTTTTAATTGTCTATTTACTAACTACTACATCTAACTAATAAACTAAACAAGTTAACAACCACAAAATACAACAAAAGGCCTACACCAAAGAAGGCCCATGCTTCATAATTCAATGAAGGAGACACCCTTGAGCCCACATAATATAAAAAACTCCACTACGACAGTAAAGCCCACAAGCAAAAAAGATGGCAACTTGGGCCAGGCCCAATGATAGGCCCAATAGCAGCTTCCAAAATCACAAGTCAAAGAGGTGGTAGCCGGTAGGTACAAAACTACAAAAGTTTCGATCTAGACTTGCTACAACACCAACACGTATGAGTGCATGACTCATGAGGGAGAATCTCAACGGCTGATATCATGCCACGTATGAATCAAGATCCCTTTTTAGACGGTGGTGATGATCATCTTATTAACTTCACCCCCAACATTTACTTCCCCTTTAAGTTTACTAACCCATTTCATTCATTCATTCATCTCAACACTCAGATTCAAGCAGTTCCCTGATCAGTAAGTTCATCGTTATATTTTTGCTTATATCTGTTAACAGTTTTTAGATTCCTGCAAGTAGCTGTTGATTATTTTTGTTATTAGATCAGTATGCATGCCAGCTCTCTAATCTTTAAATTACATGAGAAATATGAAAAATCATATGCTTTAACTCTCATTAATCAGATCTATCGATTATAAAAGAAACATGAAAAGTATGTACTTTTACATCCTAATCTTTATCCTTCGTATTTTTAAAGGAAATAATAACTTACGGATCACTATTTATCTCTATATTCAGTTTTTTAATTATTTTTGTTGGGAGTTTGTAAATGAGAAAGATTGAAAACATTAAAAAGAAAATATAAAAGTATTATTAATTGAAATAGAATAAATATTAATAATTAAATTTGAAAATTGTTTAATAATAAGATAAATATAGAGAGTAATTTTATTTAGTTAAACTAGAGTAACATGGATGGTAACTTACTGTGAATGTTTTTTAAGTGGTCAGAGGATGATCTACTATGTTAATATTGGGTGTTTTTGGTTGGGAGAAGATTATCAATTTTGTACAAGAATTGCTATCAATTTCATCATGCATAGTTTTAAATTGATTTATTTGGGGGTAATTTCTGTTTTCCAACTTGTTCTAATTGCAATTCATATTTTGTTAAGAAGGTTAATAATCAAGTCATCAACTTAACTATGTTTGTTGTTACAAGAGATTGATAGTTCAGGGGTGTATATTGTAATTTTCTTTGTTAGTTGAAAGTTAGTTAGAGATGTGATTCCTATTAGCTAAGAGTTCATGTGTGGATCATAGCTAATCATTTCCATCTTTTACTGTATTGTATTCATGAGCAATAGTAATATGCAATCCAATTCATTACTTTGATTCTTGTATTCTTGATTTCGTCTTCCAACATATTTCATCTTCAACATATTTCATCTTCAGGTTTTTGACTATATATTAAATAGAATCGGATCAATAGTAAGAATCGAAGATGCACGGGCATGGTGGACCTCCTCCTCCGCCACCACCGTACCATCGTCACCATCATCATGAAGGTCCACATGATAATGCATGTATGTCACTCTGCTGTTGGCCTTGTATGTTGGTGACTTCGATATTGGGTGGTTGTGTCTCTTGTCTTTGTTACCCTGTGCTTCGATGTTTTGGTTTGGATCGTCATTATCCCCCTCCTCCTCCACCTCCACATTATCATCGTTATTGATATGGTGTTTCGATGTTTATTTACCACAAGTTAAGGGTCGTTATGTTGTTCGTCTTATTAATTGTGGTATGGATGTAATCGAATATTTCAACCATAATGGTTCTTGTGTTTAAATTAACCTTCTGTGTTCTTCTTTACCCATGTCGACTGCAGTATTCGAACCCCAACAAGTTTGATGGAAAGATATGACATTTACATGAGATAATGATATGAGAACTAGTTTAATGTAATCACGTTTTTCTTTAAACGCCTATAACTTTATTGTAAGATATTATAAAAAAAATATTACACCATATATAAAGAATTGTTTTTACTTTTAATCTGGGTATAATATTAACTAGGATTCGAACCCACGCGTTGCCGTGGGGTTCTCTTGTAACGCCATGGAAGCGATATTAACATGTATGGATGACGTCATTGTTGTACAAAAATAGGTTGTGTCTGCTCAGCTAAATATAAAGAAGGAACAATACCTGAAACGAAGATGAAGGGCCTGCTGATGGTGCGGTTGTCGGTGTGCGGTGCGGCTGGCGGTGCGCCTGGGGGTGGTGCGGCTGCAGATCGACCGGTGTTGCGGCTTGCATCTGCTCTTTAAAGTGGTAATGTAATATTTTCAGATAATCATATGTTTGAGCGCCACAAAATCGGGTTTGTTTAAGAATTAAAAGATGAAATTCACAAAAATGACATTTTTGTGAATAAAGAAAGGGCTCTGTCCAATTTTAACCATTGACCATTGTACCTTTTTTTTGTATATTTGAGTCATTAAAAGATACCCTTTATAGAACTCATACCCATAGTGATTTCTAATTACATGCCAAAACCACCTGATTCTATACCCCATTGTTATCGCAAGCTCCCCTTTCCTATTTTGCAAGGCAATTACACAAGAAAGCCTGAACATGTTTAAATAAGAGATTACTTACTTTAAGAGCAGGGTTTGCATCAGGATGGAATACAGAAAGCGCACTCATTGCACTGACCAGAACACCCATTAGATGAGCATCATGAGGCATAGCATGTATGATATCCTGCCAAACAAATTTTACGATTTTCAGATACAAAGTTAATCCGCTTCCTAATGAATAACCATAACTTTATTAATTTATGAACTGAGCATATTTTGTTATACAAGGAAAAAGGATCATACTGATTTCATCAAAACCAAGTTATAACGTAACAATCATCTTTCAAGACAATTTTGAGGGCTTTTGGACAAGATATTGGTCTGACTTGAAAAGCTAACGACTTAAGATAAACAATAACATAAACTACGAATGGCATCATGAGAAACTGCATATCCATTAGCAGGACATGTTCACGTCATATTAAAGGTAAGTGTTTTTTTCAAACACTAAATAATACTTCCCCAAACTTCCTCCTTCAAAAACTATCATCAGTAGAAGGTAACAAATGACCGCTTAACCTAACAAACTAAGAAGAAACAGATGATCAATATATATGTAGACAAGCAGGTTCACTACTACGCATGAATTAAATGACATATGAACTAAGATGCTTAAACAGATAAAAGGTGGTTTATAGATCTTGATTACGAAATATGAAAAATTATAGAGTTTGATCAAGAAAGTTGCGAATAATATAGATCTTGATCAAGCAATGTGCTGCACCATGATGACAAAGCTATACATCTTGATCAAGAAACTTGCAAAGTTATTGATATTGATCAAGAAATTGCAATATTAAAGATAATAATCAAGAAATTACCGCTGTTATACATCTTGATTAAGAAATTTGCTGGAACATGATGGAAAAGCTATAGATAATTTATCAAGAAATTTGAAAAAGTATAGATCTTTATCTAGAAATTTGCAAAACTATACATCTTGAAAACATTTTTGGACAATGATGCCAAAAATAGTTTTCAACTATGAAACTTATAGATCTTGATCAAGACATTAGCAAAATAATAGATGAGTATGACTAAACATACCCATCTACTGAATATACCCCATTGTGAGAGAAAGATTAATGTTTAATCAAGTGGGTTCATCAAGTTTGTGATAGGGGTACATTTAGCAGGACCCTAATAGATACAGGTCAAGCATATACCTTGTTGAAGATGTCATACGAGTCATGCACGTGGCAGCTACCTTGTTGGAAGCTGCCACAACCACCTTGAGGGGTGCCAAAGCTAGCAAACTTCACCGCAGAAATCTTTTGATCAGGGCTGCATGAGAGGTGCGCCTTAGGCCTCAATGGTTTGTTGGCTTTACCAGAAGCTTGCATCTCATAAATCTTCAATGATGGCTGCCACTCGTAGATATCAGCACACACACTGTATATCTCACGCTTCACTAACGATATCCCATACGGAATTCCACCCAATTCTTCAAAAACAACCAGTAAATTCCCTCTGGGTTTCAACCATGATCGAGGTACGTGATACCTGAAACATATCAAAAGACGATCAAGATCAATTGATGGTGATTGAAATTTGAAAAGTTTGTAATTTGAGAAATTGTTGCACCATCTTTGAGACGCCTCTCCACAGTTGCTCAGACATTTCTTCTCATCATAATAACCTGTGTAGTTGGAGGTGGTACAAGGACCGCCTGTGGCTTTGTACGCCGGCCAGTAACGCCCGATGCTTTGACCGTTTATCCATACTTGACCTTTGCCCATGCTGTTCATGTCTAATGCCAATGGTTCATCCCCTGCTGGTGCATCAAAGATAGGCTGAAAATTGAAAAGAGAACCAAAGATTTATACCCGTTAAGTGAAGATCATAGTTTGTGATCGTGATCTTCTACCTTGTACCATGTTAGCGGTTGTTTTTGAGCAACAAAAGAACCTTGAATCCATTCAACCGATGAACTGGCACTGAGTGAATGAAGATCTAAAATTTCACCTTTAAGCCCCACCTGATCAAAATCAGTTTCAAAGTGTGTATTGACAAAAAGTATTCCAGATCAACAGAAACGTAACAGCTATGGTACAAAAAGTTTACTCATTTTGGTATGAACAATTACCCAACGGGTCAGGCTATTGAAACTGACCTTATAAGACCATTTTTGCCATGATAAGTCCCTCCTCCCTTCATTTAGACCAGAAAGAGTAATGGACCAAGAACACCAGCATTCCAAGTCTCAAAGTGCGGGCCAATATTCTGGCAGATAAACAAACAAATGTTACAAGATTGTCGGGTTTTCTTTACATTTCATGATTACAATTGTTTTTTAGAGATGCAAATTTCATTTCAATTGTTCCTCTAGTCGATCATACCATCTGATCGCATCAAAATTCCCTTACCAATTCGATCAAATACATCAAGATTCCTGTTCAATTAAAACCCAGAACGAACACAAAACCTAATTAGACTTTACAACTAATAATCAAAGTTCGTTTCTTTTACCTTCTTTAAGTCGGTGGCTCTGACGGTACCTTCGTCAGAAATCAGAACTTTATACTTCTTCCCTGTTCTTTCATCGGCGATCGTCAACGAACCCTTCAAATTGGGCGGTGGTGCTACAAACACCTGAGCAGAAACGGAGATTTAGGGGTTAGATTGAACAACGGGAGAGAAGCAGTTGCCAATCACACACACACACACAATCACACAAACAATCAATTTCATAATTTCATCTGCAAATCGGAGAACCTCCCGATTCCGCCACCGACGACCACCGCCACCGCCAACCGCACCGCGAACCGCCCTCACCGCCGGCCGGAACTAACCCTACCGCTACCCCAACGCTGCTCATCACCTTCTTCCCCGTCTGCTGCTCATCACCATCGTGCCATTCTCTCTGGCTTCTGTGCCTTCATGTTAGGGTTTCCCCATGTAAAAGTGAAGAAGATACTGCTCTTCGGCAGCTCGAATAGCATCCATCTCCAACGCTTCATAGTGATCTGGACCTCGTCGTCCTTTCTCGGTGAGGGGTGCATCGGTGCAAATCGGACCTCCTTGGTGGTGGTGGTGGTGAGAGGTGGGAGGTGGGACCTCGTCGAGTTCATCGTCTTCATCATCTTTGACCGTTTATCCATACTTGACCTTTGCCCATGCTGTTCATGTCTAATGCCAATGGTTCATCCCCTGCTGGTGCATCAAAGATAGGCTGAAAATTGAAAAGAGAACCAAAGATTTATACCCGTTAAGTGAAGATCATAGTTTGTGATCGTGATCTTCTACCTTGTACCATGTTAGCGGTTGTTTTTGAGCAACAAAAGAACCTTGAATCCATTCAACCGATGAACTGGCACTGAGTGAATGAAGATCTAAAATTTCACCTTTAAGCCCCACCTGATCAAAATCAGTTTCAAAGTGTGTATTGACAAAAAGTATTCCAGATCAACAGAAACGTAACAGCTATGGTACAAAAAGTTTACTCATTTTGGTATGAACAATTACCCAACGGGTCAGGCTATTGAAACTGACCTTATAAGACCATTTTTGCCATGATAAGTCCCTCCTCCCTTCATTTAGACCAGAAAGAGTAATGGACCAAGAACACCAGCATTCCAAGTCTCAAAGTGCGGGCCAATATTCTGGCAGATAAACAAACAAATGTTACAAGATTGTCGGGTTTTCTTTACATTTCATGATTACAATTGTTTTTTAGAGATGCAAATTTCATTTCAATTGTTCCTCTAGTCGATCATACCATTTGATCGCATCAAAATTCCCTTACCAATTCGATCAAATACATCAAGATTCCTGTTCAATTAAAACCCAGAACGAACACAAAACCTAATTAGACTTTACAACTAATAATCAAAGTTCGTTTCTTTTACCTTCTTTAAGTCGGTGGCTCTGACGGTACCTTCGTCAGAAATCAGAACTTTATACTTCTTCCCTGTTCTTTCATCGGCGATCGTCAACGAACCCTTCAAATTGGGCGGTGGTGCTACAAACACCTGAGCAGAAACGGAGATTTAGGGGTTAGATTGAACAACGGGAGAGAAGCAGTTGCCAATCACACACACACACACAATCACACAAACAATCAATTTCATAATTTCATCTGCAAATCGGAGAACCTCCCGATTCCGCCACCGACGACCACCGCCACCGCCAACCGCACCGCGAACCGCCCTCACCGCCGGCCGGAACTAACCCTACCGCTACCCCAACGCTGCTCATCACCTTCTTCCCCGTCTGCTGCTCATCACCATCGTGCCATTCTCTCTGGCTTCTGTGCCTTCATGTTAGGGTTTCCCCATGTAAAAGTGAAGAAGATACTGCTCTTCGGCAGCTCGAATAGCATCCATCTCCAACGCTTCATAGTGATCTGGACCTCGTCGTCCTTTCTCGGTGAGGGGTGCATCGGTGCAAATCGGACCTCCTTGGTGGTGGTGGTGGTGAGAGGTGGGAGGTGGGACCTCGTCGAGTTCATCGTCTTCATCATCGGCCGACCTCCTCTTTCTCGAGCCCTCTCCAGCTCCTCTGTCTTGTGATGGCTTGTGATGGTGGTTTAGGGTTTTCATTTTGAATACTGTTACCACCGACATTTTGGATTAATAAGAATAGAAATGTGTTACTTATTTGCTGCATATATTTAGTATATAAAAGTAAATAGGTACAGTATATCATATTACATCTATGTTTTTTTCTTTTTAAATATAATAATGTTATACTCAAATTAAAGATAAAAAGATTGTGATTTAATTGTGTAATTTTTGAAAAAATACTAACATATGAAAATATTATAGTCGTTTAAAGTTTAAAAAAAATTAGTTATTAGGTTCTTAAATTGAAATTAGTTTTCAAATGGAACCTAACATTTATTATCAATATTATCAATATATCATAATATACATGATTTCAAAAGAGCATTTTAGAATATATTGTAGATTTATGTGAGAATTGCGAAGGTTTGGGCAAAGATATGAGCCACATTGATTTGAACGTTGATAGTTGTGTAATGATCTCAGTAATCATATCTATGTATATTTATATAATCGTCTTTTACTTGAGGGCGGGCCTTGGCGCAGCGGTAAAAGCTGTTCCTAAGGGACCGAAGGTCTCAGGTTCGATCCGTGGAAACGGCCTCCCCACAAAATGTGGGGAAAAGACCGCGTACATCTTCCCTTAAATGGGACGGACCCTCCCTGGACCCTGCGAAAACGCGGGAGCTCTTTGCAGCACCAGGTACGCCCGTCTTTTACTTTGTATAAAGACGTGTCTTTTTTAAAAATATATATGATCCTGACATTTTCAGAATTTCTGTTATTCTTCTAAAGATTATGCTCGAGTGTTAAAAGTGACGGAAATATACCAAACTATGCTCGAGTGTTAAAAGTGACGGAAATATACCAAATTGTGCTCGAGTGTTAAAAGTGACGGAAATATACCAAATTGTGCTCGAGTGTTAAAAGTGACGGAAATATACCAAAGTTGTAGTATGCATCACTACGTATTGTTAAAAAGGAATCAGAAAACATATACAACGTCATACCTAATTATAAAATTTAAGGATATGATAATTATGTTCTAGTTAATAATCATCTAGTCGATGCTATTCCTATTTATCAACAATTGAACACGGTCAAAATTTGTCAAGAAGAACATTTTAATCATACAAAATGCTAGACAAGATTCAAAAAAGAAACATAACATAAAAGAATACCCATTGAACATAAGGCAAAAGTATTTACACCCAAATCATCAACCTTTGTATAGTTGATCATTTTGTTAACTTTTTTTTGTCTTCTACTCTACTAAACACCTATGCTTGCACATTGCTTCAACATAATCTTCTGATTTTTTGGATAGAAAAAAGACATCTTAACATCTAGATGTCTCGTTGGGGGGGAGCATCATTTCGTCAATTGACCTCTCAACTTTTTCACATCCGCCAACTTCAACGGCTTCAGAATGAATCTTTCTGCTCCTTTCTCTAAGCATCTGATTCATTCACAAACAGATCAATATGTTTTATCAATCATCACTACTATTATTAATACTATTATCGTTACAATGAAAAGATTAAAAGAAACATGAAAACAAGAAACCTACTCGTTTATCCGATTCGGGATATTCTCCGACGACATTATCACCACCGGAACGTCCTTCAACACTGATGATTCCTGTTTACAATCGCCAAACGAATCCATTCAAAATATATACTTCTTTCGTAGACTTCAAAAAAAATATCTTCACAATAACAAAATTTCACCTTGATTTTTGAAGAAGCTCATACCCAGTCATTCCAGGCATACAGTAATCTGTAATTATCATATTTACTTTTACACCCTGCGAGAATTCAACAATTTCAATTTTTACCCTAATAGTTCACCTTTACTTGCAAAACAAACAAAGTAGTCGCTAATAGTTTGATGCCTACGTTTCCATTGAAATGACTCTGTTGATGATTTTCTTTCAACCCTAAATACTCCAATGCTCTCATCGCGTTTTCTGCTGTAGTAACTGCAACCAAAATCAACAACAACATCAATCAGATGCAGATCTAATCAATCATCAATGTAAGTTACATGATTCATAGAATTAACAAACAAGCAAAAAACGAAACTAACACACGAATGTATGTCGATTTACCTCTGCAGGAGGACGTTTTGAGCAATTTCTCAACGAGTTTACGATCAATGAGGTTATCATCAACCGCTAGCACGTGAGGTACGTCTTCTTCGTTATACTCCATCGACATGATGAACACAAAGCAGTTATTGAATCTCGATCGATTTACAGATTCAATTGAATGATGAAGTATGATGTGAGCATAAGCACAATTGATGAATACACACACACACATGTATATATATATACTGATACTGATGAATATATTGATGATACATACAAACTGAGGAATTATAAAGATGAGAGAGAGGGAAATCAAATGCAGAGTCACAGATTTTTCGTGATCTTCTTTTGGTTTATCTCGATTCGATGCAGTCCCCCACATATCGGATTCATATTATTATTCTTTCTCTCTCTAGAATTGATAGCTTTCTCTCTCTAGAATATCAAATTGGAATCAAAATATTCATCTCTATCGGTATATCAGTATCAACTGAAGAGCCTACTGCTGCAAAAGATATTCTCCGAATTCTTTTGAATCTGTTTCGTTTTCGATGAGATATCATTCATTTCAAATTGCAGTAAATCTACTTCCAACAACTCTAGATTCAGATTCATATCCTCTTTTATGTTAATTGATGATTTTTAATAGGTTTATATCAGTTCAAATCCTGTACATTGTCATTGTTAGTTTGTCAGTAGCTGCAAAATCTTCATCTAATCCACCTTTTTTTCTGTCAATTGTAATGAATTGGTGGTTCCGGAGTATTTAATACATGATCAATTTTAAATAAATAGCTATGAAAATCGTGTAAGCATATGTACGTAACGTAAAAAATAATCATATTGAATGAGAAAAAAAATGCAGTTAAAAGTTAAAACCATATTATATATCACATATAAACGAGTATATATAAGTTGTTATGTATTCTACTTGAAATAGGGTATCACTTAGGTGGTGTTTGTTTTTTAAGAAAACCTCTTCCCCACCTCTTCATTTGCGCGCCCGCAGACGCGGGAAGAGGTTTTGAGTGCGCAGACTGTTTGTTTTTTGGAAGACGTTTCATTAAAAAACGTCTGCACGAGGTCTTCTTGGTGCAGACATGGACTAGTGTCTTCAGACAGGAAGACATTTCATCAAACCTCTTCTTCAAAAAAAACCTATAATTTTCTCCTCTCCAATACTTTTCTCCTCTCCACAGCCTCCACATCCTCCCCAAATATCTCCCCTCACCGGCGGCTACCTCCCTCACCGGCGGCCTCCCTCACCGGAGGCGACCTCCCTCACCGGCGGCGACATCGTCGGCCTCCCCCCACCGACGACATCGGCGGCCTCCCCCCACCGACGACATCAGCGGCCTCCCCTCCTAGCAAAATGGGTTTCGAAGACAACCCATTAGCCGATCGTCGGTCGGAATCGGAAAATCCGACGGTGGAGGAGCTCGTTTCTTAGCTCCGATCATCGTTCTTCTCACTCGAGTTTCAATACGTAGCCAAAACATTGAAGGACCATGAACAGCGTATGAAAGAGGAGAAAAGCTTGCTGATTTCGGAGAATCTGAAGTTGAATGATGAGTTGAAGAAGAAACAGGATGAAATTGATGCAATGAGGATGGTGAATGCTGAGTACGAGAGAAAGTTTAGGGTTTTTGAGAAAAGATCCATTGAGTTTGATCGTAATGCTTTGAGTTTGAAGAAAATGGGTTCAGAGGGTGTTTGTGTTCAGAGGGTGTTTGTGTTGATTTGGAGAAAATGGTGTTTGTGTTGAGTTTGAAGAACCACAAAATCGAAATTACTGCTGTGATCATATTATGATTTAATGATATGATTATATTAATTTATGGTAGAATTATCAGTTTTTTTTTGTTATAGGTTTAGCTTCTGTATAGATTGTATTGTTTCATTCACAATGGATATTTTGTGGGTTGATATTGATTTCGATTTTGTGCTTGTAATTATGAACAGGAAGATATTAGTGTTCTTGTTAGTGTTGTTTGATTCTAATTAGGATGTTTTGTGGGTTGATATTGATCTCGATGTTAAAATAGGATTAGTTTAATTACAGAATATTTCAGCATTATGCAGATGTTAAAAACAAACAGTCTTTTTTTGGCAGACTGCAGACGTTTGGTCCACCTCTTCTGCTGCAGATGTCTGCAGATGTGGTCCGCAGACTGCAGACGTTTTCCTGCAGAAAAAACAAACAACACCAGTGTGACTCTATTATTACTTTCATAATATGTAACTTTATTAATGTGGTCTACTTCTTACTTGTGTTTCATTTATTTTGTTTTGAATGATAAGACACGTGTCGTGTTATTTTCTTCTCATATGTTTCTTCATTTGTCACAATTAAATTGTTATTTAAATAACAAGACAACTATAACATTTTCTGGTAGATGAAGAAAAAAAACTAAGAACAAAGTCTACGGTAAAATGAGTCCTTCTCCCGTCATGTGACAAATTTAGATAATTAACACACACTAACAATCTCAACAAACAAACGGACCATCCGTTGGTCCAAGCAAAACTCACTCTACCATTCGGATTGATATATATCGGGACAAAACCTGTTATATAATCTGAATTTCCACTGGCCCGAGCAAAAACCAATATGAGCCGAAGATAAGTGATATGACTTCATGCATTTATAATATGACACGTCTATATTATGTACAGAGCGTAAACTGGAATTTGTATTTGCTGCGTCATCTTTCTTATTATGGCATTGTACAAATTAGACTTCAATTGTACTTGTTACAATACTCATGGAAAGTATTCCAACCAACTATTGGTAAGAGATATCCTCTCAACACAACACCCGATCCTGGAGCTTTTATTGTCAATAATGTGATTGTAATCAAGAGTGTTAATGAACATGGGAGACCTACGTCGTGGGGAAGCTTATGGATAGGGTTGGAGAAAAAAGGGTTGCGTTTTTTTTCTTTTCAGTTCATGCCAAAAAATTGGAGGTATATGCCAAAAAAATTAAAGTATAAATAAGAATTTGAAGAACAATAAGACGATATATAGAGAAACATGAGAGAAGATGTTGGCATTGTACAAGAATTTGCTCCTTTTTCTTCTCTTTGTAGGTTTTAATCTTTTTTTAATAATATAACAAGTGGTAATGATATGAGAAGGTATTTAGGTGTTTTTAGCTTTCATCATCCGGAGAACCAGGGTTCTTTTATAAGGATAAACGTTTTTCTAATATAACAACTGAATGGACTTGTAAGTAACTGTTATTTGCCCTTAGAACTATGAATACAACGTAGGGTTTTAAGTCTACCAATATCAAGATGCATAAGAAAAATATTTATTCATATGTGGTTAAAAAGTTCAAAATCACATGATATATAGAGATATAAAAATAGTTTTAAACTATGTGTGAGTTAACAACAAAAAAAAAAGCTATGGACTTTTGAAGGGCAATCGAACTATGTAATAACATAACAAGAGCTCTAGCAATATAATATACTAGAGCAAGAGTACAAATGGACAAATTTAATAGAAAAAATAAAAAAAAAAACTATGGATGGTATAGCCAATATGTAACAATATTCTACAATGGCCCTTCTCTTTGAAAGTAGGGACAGAATCTGACCAGCTACAAACATATATGACAGAATCTACAATCCAGAATAGGGGTAAAATCTTTAGATCTTTCAATAAATAAATGGAAATATTTTTGCGCTCATGGGTGGATCTGGAAACCAATGTAACATCTCGTATTTTTATAAATTAACAGTTAATTTTAAGGAGTATTAATGCCGTTTATGAAACCTTATGGGCTATTCTTCTTCCATTCCTTGTTTCCTTAAAGTTTTTAAATCAATAATAATATTAATTATAAATAATAAATAATAATAATAATAATGATAATAATAGTAAAAATAATAATAAAAATGATATTAGTAATAATAATTATAAAAACAACAATAATGATGATACTAATATTAATAAATTTTATATAAAAAAAAAATAAACAAAACATATAAAATGATAATAATAATCAAGGACTTAAATTCTGAAGTTTATAAACTAAAATCAAAACACTTTCTTAAAACCAAGGGGGTTGTTTGTGCCATTTTATAAACTATATATTGAAGTTTTTGCATATAACGAAAAAGGACTTAAATTTGAGGGACCATTAGTGTAAATTCTGAAAACACTTTCTTCTCCACTTTGATTCCCGCTGTCTCCCACGCGATTTCGGCCAAGATCCACGCCACAGATCGCACTAACCGATTACAATAATTCAAAGTAATCACGCACTAAGTTAGTTTAATCGTTTACAAACTATTCCTAATTCGAATTGCATTTGAAACAACACAAAACACCCCAAATGATCCCACTCGATCGCGGACCTGCAACCCCTTAAAAACCCGACTTCCAACCAATTTTAATCAAATTGATAACGGGTTTTGCTTCCAGATCGTTATTCGAAGCTTCCCATGAGTTTAATTCGAGTATAATCGTCGTTTGAAGCGTCAATCGAACAACCAGTAACCGCGACTCGTTCTTAAACTGGAGAACATCAAATCGGACTCAATCATGTAAGTTACATATATCATTATGCTCGATTTTAGATAGGGATTAAAAGCCCCTTGAATGTGTTCTTTAACACCTGCGTTTGATTGTTCAATTTGGGAGGAATCGATTTCTAGGGTTCATACGGATTGGGATTTGCTTTGTAACCTTGTTTAAAAAGAATTGGAACCATTCTACACCGCGGCTGGATGCCTGGTCTACTGGTTCCCGAGCTTTTCGCACACTATGAGGTCCCGGGTTCGAACCGGGCTCCCTCGTCCATTTTTTTTTTATGCTTTTAACCTTTAAATAAATGATTAAAAAATCAGAAAAATTATAAAATTCCTTTTATAAACTACCAATAATTTTTGAAATCATCTAATTATTTGCTGGAATTTATTATAAAATTTCTTTATTATTTAGTTATCATTTGTTTAATTAGTTCATTTTCATATAAAATAGGTTTTAAATATTGTTTAACATATTAAATCATTATTTGTTCAAATAATATATTCAGATTAATTCCTTTAATCTTTAACGTTTAAATCATGATATTATAAATGGAGATTTATTTTAAAACATTATAAATTCTTTTATGTAATTTAAATGATAAAATATTTCATGGTTCAAATTTAGATTATTTAAAACCTTATAAAATCATATGTTTAATGACAAATTGTTCATCTAATATATCACCATTAGTTAATAAAGTATTCGTTAACTTTTATTTAACTTCTTAAAAATTTATAAAACGATATTCTCTTTATTTGATTTTTAAGGTTTGTATTATAAAACTTTTATGATGAAATATTCTAAAAGCTCAAAACTTTATAAAATGAGTTTAAATAAATTGTAAGGTCATTTAAATAGGTATATAATTAATTCTCTTTATCAAATAATTAATTATTAAATTAATTATTTCTTTCAAACTTAATTTCTATTAACTTAAATTGTTGAGATATTTTTAATCATTTTTGGACTTAATTGATTTATAATATCTTTATTAACCCAAAACGTAAACGATCCATTATTTATTTAATTATTTAAACCCCCAAATCCCAATTGAAACCCTAGTCCATGTCTAACTATTAATCTTATTATTTAACTTAATCTTGGAATCAATACGTTTAGGTAACTCGTAAAAGAAATAGTTGGAGCCTCGTTTAAATTCTTATCATCACCTTATATATATCAAGTGAGTATTTCTATACCCTTTTTCTTATTTTCACACTTTGGGATGAAACATGTTAACTTATATCATTGCACTTATAAACTTATTCGAGACTTGTAAACTTATGGCAATTTACTTGTGAGTTGTGGTTAGTTGAACTTTTGTGGTTACCATGTTATGGCATTATATGTACAATCATTAACTATTGCTAGCCCAGCGAAGTCATAGATCTATGGGTAAGACAAGCCTACTTGGTTGATTCAAGTACACTTAGCTGATCGTATATACTTTTAACGTTAATAGAATATTAACGTCGTTTGATACTTGTAAAACATTGTCGAGGTTTGATTGTGCATTGTTCATAACATCCCTAGTCACTTCATTCACTAATTTACAACTTGAATTGTCATCTTTTATATACTTATGTATCCAAAAATGTAGAATGCTCACCAACATTTTTATGTTGACCTTTTATTTTAACATGTTTCAGGTTACTCTTTGAAGCTTATCACACTTAGGATTGGACTTAGAGAAATAACTCAATGATCTGGATGTATCTTTGTTTAAACGTTTACTTGTATTGTTACAATTGAATCTTGATTAATATATTTGGAACAAATAATAGCGTTATGTGGCTATGAACAATCGTAACTTTCACACTTCGACGATTTCGCCGTCAAGGTTGGGGTGTGACAGATTGGTATCAGAGCCCATAACTATAGGGATTTAGGTTATTAGAAATGGTGACCTAGACTATAGTTGCATGAACCTCATAGAAAGATCCTTATACTTTTATGCTTACATATTGTTTAAATGCTACATAATGCTATGCCTTTTAACTTGATGCCTTAGCATAGAATTGCCTTATGTATGCTTAAATTTAGTTACTTGACTCCCAAAAATTAACTTTGACTTTTGACTCTCCCCGACAAATGAACTTCCTAAACCTACTCTCAACGACATGTGGAATCTACACTTATCATCGGGGTTTAATTCTTTAGACTCTATGTCTAATCTGTGAAAATCTCATCAAGGTTTTGATTTCATAAACCAAAGAAATTTGTGTGGCACATAGACACCTGTATTCTGGATTTCCTGGCAAAAGGCCTTCGGGCTAAGGCAAGCATATCGTATAAATCTCACTACGAGACCAGTTATGCTTACCTGGGGATTTCTGGGATGAGTGATAAACTATGGTCAACATACACAAGTTTCTAAGGTAAATGGGTCAATTTACCTTGACGTGTCAACGATTTCAAATGGTAATGCGTTACCAAATGGAACCATCCTTTTGTATCTTAAAAATCCTTGATTCCTTGAACTGGTTTATCATCAAAGTTTAAATATTTTCTCATTCTTAACCTAAATAATATTCCTGTTAATATTAAACCCATCCTACAATTCAACTCTTACGTTTCAACGCTTAACGTGTAACGTGTAACAGTATTGAACTTAGCGTTTCATGTAACTATTTTTTTACCTGACCAACGTGAACATGGATTTTAATATACCCAAAGATATTGGAAATCTAAACCGTATGGACTTCAAAACTTTAAAACCGTTAGTTATGGTTCTCAAATCTTCTTAAGGATGTGTCCCACAACTAAGAACATGCAATGTTGTAGGTGGAATTCCTACATCTCGGGATACTTTGCTAATTGAATGTTAACTTTATTAACTTAAATATTATAAGTGGTCACCCACCTCAATGATCGAATAAACTAATTATCACTATGTTACCACTTATAGGTACGCGTGTCTTCAAGAAAGCTATGGTTGATCTCATATTCTGAGAAGTCCATGTATTTTCTTTCGATCGAATGTTCACATCTCATTATGGTGTTGAATAATTCATGTCCTTGATTTCGTCTTCCCGATTTAAACCATTCAGGATTTGAACACTACAACAAATTTCTGTTATCTTGAACTTTGATCTTAAGCTGGTAATCATGATTTTCTCTTTTGCTACATTGTTCTAACTTGAAATTTTTTGAAATTCTAAATTGATATTCTTTTCTTTTCACTGTTTTGTCAAACTTCGTACCGTCTGCACCGTGGGAGATGCAAGAGTTTGTAAGTCAGTCTATGACTAATAACCCTCGTACCTCCTAAACAATTCTAACTCATCAAAACAGGGGTGATTCCCTTACTTTGATGATTCTCTATTCGTTTCGATAAATGGTTTCCAATCATGTGTTTTATGAAATTTCATCCTCTGGATTGGAGTGATTACCTTATCTTGAGGATTCACTTCAATTATCTTCTTTGGAATGGCATTTCACAAATGACATGATCTCACCAAAATAGGATTGAAACCCGTACTTTGGTGACAAATGTCAATCTTCGATTGTTTTCTTGTTATTATGAAATTCAATCATCAAGATAGGCGTGAATTCCATACCTTGATGATAATTTCATTCTTATGGATTGTATTTTCTCAAATGACACGACCTCATCAAAGTATGAGTGAATTCTGGATTTTGATGAAGAAGTTCATCCTATTATATTTTGTTTTTGTAAAACTTTACCGTTAAGATAGTGGAGACGTCCCTTACCTTAATGGTGAGTTACCTCGTCTTATTTCTGTGAATCCTCAACAATGAGTTGGGATCGAACTTTTGTTTGGAAGGTTAGTGGTCATACCTTGGGAATACACCATCAAGTTAGGAGTGAAAACCACACCTTGATAACTATTCTCATTTCTTGATCTTCAACTTACCAAGGTTGTAATCAAGTGACGAGAAGCATGTAGTAACTTGAAGGGTGAATTAATGTTAGTGATTCAATCTATCAAGCCAAAGCATGATCTTTGAACTGAAAGGAGACCCGATCGCTTTATGTTGATTTTGATTCCAAGCTTGACGCATGTAAATTTTTAAATCGATTTCTTTCCCGTTATTCTCATGTTTTGATTCGATCTAGCTATATGGAACCATTTATTCCCTACTTATCAACTTTCATTTTGAGTTATCATTAAAACCTGGTTGCGTAATGATAGCTTCCTAAACAACCTTCCTGCCAAATAAAGACATTACTAATTTGTGTTCATGGCTTTCTAGCCACACGAATGTTTCTCAGCTGTAATTATGAGTTTGATAAACCGCGTATGCAAGCCGTACTTGGAAAGCTACTTGTGTTTCTCTTTATCAGCAATATTCTGAATTATTTAAATTTTAATCCAATCGTGAACGCTATCGTCATTGATCAATGCAATTCCTATTATTGTGGCATTTCTTGGACCATCTTTGAACTCCTTATAACAACCTCTAGTAATCTTTCTGAATGTCTTTCCCTCAAAACCATATTTATTCTGAAAACCCATTACAACGATTTTCCTCATACTAAAGTTAATCTTTAATCTTAACAAACACGATACTCGTATCAACGTTACACTAATAACACTTTGAACCCTCATTGACATGAGTAAACAAGAATCGATCACCTAGAAACCCGTTAAAGTTACTTGCTTGAGGAACTCTTATGAATTCCATCCAAAAACATCCGGAACTTATTTCTCATGTTCGTTAAGCCGAGTCCCGTATCGATCTAATGTATGGTGTTTCACACATGACAAAACTTTTAACCGTATTGAACCGTTTGGAATACAAACATTTATCAATTAAAAATTTTAAAGGAATAACTTAGCACACTTTGTCAAGGAACATATAAGATTATGAACGGTAAAACTTAACAAACTTAAGAATCATAGTCAAAGTTATTGAATTTAAACATTCCTAAGAGTGCACTCGTGAACATGAAATGACATCTAAGTCTCCTCATAACCTTAAAATTTATTTCTCATGATTAAATTTCGGGACGAAATTTCTTAAAGTAGGGGAGACTGTAACATCTCGTATTTTTATAAATTAACAGTTAATTTTAAGAAGTATTAATGCCGTTTATGAAACCTTATGGGCTATTCTTCTTCCATTCCTTGTTTCCTTAAAGTTTTTAAATCAATAATAATATTAATTATAAATAATAAATAATAATAATAATAATGATAATAATAGTAAAAATAATAATAAAAATGATATTAGTAATAATAGTTTAAAAACAACAATAATGATGATACTAATATTAATAAATTTTATATAAAAAAAATAAACAAAACATATAAAATGATAATAATAATCAAGGACTTAAATTCTGAAGTTTATAAACTAAAATCAAAACACTTTCTTAAAACCAAGGGGGTTGTTTGTGCCATTTTATAAACTATATATTGAAGTTTTTGCATATAACGAAAAAGGACTTAAATTTGAGGGACCATTAGTGTAAATTCTGAAAACACTTTCTTCTCCACTTTGATTCCCGCTGTCTCCCACGCGATTTCGGCCAAGATCCACGCCACAGATCGCACTAACCGATTACAATAATTCAAAGTAATCACGCACTAAGTTAGTTTAATCGTTTACAAACTATTCCTAGTTCGAATTGCATTTGAAACAAACACAAAAAACACCCCACATGATCCCACTCGATCGCGGACCTGCAACCCTTAAAAACCCGACTTCCAACCAATTTTAATCAAATTTGATAACGGGTTTTGCTTCCAGATCGTTATTCGAAGCTTCCCATGAGTTTAATTCGAGTATAATCGTCGTTTGAAGCGTCAATCGAACAACCAGTAACCGCGACTCGTTCTTAAACTGGAGAACATCAAATCGGACTCAATCATGTAAGTTACATATATCATTATGCTCGATTTTAGATAGGGATTAAAAGCCCCTTGAATGTGTTCTTTAACACCTGCGTTTGATTGTTCAATTTGGGAGGAATCGATTTCTAGGGTTCATACGGATTGGGATTTGCTTTGTAACCTTGTTTAAAAAGAATTGGAACCATTCTACACCGCGGCTGGATGCCTGGTCTACTGGTTCCCGAGCTTTTCGCACACTATGAGGTCCCGGGTTCGAACCCGGGCTCCCTCGTCCATTTTTTTTTATGCTTTTAACCTTTAAATAAATGATTAAAAAATCAGAAAAATTATAAAATTCCTTTTATAAACTACCAATAATTTTTGAAATCATCTAATTATTTGCTGGAATTTATTATAAAATTTCTTTATTTATTTAGTTATCATTTTGTTTAATTAGTTCATTTTCATATAAAATAGGTTTTAAATATTGTTTAACATATTAAATCATTATTTGTTCAAATAATATATTCAGATTAATTCCTTTAATCTTTAACGTTTAAATCATGATATTATAAATGGAGATTTATTTTAAAACATTATAAATTCTTTTATGTAATTTAAATGATAAAATATTTCATGGTTCAAATTTAGATTATTTAAAACCTTATAAAATCATATGTTTAATGACAAATTGTTCATCTAATATATCACCATTAGTTAATAAAGTATTCGTTAACTTTTATTTAACTTCTTAAAAATTTATAAAACGATATTCTCTTTTTGATTTTTAAGGTTTTGTATTATAAAACTTTTATGATGAAATATTCTAAAAGCTCAAAACTTTATAAAATGAGTTTAAATAAATTGTAAGGTCATTTAAATAGGTATATAATTAATTCTCTTTATCAAATAATTAATTATTAAATTAATTATTTCTTTCAAACTTAATTTCTATTAACTTAAATTGTTGAGATATTTTTAATCATTTTTGGACTTAATTGATTTATAATATCTTTATTAACCCAAAACGTAAACGATCCATTATTTATTTAATTATTTAAACCCCCAAATCCCAATTGAAACCCTAGTCCATGTCTAACTATTAATCTTATTATTTAACTTAATCTTGGAATCAATACGTTTAGGTAACTCGTAAAAGAAATAGTTGGAGCCTCGTTTAAATTCTTATCATCACCTTATATATATCAAGTGAGTATTTCTATACCCTTTTTCTTATTTTCACACTTTGGGGTGAAACATGTTAACTTATATCATTGCACTTATAAACTTATTCGAGACTTGTAAACTTATGGCAATTTACTTGTGAGTTGTGGTTAGTTGAACTTTTGTGGTTACCATGTTATGGCATTATATGTACAATCATTAACTATTGCTAGCCCAGCGAAGTCATAGATCTATGGGTAAGACAAGCCTACTTGGTTGATTCAAGTACACTTAGCTGATCGTATATACTTTTAACGTTAATAGAATATTAACGTCGTTTGATACTTGTAAAACATTGTCGAGGTTTGATTGTGCATTGTTCATAACATCCCTAGTCACTTCATTCACTAATTTACAACTTGAATTGTCATCTTTTATATACTTATGTATCCAAAAATGTAGAATGCTCACCAACATTTTATGTTGACCTTTTATTTTTAACATGTTTCAGGTTACTCTTTGAAGCTTATCACACTTAGGATTGGACTTAGAGAAATAACTCAATGATCTGGATGTATCTTGTTTAAACGTTTACTTGTATTGTTACAATTGAATCTTGATTAATATATTTGGAACAAATAATAGCGTTATGTGGCTATGAACAATCGTAACTTTCACACTTCGACGATTTCGCCGTCAAGGTTGGGGTGTGACAGATTGGTATCAGAGCCCATAACTATAGGGATTTAGGTTATTAGAAATGGTGACCTAGACTATAGTTGCATGAACCTCATAGAAAGATCCTTATACTTTTATGCTTACATATTGTTTAAATGCTACATAATGCTATGCCTTTTAACTTGATGCCTTAGCATAGAATTGCCTTATGTATGCTTAAATTTAGTTACTTGACTCCCAAAAATTAACTTTGACTTTTGACTCTCCCCGACAAATGAACTTCCTAAACCTACTCTCAACGATATGTGGAATCTACACTTATCATCGTGGGTTTAATTCTTTAGACTCTATGTCTAATCTGTGAAAATCTCATCAAGGTTTTGATTTCATAAACCAAAGAAATTTGTGTGGCACATAGACACCTGTATTCTGGATTTCCTGGCAAAAGGCCTTCGGGCTAAGGCAAGCATATCGCATAAATCTCACTACGAGACCAGTTATGCTTACCTGGGGATTTCTGGGATGAGTGATAAACTATGGTCAACATACACAAGTTTCTAAGGTAAATGGGTCAATTTACCTTGACGTGTCAACGATTTCAAATGGTAATGCGTTACCAAATGGAACCATCCTTTTGTATCTTAAAAATCCTTGATTCCTTGAACTGGTTTATCATCAAAGTTTAAATATTTTCTCATTCTTAACCTAAATAATATTCCTGTTAATATTAAACCCATCCTACAATTCAACTCTTACGTTTCAACGCTTAACGTGTAACGTGTAACAGTATTGAACTTAGCGTTTCATGTAACTATTTTTTTTACCTGACCAACGTGAACATGGATTTTAATATACCTAAAGATATTGGAAATCTAAACCGTATGGACTTCAAAACTTTAAAACCGTTAGTTATGGTTCTCAAATCTTCTTAAGGATGTGTCCCACAACTAAGAACATGCAATGTTGTAGGTGGAATTCCTACATCTCGGGATACTTTGCTAATTGAATGTTAACTTTGTTAACTTAATATTATAAGTGGTCACCCACCTCAATGATCGAATAAACTAATTATCACTATGTTACCACTTATAGGTACGCGTGTCTTCAAGAAAGCTATGGTTGATCTCATATTCTGAGAAGTCCATGTATTTTCTTTCGATCGAATGTTCACATCTCATTATGGTGTTGAATAATTCATGTCCTTGATTTCGTCTTCCGATTTAAACCATTCAGGATTTGAACACTACAACAAATTTCTGTTATCTTGAACTTTGATCTTAAGCTGGTAATCATGATTTTCTCTTTTGCTACATTGTTCTAACTTGAAATTTTTTTGAAATTCTAAATTGATATTCTTTTCTTTTCACTGTTTTGTCAAACTTCGTACCGTCTGCACCGTGGGAGATGCAAGAGTTTGTAAGTCAGTCTATGACTAATAACCCTCGTACCTCCTAAACAATTCTAACTCATCAAAACAGGGGTGATTCCCTTACTTTGATGATTCTCTATTCGTTTCGATAAATGGTTTCCAATCATGTGTTTTATGAAATTTCATCCTCTGGATTGGAGTGATTACCTTATCTTGAGGATTCACTTCAATTATCTTCTTTGGAATGGCATTTCACAAATGACATGATCTCACCAAAATAGGATTGAAACCCGTACTTTGGTGACAAATGTCAATCTTCGATTGTTTTCTTGTTATTATGAAATTCAATCATCAAGATAGGCGTGAATTCCATACCTTGATGATAATTTCATTCTTATGGATTGTATTTTCTCAAATGACACGACCTCATCAAAGTATGAGTGAATTCTGGATTTTGATGAAGAAGTTCATCCTATTATATTTTGTTTTTGTAAAACTTTACCGTTAAGATAGTGGAGACGTCCCTTACCTTAATGGTGAGTTACCTCGTCTTATTTCTGTGAATCCTCAACAATGAGTTGGGATCGAACTTTTGTTTGGAAGGTTAGTGGTCATACCTTGGGAATACACCATCAAGTTAGGAGTGAAAACCACACCTTGATAACTATTCTCATTTCTTGATCTTCAACTTACCAAGGTTGTAATCAAGTGACGAGAAGCATGTAGTAACTTGAAGGGTGAATTAATGTTAGTGATTCAATCTATCAAGCCAAAGCATGATCTTTGAACTGAAAGGAGACCCGATCGCTTTATGTTGATTTTGATTCCAAGCTTGACGCATGTAAATTTTTAAATCGATTTCTTTCCCGTTATTCTCATGTTTTGATTCGATCTAGCTATATGGAACCATTTATTCCCTACTTATCAACTTTCATTTTGAGTTATCATTAAAACCTGGTTGCGTAATGATAGCTTCCTAAACAACCTTCCTGCCAAATAAAGACATTACTAATTTGTGTTCATGGCTTTCTAGCCACACGAATGTTTCTCAGCTGTAATTATGAGTTTGATAAACCGCGTATGCAAGCCGTACTTGGAAAGCTACTTGTGTTTCTCTTTATCAGCAATATTCTGAATTATTTAAATTTTAATCCAATCGTGAACGCTATCGTCATTGATCAATGCAATTCCTATTATTGTGGCATTTCTTGGACCATCTTTGAACTCCTTATAACAACCTCTAGTAATCTTTCTGAATGTCTTTCCCTCAAAACCATATTTATTCTGAAAACCCATTACAACGATTTTCCTCATACTAAAGTTAATCTTTAATCTTAACAAACACGATACTCGTATCAACGTTACACTAATAACACTTTGAACCCTCATTGACATGAGTAAACAAGAATCGATCACCTAGAAACCCGTTAAAGTTACTTGCTTGAGGAACTCTTATGAATTCCATCCAAAAACATCCGGAACTTATTTCTCATGTTCGTTAAGCCGAGTCCCGTATCGATCTAATGTATGGTGTTTCACACATGACAAAACTTTTTAACCGTATTGAACCGTTTGGAATACAAACATTTATCAATTAAAAATTTTAAAGGAATAACTTAGCACACTTTATCAAGGAACATATAAGATTATGAACGGTAAAACTTAACAAACTTAAGAATCATAGTCAAAGTTATTGAATTTAAACATTCCTAAGAGTGCACTCGTGAACATGAAATGACATCTAAGTCTCCTCATAACCTTAAAATTTATTTCTCATGATTAAATTTCGGGACGAAATTTCTTAAAGTAGGGGAGACTGTAACATCTCGTATTTTTATAAATTAACAGTTAATTTTAAGAAGTATTAATGCCGTTTATGAAACCTTATGGGCTATTCTTCTTCCATTCCTTGTTTCCTTAAAGTTTTTAAATCAATAATAATATTAATTATAAATAATAAATAATAATAATAATAATGATAATAATAGTAAAAATAATAATAAAAATGATATTAGTAATAATAGTTATAAAAACAACAATAATGATGATACTAATATTAATAAATTTTATATAAAAAAAAATAAACAAAACATATAAAATGATAATAATAATCAAGGACTTAAATTCTGAAGTTTATAAACTAAAATCAAAACACTTTCTTAAAACCAAGGGGGTTGTTTGTGCCATTTTATAAACTATATATTGAAGTTTTTGCATATAACGAAAAAGGACTTAAATTTGAGGGACCATTAGTGTAAATTCTGAAAACACTTCTTCTCCACTTTGATTCCCGCTGTCTCCCACGCGATTTCGGCCAAGATCCACGCCACAGATCGCACTAACCGATTACAATAATTCAAAGTAATCACGCACTAAGTTAGTTTAATCGTTTACAAACTATTCCTAGTTCGAATTGCATTTGAAACAAACACAAAAACACCCCACATGATCCCACTCGATCGCGGACCTGCAACCCCTTAAAAACCCGACTTCCAACCAATTTTAATCAAATTTGATAACGGGTTTTGCTTCCAGATCGTTATTCGAAGCTTCCCATGAGTTTAATTCGAGTATAATCGTCGTTTGAAGCGTCAATCGAACAACCAGTAACCGCGACTCGTTCTTAAACTGGAGAACATCAAATCGGACTCAATCATGTAAGTTACATATATCATTATGCTCGATTTTAGATAGGGATTAAAAGCCCCTTGAATGTGTTCTTTAACACCTGCGTTTGATTGTTCAATTTGGGAGGAATCGATTTCTAGGGTTCATACGGATTGGGATTTGCTTTGTAACCTTGTTTAAAAGAATTGGAACCATTCTACACCGCGGCTGGATGCCTGGTCTACTGGTTCCCGAGCTTTTCGCACACTATGAGGTCCCGGGTTCGAACCCGGGCTCCCTCGTCCATTTTTTTTATGCTTTTAACCTTTAAATAAATGATTAAAAAATCAGAAAAATTATAAAATTCCTTTTATAAACTACCAATAATTTTTGAAATCATCTAATTATTTGCTGGAATTTATTATAAAATTTCTTTATTTATTTAGTTATCATTTTGTTTAATTAGTTCATTTTCATATAAAATAGATTTTAAATATTGTTTAACATATTAAATCATTATTTGTTCAAATAATATATTCAGATTAATTCCTTTAATCTTTAACGTTTAAATCATGATATTATAAATGGAGATTTATTTTAAAACATTATAAATTCTTTTATGTAATTTAAATGATAAATATTTCATGGTTCAAATTTAGATTATTTAAAACCTTATAAAATCATATGTTTAATGACAAATTGTTCATCTAATATATCACCATTAGTTAATAAAGTATTCGTTAACTTTTATTTAACTTCTTAAAAATTTATAAAACGATATTCTCTTTATTTGATTTTAAGGTTTTGTATTATAAAACTTTTATGATGAAATATTCTAAAAGCTCAAAACTTTATAAAATAAGTTTAAATAAATTGTAAGGTCATTTAAATAGGTATATAATTAATTCTCTTTATCAAATAATTAATTATTAAATTAATTATTTCTTTCAAACTTAATTTCTATTAACTTAAATTGTTGAGATATTTTTAATCATTTTTGGACTTAATTGATTTATAATATCTTTATTAACCCAAAACGTAAACGATCCATTATTTTATTTAATTATTTAAACCCCCAAATCCCAATTGAAACCCTAGTCCATGTCTAACTATTAATCTTATTATTTAACTTAATCTTGGAATCAATACGTTTAGGTAACTCGTAAAAGAAATAGTTGGAGCCTCGTTTAAATTCTTATCATCACCTTATATATATCAAGTGAGTATTTCTATACCCCTTTTTCTTATTTTCACACTTTGGGGTGAAACATGTTAACTTATATCATTGCACTTATAAACTTATTCGAGACTTGTAAACTTATGGCAATTTACTTGTGAGTTGTGGTTAGTTGAACTTTTGTGGTTACCATGTTATGGCATTATATGTACAATCATTAACTATTGCTAGCCCAGCGAAGTCATAGATCTATGGGTAAGACAAGCCTACTTGGTTGATTCAAGTACACTTAGCTGATCGTATATACTTTTAACGTTAATAGAATATTAACGTCGTTTGATACTTGTAAAACATTGTTGAGGTTTGATTGTGCATTGTTCATAACATCCTAGTCACTTCATTCACTAATTTACAACTTGAATTGTCATCTTTTATATACTTATGTATCCAAAAATGTAGAATGCTCACCAACTTTTTATGTTGACCTTTTATTTTTAACATGTTTCAGGTTACTCTTTGAAGCTTATCACACTTAGGATTGGACTTAGAGAAATAACTCAATGATCTGGATGTATCTTTGTTTAAACGTTTACTTGTATTGTTACAATTGAATCTTGATTAATATATTTGGAACAAATAATAGCGTTATGTGGCTATGAACAATCGTAACTTTCACACTTCGACGATTCCGCCGTCAAGGTTGGGGTGTGACAACCAAATCTTTTCGATGGGGAATTGAAGATCAGATGAAATGATTGACAAAGTGGTGGGCTTTCATGGAACATGGGGATGCGGGGTTCTCACGTTTCTTTAAACATTAAATTGGAGCTTTGAAAAATTCATATTATCTAGTCCCCATATGGGTGTTGTCTCCACCCTCAGGTGTGCTTCCAGGTACAATCCCTTGATGCACAACCAACCACTAGACACCACAAGGTTGTACAAACAGATGATGCATTCTTCTAGTTTGTACTATTCTGAGCGTGTTAGTTATAGTTTATACAGGCAATAAGGGTGGCTTGTTTCAAGCGCAAATGCAAAGAGACTAACACGGTTGGGTGGGTGCATACCTGACTAGACTAGAATGAATGATATATGAACCGACATAAACTGGTTCAATCCGGAACTAGAGTGTGAAGTCATGAACTGAATACCTAATTGGATTTGTTATGGATCTTTTAAAAACAACCTTACCTAAAACAACAATGTTTCAAGCTTAAAGAAAGGTTTTGAACATGATCACACCAAGCTGAAACGGTATTGTCTAGTACTCTAGTTGTTCAGTTTTGTTGGTCTGGACCGAGTTTTGCACATGTATTAAAGAAGCATATTGTTTGCACAAACAATTTTAGAGGAGGTTAAGTATAATTTCCGGTGCTTGACATGAAAGAAAGGCACTGATTACACACATAACGACCATCGATCATCATCATACCATTTAATGTTAGGCGTTGTTATGTAGATGTGCATCACCATGATCCTCATCATATCATCCACATTTAATACTGGCATTACATATGGTAGATGTGCATGGTCCAGCAGATGTCATAATTGGGACTCCCTTGAATGTGGCCACTGGCCACACCTTTGTCATCTGTGAAAGATTCTGCAACCATGAATAAATTGAATTAATACATGCAGTAATTTATCGCGTAACATGTCATTAACACATAGAGTAAAATAAAATAAAAACATGATAAAATAACATCGCAACTTCACCAGTCAGATGCAACTTTGAATGGTTTGAAAACGAAGAAGTAAACTTTGATCTTCAAGGTCAAACTAATGAGTTCAAGTTCAAACTCAATATATGGTTCTACATGTGTTATCCCCATCACTTCTAAGTTCTAATACTATGAAGCAGTTGACAAAATTGGTAAAAGAATGTTGGAAAATCCAATAAATTGAAATTTATATATTCTAGACTTTTAAATTCAAAGTCAAACATGACGATTTAATACCTTGTGCTTCTTTTAGGAGAGCTTTGCAATTCATTATAGATAATTACCGGTGTTATCTTGTCAAGCTGTTTCCTTTTCGAGTTTAAAACATCTTCTGGCTTTCCTTCATGCCTGTATAGAGACATGGGCATAAGTAAGTGATTTAGTCCTTCAGCTGCACGGTAGCACTTTCGATAAAACAGTGAAACTACAAGAACATAAGAAACAAGTAAAAATGAGCAATGCCGTGTGTTTGAGTAGAAGTTGTATAGATTATACTCACTGGAGGATTGAAAGGGCCTTCTGTAGCACGATCTTTCGAATAGCTCTCCAAAATCATGGATACTCTACAAGATATATCAGGATAAATTAGAGAAAGAAAGAAAAGAAATCAAGTGTCTCCATGGCAGGGATAAGGAGAAGCAAACAAACTAAGTGGATGATGAAGCCCTAAACTTTTACAATCAAACTTATTGTTTGTAAGGAAAAATTTGATAAAGAACAAGAGATCTCCAGATAGTCAATTTAGAAAGTACCAGACTACTGCTAATTTAAATCATTTTATTAACTGGTTTTCTAATTTCACAAGGCTTGAAATTTGTAATAAGAACAAAACTTATTATTTACATGATAATATGACATCTCAAGGAAAATAAATTTCATTACCTGAATGGTAATCCATTCATCTCATCAGATGTGGCAGTTTATTCCTCTCTTTGTTTGAAGACTAATCTGCCATCAGCAAACATCCAATATTCAGTATGATACAAATAAAGCTTAACAAAAGAAAACATTACAAAGTTCATGTGAAAAAGACAATAAAAACTATGAGCTGGCATAAACAAACCAAAGATAACAAAAGGTCTTCGTGATAAAACAATCTTAGCTAGGAATAAGTGTTAAAACTATGCACAAACAAAAATTCATTCAAATTTTGTACTTTATGCCTCAAATTAACAAAATACCCCCCACTAGATAATATGAAGGATGCATTACATTTACATAGTGATATACATTAGGTCAATGACTATGGTGGCGTGGCAAAAACTGAACTATCAAAGAAAATCAATAGTGTTTTACACTATTATGACAGAATAATCAGTCAAGTGTTCGTTTAATTGGCTTACAACCTTTAAGCATGCCTTGGAATTTGATGGGAAGTTCTCTGCAAACGCCACCCACTTGTTGAACTGCCAAAAAGCGAGTATTAGGATCGACATAAATGCTGTTTTATTTCACATGTAGATTACAATGAAGGCAGCCATACAGGCTACTCAAAATAAGCAACACAATGCCCAAGCTGATCTTACCTTTAGCATATAAATGCTATATCACCATTCTGAAAATTGATATTCACTCAACTCCTCGTTATTTCTCATAAGCCGTCTTCATGATGTTAACACTCGAGCTTTTGATGCCATTCCTCCATCATTCAAGAATTGTGGCCGTATAGAATACATAGAACAAGGATTCAGTATAAACTTGATATATCACAAGTCAGGAGGGAACAGTTCATGAGCCATTTTTTATGTAACGGACACAAAAGTCCAAGAGACCAAATTTGCATAAGCTATAGAACTTCAACAAAGTCGCATCATTTAGTGACTATAAAACATAGAAGAAAATGCAAATCAAATGAATAAGACTCTAACTTCATATTATGACATAAAACAACGTAATGAAGAAGCTAACAGAACAACACATAGTTGTTGCAATGCATATCATAAAGATGCAGCTCACAAGCTAAATTGCTGTGATGATTACTGGTGTGCGCTATGCAGCTACTCGTCACAGAAAAAAAACAATGTTAAAGAATTGAATGCAGACAGTTAAAAAAAAAAAAAAAAAGGAGAATGCACCCCAATCTATGTGTGTGTTTGGTGAAGATAGAATATACTAAACAATAGCACATGCACGTATTTCTTCAACAGTAAACAAGTTCAGGAACCACATACATTGATCAAGTTACTAAGTAAACACTTAACAGATAATATCAGAACTGATAGCAGGCTCAAGCAGCAAAAAAATTATTCACATATTATTAGACTGATCTGAATGCCTGTAGAAAGTTAAATTACAGGTCATATAGAAACAAAATATATCAAATAGAATATCGTATTAATGATGCAACTGATCAAGTAAGAATGCAATTCATGCTGCTGAAAATCTGGAGATACTACGGTAAACATTGCTTATACAACAGTAGGAGTTGATAAGCAATACGCACTGAACAAGTAATTAGCAAAACTTAGATCAATATCATCAGAATCCACGATTCAGCGTTAACAACAAAAGATTAAATCATATATGATTTAAATGAGTTGAAATGCACTAAGAAGATTGAATTGGAACTTACAGAGATCGGGATTTACAGAGATACGGATACGATTGTTCAATTTCTTTCCAAATCAACGCCTTCATTAACGGACACCATTGTTGCGACTTGAGATTAGTAGCACACTTGTGTTTCAATCAAAAAAACACCATTTGTTTCTTCGAAACATAGGGCTCAATTCTATTCTTGGGCCTTGGCCAATTGGGCCTCTTACACGGCCTAGTCTGCATTCGGGTATATGGTTAATTGCCAGTTTTTATTTTCTCAATAGGGGTAAAAACAACTAATTAAAAAGAACCCAAATTCAAAAACCCAAAACCAACCCGATCGGGTTAGTCAAACCGGTATCACTCCAACCCTGTTCAAATCTGTAGGTGTGGAATCGATTCTTAACTCAATTCATGGTAAGACCCAAACCAAACCGGTTTCAACATTGATTCAACCAATTTAAACAAGGTCATTACGGGCTTAAAATTGTTTTGACTTTTGTTGACTCATCCTAAACTTGTTTCCAACCCAATTTATTCACCACTAAAAACACCCAACCGATTTTGAGCCCGAACTTAACCATAAGTAAAAATTAGTTTGACAAAACCTAATTCGAACCTCAACCGAAGTACTGAACAGCAGGTTGGAACACTTTGTAGACAAAACCTAATTCGATTGAGCCTGATGTTTTCTCATTTTAACCACTGTATCCCTGCAGTTTCAAAGTCTCGATTTGTGCCCTAATGTTTCATTTTTGTCCCGTTTGAATCCAAGTGACTAACTCCGTTAGATTTTTCAGTTAAGTTTTTGTGAAATGACGAAATTACCCTTAAGAATAAAAAAAAACTTTGTGGGACCACCCATATAATATTTTCTCATTTGAGCACCCACCACCACCTACTGCAAATGGTCAACCATTTGAGGTTACTTATTATCCTCGTGCAAGCACTCCAGAGTTTTTTGTGAAGGCTTCTTCTTTAAACACCGCATTGTATGTTCGATGGAGTGTTGGAATGAGGTTCAAAATGGCTTTTGAAACAGAGGATTCATCACACATAAGTTGGTTTATGGGAACTGTACAACACACCCAATATGACTACCGGCAGCAACAGCATCAACGGCGACGGCAACAGCGACAGCCGTCTACGAAGAGGACCTCCGCCGCCCCAAGTTCCCACCCCTCGGCGAATACAGGCTGAACCCCGATTACGCCATCAAACGCGTCACCTACCAGCAAACCCTCGCCCCCCACCTCATCTACCTCGATCACGACCGACGCGAGTGATTGTTTTAACGATCAGGGGGTTGAATCTGAAGAAGGAGAGTGATTACAAGCTGCTGTTGAACAATCGCTTGGGGATGCAGATGGTTGAATCTGTCGGATCTGTTTGTTGTTGATGATACGAAGAGATCAGGAGATGGTGGTTCAAGGGTTGAATCGATGAATTTAGGGCTTTCGATGTTGGAGACGAAGGAAACTGTTGAAGAAGATGATTATGAGATTAGGGTTTCGGATGATGTAATTGGGCGAAATGAAATTGATGATGATGATGTTACAGAAGGGGATCTAAAGACGATGAAGGAGATAATTGATATGGAGTTGCAGAACAAGAGGAGGAATTTACGGGAGACAGCTTCTGTTTTCACGCAGAAATTGCGAAAATGGGGACGAAAGCAGAAGGGCAGTGGTGGTGTGGGTTGATCTGATGGTTTGTTACGGTGGTGGTGAGGAGGAGGTGTGTTGGTGATGGGTGGTGGTGATGTTTATGGTGGTGGGTGATGAAGAGTAGAGAGAGAGAGAGAGAGAGAGGTGTGTTGTGTGTGTTTTTTGGAGTCAGAGAAGAAGGATGATGTGGGTATTCTTAAGGCAATTCCGTCTTTTTAATAATAATCTAACTGGAAAACTAACAGTGTTAAGTTATCTGAACTAAAATGGAGATAAAAATGAAACGTATAGACTCAAATGAAGATAACACGAAACGTTAGGGGGCGGATGACAATTTTGAAACTGCAGGGATGCAAGTGGTTTAAAATGGGCAAATGTCAGGGATGCAAACGGTAATTTACTTACTTTTTAAATTGGTCAAACTTGAACTGAACTAGTTAAAACTCAATTTTAAGTTGGTCCGTCCTCAAAAACCGATTCACACGAACTGGTTTGGAGTTTGGACAAAAATTGATTGGACTATCTTTGCCACAATCCGAACCTGTTTTGAACTTGAATCAATTTGGGCCTAGAGTCGGATTGTAATGTAACTACCTACTAGTATGGAATTCGAGAACTCCAACTCAATAGTTTGATCCTAAAGGTGAAAGTCACTTCTATACTTTTCAAACTAATAAAGGTTGCATCTGACTGGTGAAATTGACATGCTATGTTATCTTATGTTTATGTTTTATTTTATTTAAGAAATAGTTGTTATTAATATGTAACCAAAGACGATACTTTTAATAAAAATATAATATAAACAAGACGGTCTAGTGACAAAGCACTTGAGAAATCTTTCAATAGACTAAGATTAAAACATTATCCGAGTAAACATCATAAATAGTCATCGCCGTTAAAATAAAAAAAGTTATTTAGACTTACTAAGTTTGTTCATTCACAGGAATGAACGTACCCACCTCGAGACTGTTTGACAGATAAATAGACCTAACGGCATACTTGTTTTTGTTTTCATGTGTTGGTCGTTCTACCTCCTTTTCCGTTGACTCCGTCAATTGTGGCGTTTTCTCGTTAGAACTTGTATGACCCCGGAATATTTAATTACACTACTTCCATTAAATTACAATAATCGCCCATACAAATCACTTTAATTCAGTGAAATAAACAATTTCAAGACTTGGATTTACATCTCAAGGTTATTATCATATAATTCTTTTGTTTTGGTTTTCATCAACATACAATTTTAAACTTATATAATATGAAAAAATATGACGTTTTAAATGTCTAAAAGGATGTTATTTAAAAGGATGTATGAAATTGGCAAATTGTCAATAAAATAGATATTATGTTGTTTCAGAAGACATGAATGCATGGAATTATGAATGCACGATAGGAGTATGCATTTATTATTCAAATTCAGGGTAAAACATAAAATTGGTTTGAGTAAATTACCATTTGCATCCCTGACGTTTGTTCATTTTAACCACTTGCGTCCCTACGGTTTCAAAATTGCCATCCGCCCCTAACGTTTCGTGTTATCCTCATTTGAGCCTATACGTTTCATTTTATATCCATTTGAGTTCAAATAATTAACACCGTTAATGTTTCTGTTAAAATTATTAATAAAAAGACGAAACTACCCTTCAAATTAAATAATAACAATAAAACCCTTGTGGGTCCCATCCATCAACATCATCTCTTCAAACCACCACCACCATAACCACCCCTATCACCACCACCACAACCACCCAGTTATCACCACCAGCACCACCGCAGCCCGTATCACCAGCACCGTCGCAGCCCCTATCACCACCACCGCCGCAGCCCATATCACCACCACCGCCGCCGCAGCCCCTCTGTTGATAAACCACATTGCTGTCACAGAACACATGAACCCTCTTCAACCCTAGAGCAACAGCAGCATTCACCCCTTCAACCACAGCCTTCACCTCCACCACCTCACCACCACCACCACCACCGTCGTCAACCACCACCGCCTTCCCCATCTCCAACACACAACAATCAAACGAATCACAAATCGCCACCCCAATCCCCCAACCCTCTCGTCACTCACCAAACCCTTGCAATACATCCTAAACACCTCCTCACCCGACGCCGGCGACACTCCGTACGGCCTCTCGAAGTAATCACCGGTTTTCCTCCACTCGTGTTCAGGAACGTTGACAATTTCACGAGCAAACACCTGATCGTGCATCAAACGGTTCAGATTCTCCTGCATTAACCGGTTTTCCCATTCGACTAACTGCCGGTCGGCTCGTTGTCGATTTCGTAGGCGATGAAGGAGGCGATTCCGGCAGGGGAGTCGGTGACTTCTGTTAGGAGAAGTGGTGGTTGAATCGATGATGATGATGATGAAGAAGAAGGGTGTGATGTGGTGGAGGCTTTGAGGGCTTCTTGCAATTGAAGTTGAAAGGCGAAATCGAGGTCGGAGTCGACGGCGACCGCAACCCCCCATCACCACCACCACCGCAGCCCCCCATCACCACCACCACCGCAGCCCCCATCACCACCACCCCGTAGCCCCCCATCACCACCACCACCGCATCCCCCATCACCACCATCGCGAACCCCATCACCACCATCGCGAACCCCATCACCACCATCGTGACCCATCACCACCACCACCGCTGTCAGTGAAGAAAGAAGAGATAGAGAGAGAGAAGATAGAAGGGAGGGGTGGGATAGGGGTTTTATTTAAGAGTAAATTTACATTTTGCATCCCTGAAATTAAAAGGGTATTTTTGTCATTTTATAAAAACTAACGGAAAAATCTAACGACGTTAGTGTGTTGGACTCAAATGGAAATAAAAATGAAACGTTAGGGGGCGGATGACAATTTTGAAACAACAGGGATGCAAACGGTTAAAATGAGAAAACGTCAGGGACGCAAATGGTAATTACTCAATTGGTTTAAAAGGTTGGGACCACTAGTCTGCAAATGTTTAGGAAAAATAAAGGGTCAAAAGGCAAAATAACAAAAAGTCTCTGTCACTCTGAACGCCGATCACATATCTCTTCTTAAATTACCACCTACCCCTCCATCTTCCCATCTTACCTTATTTAATGATCTTCTTTCATCACCATTCATCAAAAATCATACGAAAAGAACAAATCATAAATAGTATATTATATTTTTATAATTATTTTATTTATATGAATTCCCTTGTTATGTCAATGAGCTATTATTAAATTTATCGGGTAAAAAGTGTATATTCATATTTCATCAGTTTATTTAAATAACGTCTCAAGCTATATTTAGGTAGAGTCTGAAAAATATGTATGAGAAATATATTTAACAAAGTGCAAACTCGATTCGAGCTTGAACCAAACATATTAGAATACTAACCAGGCTAACAAACTCAATAAACTTTCTAGTAGCAGCAATATCTAACTCGAATTTGATCTATATTTTTCTAAGTTTAGTTTAAAGTCAAATATAAAAAAGTTAAACTGAATCAAGGTAAAACTTGAATACAAATACCTTAATATGAGCTTCATTAACTGTATAGTTGATGAATGTCCAAATAAATTTTTTTCCAATAAGTAATTTTTAAGGTCTGAGATTTTCAGCATTACACTCATCTATATTCTTAGTTTTCATCAATAATGAGTTGATAAAATGATGGATGAGAACTTATAAAAATTAATAAATTAAAAACTTAAAGTTGATTCATTTAAGGTTAATGGATCTATAAGAAAGGAAGAAAAAATGGATTTGATTATAGAAAAAGAGATAAGCTTATGATAAAAGTAAATTTATCATTTAACAGAAAGAAAAAAAAAAGAAACTTTTTTAATATGATTATAATGATAAATATAAAAAATGATATGCTGAATGTATAAAAGAGCAAATACAACAATAACTGATTTGATACAAGGGGTACATCCGTATATAAGATAACATTTCTGGAAAATTAAGTAAACAACAACATTTAATGACCATATTTTCTTCTGTTTAGCCACTTGTTTACATGGATAAACTGTATTTGAAAAAAACACATCATTGACCAAATTAAAATGATTGATTGATGATGATAGTCTAGAGACAAAAAGATTCTTAAAATATATCATGTTCTATGCACATTTTATTTTTAAATAATAAGTACTATAATAATAATAATAATATGAAATAAATAACACTAGAAGTCTAGAAGTGTATTGAGTGTTTGCTAAAGATATAGCAATCAAAATGTAACTTTTAATGAAACATATTAATTTTTCAAATCTACCTTTTAGTTTTTTTGCAAATGTATTTCTCCACTTATGATCAATAAGTACAGTTTTTATGAAGGGATTTCTGACTATAAACGTAACTATACTATTTTTGTGACAACTATAGCATAACTAAATATAGAAAACAAAGTGTACCACAAATTCTTAACTTGGTAATGTGTACCATATAAAACAAGTATATATAACATAGGCATAATGGAAAACAATTATCCCGAGTCAAATATTAAAACTAAACAAGAAATCTGAACAAGTTAAAAGTTAAACAAAAGAAAGAGATTTTCTATAATACGATTCACATATCCATTTACTTATAACCTAAAACTACAACTGATTTTTTTCTAAATAAAACAAAAAATATAAATGTAAGTTTTAGGTATTTAGCAGATAAAACCCTTAACTTTGCCAAGTTTAGCAAACACATCCTCAAAACTTGATAACACAAACACCGTCTATTCCAACGTGTTCGACAACTCACCCTCACCAACTAGACTCCCGACACGTGTCTATTCTTAACACGTGGGGACCACCCCCTCTTCCTCCTTAATCTCTTTGCCTAAATAAAGTCTTATGTATTATCATCTGTGGGAGAGAGACCACCAGTGTCAAAAGTTAAAGCAAAGAGTGTGAAAGAGAAAAAAAAAAACCCACCACAATAAAGAGACCACCGCTGCCGCACGGCCGCCGGAATCCCCACATCCACTGTCGCCGTCCACTTCTCCGGTGACCAAAACCACCTGCAATTGTTTCTTCAGACTTTCTCCGGCGACTTCGCCGGCGGCTTGGTAAAACGTTCACTTTTGCTCGTAACCTAAATCCTCCTTACATTCATCTTATTCCGCTGTTTCCGTTTACAATTTAGTAATTTACAGTAAAATTGTTAACGGAACTCAGACATAACGTCTGCTATATTGTATAAAGTGTAGTTGATTTGATGTTATCAGTGCCTACGGGTCACTAAAATGTGGTGAGTGTGTTAGGGTTTGTGAGCTATTGTTGGTCTATTTGGGGCTAGGGTTTTTCGAAATGAGAAAGGTGGTTGGTATTTGTTTGATCTGGTTGATTGTTCATGTTGTTGTCGTGAAATCGTTAAATCCGACTCTGGATGATGATGTTCTGGGGTTGATTGTGTTCAAGGCTGACCTTCGAGATCCAGATGGTAGATTGGCTTCATGGAATGAAGATGATGATAGTCCTTGTAAATGGGATGGTGTTAGGTGTAACCCTAGATCTAACAGGGTGTCTGCACTTGTGCTTGATGGATTTGGGCTCTCTGGAAAGATGGGGAGAGGGTTGATGCAGTTGAAGTTTCTTAATAAGTTGTCATTGGCTAGAAACAATCTTACTGGTAGCATTGGAGTTAATATTGCTCAACTTACTAACCTTAGGGTGATTGATTTAAGTGAAAATAGTTTTTCTGGACCAATTCCTTCGAATTTCTTTGAGCAATGTGGATCTTTAAGGTCTGTGTCTTTAGCTAATAACAAGTTTTCTGGTCAAATTCCTGATAGTTTGGTGTCATGTTCAGCTCTTGGTGTTCTGAACTTCTCATCCAATCAGTTTTCAGGCATGTTACCTTTGGGTATCTGGTCCTTGAATGCACTTAGAACACTTGATGTTTCTGATAATCGGTTGGAGGGTGAGATCCCGAAGGAAATCGGAGGTTTGTATAATCTGAGGGAGATTAAGTTGAGAAAGAACCAGTTTACTGGTTCAGTTCCAGATGAAATTGGAGCTTGTGCGCTGTTGAGATCGATTGATTTGAGTGAGAATTCGTTTTCTGGGAGTTTACCAAGCACATTGCAGAAGCTTACATTGTGTACTGATTTGAATCTTCACAGCAATTTGTTCACTGGTGAGATCAGTGAATGGATAGGGGAACTGGGAAGGCTTCAAACCATTGATCTGTCAAAGAATATGTTCTCTGGTGCGGTACCAAACGCTATTGGTAATATTCAGTCGCTGAAAATACTTAATATTTCCGACAATGGCTTCTCTGGGAGCTTGCCAGCATCCATGGTCAATTGCCAAAGCATTCAGCTCTTGGATGTAAGTCGGAATTCGTTAACAGGGTTTCTTCCTACCTGGGTATTCCAATTAGGGCTACAAGCTGTTTTGCTTTCAGGAAATAAGCTGACCGGAAGCATTGATGGTGCTGTTACTTCCTCCATTGATGTCGCACACCAGAATCTTCAAGTTCTTGACGTATCACACAATGAATTATCTGGTGAAGTCCCATCCGATATTGGGAAATTTAGCAGCTTGAGATTGTTAAACATGTCTAAGAACTCACTAACAGGTGAAATCCCAGAAACTGTTCAAAGCTAAAGGCTTTAAACACTCTTGATTTGAGTGAAAACCAATTGAATGGAAGCATTCCTTCAGAAATTGGAGGTGCAACTTCACTAAAACATCTGATATTATCACAAAACTCCCTTTCTGGCAATATTCCAAGTTCAGTCGAAGCCTGTTCGTCCTTAATTTCTCTGTAAGACTCTCTTAATGTTACGAGTTTCAGTTTACTTTACTTTTTTGTTATTTCTTGAATTCTTGATCTAATCTAGGCTATTTGCAGGATATTATCAGTAAACAATCTATCGGGTCAAGTTCCTGCAGCAATGGCGAAACTTGCTGATCTCAAGTATGTAGATTTGTCTTTCAACAAACTCACTGGAACCCTACCCAAGCCATTAGCAAACCTTGGCCATCTTGTCACATTCAATGTTTCACACAATCAACTACAAGGTGAACTACCAGGTGGTGCTTTCTTCAACACCATCTCCCCATCCTCTGTAGCCAGCAATCCGACTCTTTGTGGTGCTGCAGTTAAGAAAAGCTGTCCAGCCGTCCTTCCTAAACCCATTGTACTGAACCCCAACTCCACCGGTTCAGACCCCGACTCGGTCCCTCAAACTATTGCCCACAAGAAGATACTTCTTAGCATTTCAGCTCTTATTGCCATAGGTGCAGCTGCTGTGATTGTCATTGGAATAATCTTCATCACTGTTCTCAATCTTCGAGTCCGTTCGACAATGTCTAGATCAACAGCAGCAGTGCCATTATCAGGTGGCGATTTCAGCAGCTCCCACACCACAGACACGAACTCGGGCAAGCTGGTAATGTTTTCCGGCGAACCAGACTTCAGTACAGGAGCACATGCTCTACTAAATAAGGATTGTGAGCTCGGGCGCGGTGGGTTTGGCGCGGTTTACCGAACTGTTCTCGGAGATGGCCGGTCTGTAGCCATTAAAAAGCTCACAGTCTCAAGTCTTGTGAAATCTCAAGACGATTTCGAGAGGGAGGTTAAGAAATTGGGGAAGATTCACCACCCAAATCTTGTAGCTCTTGAAGGGTACTACTGGACTCCGTCACTGCAACTTTTGATATATGAGTATGTATCCGGTGGGAATCTTTACAAGCATCTGCACGAAGACGAAGACGGAAACAGAAGCTCACTCACATGGAACGAAAGATTCAACATCATCCTCGGAATCGCTAAGAGTTTAGCTCACTTACATCACCTCAACATCATACATTACAATCTGAAATCCAGCAACATCTTGATCGATGGTTTGGGCGAGCCCAAGATCGCCGATTTCGGGCTAGCGAGACTGCTACCAATGCTGGATCGTTATGTTCTCAGCAGCAAGATCCAAAGCGCCCTCGGCTACATGGCGCCCGAATTCGCCTGCAAGACGGTGAAGATCACCGAAAAATGCGACGTTTACGGGTTCGGAGTGTTGGTTCTTGAGATCGTCACGGGAAGAAGGCCTGTGGAGTACATGGAGGACGATGTGGTGATACTGTGTGACATGGTTCGTGGGGCTTTAGAAGAAGGAAGAGTGGATGAATGCATTGATGAAAAGCTTCAAGGGAGGTTTCCGGCGGAGGAGGCGATTCCGGTGATGAAATTGGGGCTGATTTGCACATCACAGGTGCCGTCGAATCGGCCGGAGATGGCGGAGGTGATTAACATATTGGGGCTGATCAAATGCCCGTCGGAAAGCCAAGGGGAATCGGATAATAATTAGGTAAGTATGATGTATGTTTTGAAATTTCCGGCGAAGATGAATCCAATTAGTGTTTTGTTTTGTTTTGTTATTCAGGCGGGAGAATATTGATATTCTTTTGGTCGTGTTTGTTGCTTTTCGATTGTTAAGTTACCGGATTCGTTTTCACCGGGTCCAATTCGGATCGGAGATGACCCATTAACTGATTAAACCTATATTTCTCCCTTTTGTTGTTGTGTTTAACCGTTTATGTTTCTCGTTTAAGTTTATAAGAGCGTGTAGTGGGTTCTTAAGAGGGGGCGTCACGACCACACCTCACTTTTAACCCCTTGTTATCATGATTGCGCTCGCGTCACCGCCCTTATGACTGCTGGTGCGGTGATGCAACGGGCCGCAACGGAGATCGTGAAAACTCATGGCCTATCACTAACCCAGTGCAAATGCTAGTAATTGAAAAACTTGTTTGTTTTCGGAATGGTAAATAATGATTAAAGAATAAATAAAAACAATGAGGTGAACAATAATTCTGCTAATAAAAATATTAGTAAGGACAGTCGATTTATGTTATTTTAAGATTAGAAGTCAAAAAGTGAAATTGATAGATGCAAGGTTGGGGGTTCTGAGATTCTTGGCACCTACTTTGAAGCAAATATAATCCAAGTGGTGAATAAAGTAGTAAAGTGAAACAAGACATGATAAACAAAGTGAGAACTCGAGTATATAAAAAGGTCATTTCTTTTTCAGAGTCTATGTTTTATTAATCATTTTTTTAGATTTATAAATTATTCTTGGCCAAAGTTAAAAAAATTTAAAAACTAGTGTATCGCAAAGTCACCATCTTGAGTTCTTGACAGTGACACCTAGTATATTTGGGGAGGGTCAAAATTGGTTACTAGAACTTATTGAAAAAAACATAACTTGAATCCGTTAGTTATAATTAGTAACCTTCGACTTTAGCTGAGAAGCACTAGTTCTATTATGTTATTTAGATAATGTATTAGATGAAAATGTCTTATTTGAATTATTATTATTTATTAAACCCATGTGCATATGATAGTTAAAATGAGTTGTCCTTCACTTGAAATCCACTAAGGCCATGATATACACATACTAAAAGATGAAGATAGTCTGTATTGTCATTTTCATCATCAACCACCACATGTGTTACTCATAAATTTTATTATCTTTCTGGTGACCAGATATGAGCCACCCTAAAGTTGCACTAACATATCATTAGACACCCCATCATCTATGCAAACCCAGAAACCCAAAGCTATAAATTAAATATCTTTACATTTTTTATTATAATAATACAAAAATTTTATCAAACTCACCCGGAAATATTTACGTTACAATTACAACTCATATCCTTTATTCATAATATAAAGCATCAATAATAATATTTTGACTGTAAAAAATCATTTATTTTAATTATGTTGACAACATGTTATATGAGCGAATAATACAACGAATGAATTATATGTCATGTTTTATCAACTTTTTACATGTATATTTTGTTGATGTGAGTGGAGGGAGGTTTCAGTGAACCTCACAGATTCAAATAAAAAGCATCTCAATTTAATGAATTGTAAGTTCACTTTTATCATATACAATTCGTATAAGTTTATAAATTTTGATTTACTTGATCTCACTTGTATATTATTGTATATTATGTATCATAACTTCATAACCATTAACCACACACACAACACGCACACGGCACACCAATAAAAACTTGCATAAACATAACGTTATAAAAAGTTTTTCATCAATTAAAACTACATTAAAATAACAAAGTTTCAGAAAATAAAAACATGTAACAAAACTTTAAACTTTTATTGACAGTAAAGAAATTCACCCAAGCTAGCAATCTTAAACTCTTCATTTAACTATCTGGTTTTTGTGAAAGGCACGAAACAACCAGATTTTCAACACAAAAACATCAAACATGCAAAAGATTATTCCGTTCTTTGAATAAAATATAGGGGGAAATGGCATGATTTGAAGTTGCAATCCTGGTGTAACTTAAACTTCAGAGTTAATTTCATTTTTGATACCTAAGATTTAACTAATTTCTTAAAAAAAATCAGTTTACATTCAAAAGTTTCATATATTATTTTAATTTCATTTCAAAAGTTTCATTATTTCATATCAAGTTTTAATATATTATTTTAATTTCATTTCAAAAGTTTCATTATTTCATATCAAGTTTCATATATTGTTTTAATTTACATCCAAAACTTTTAAAAGTAAATTAATATTAATTAATATGTTATTTTTAATAAGTCTTGAGAAAGTAAAATCGAACTTAACTTTAAACTTCAAGTGTGTGAACACCTGTTATCCTTGTAATATTGTTCTAACATCTTGTTACTAATAATACGATCACCGTTGTTTTAAAAAAAATGTAACAAACTATATACAACACTAATAAGTGGTAGGTCCCGTTAAATAACGTATCATCATTTATAGTTGGAAGGCGCATGGATGCAGTGTCACATCATCAGCTTTATCTGCCATCAAATCCCAGTGAAATTATCACCACCAATTTTCTTATCAAATAGTTTTGGGGTCGAGTACAATTGTAAATTCATTTCCATTCAGAACTAAAAAGTATATTTCAAAGGAAAGTGTTTAAGCCACGCATATGACGAGCTAATGTCTTACATTAATTATAGTGCAAATTAGATTAATTATAGTGCAAATTAGATTAAGGGAAGAGGTATTATAAGACTAGTGTCAAAATCTTAACATGATATATGTTTTAAGTTTGTATAGCTTAAGAGTAGTAGTAAATGACTGCGTGGATCATCATTCTAATAACTAAGAGCAATATATAAGCCGTTCTAAGATGATATTTAATTTGCTAAAGCATAAATTTTTCAAAATAACAATTAAGTTTAAAAAATGTTTCAACTAGGTCACTCATTTTTCACGTTTTATTTAAATTATAAGCTGCAACATGTTTTTAGCATTTTTTTTTTGTTTCTAAAAAGAACATTTTTTCTTTTTATTTTGACGTTGATGTGGAATGATGGCGTGAATTGTAGATGGTTTATTTTTATTTTTATGATATAATCAACAATTTTTTATATTATTTAATATAATATCATATATTAAAATTTCCAACCCTCAGGTCTTCTCTCAATTATTTTCTTGACATAAAAAATTCGATGATGGCTCGATTTGACGGTTTAGTTAACTAATTGAGAAAAATATGCATAATTGATTAAACTAAAATAATTTTAAAACTTGATTACTATTTTATGATATTTTTGTTATTTATGATTGTGTATATTTGAAGTTTAAATTGAGTACAATCCATGTTTCTGCCATTAATGACCAAGAACGTGGAGTCAACAGTCAAATGCTCGAATCCATGGTCATGGACATAATGGGTTATGCAGCTTTTTTAAAGTTCGTGACTAATTTGCCCATGCAAATATGTCTCGGGTACGCTAATGGCTATGCAAATCATCCACTCAAAAGCTAACACACACCCCTACGTTCATGTGTGTATGTTAGATTGTTATCCGAATGGAATTTACGTCAACATGCAATGATTATATGTATTAAAGTTTATTTCATTTTCTGTAACGAATTTTCCTTTAAAATCTTTATAACGTATAAAAGATGATATCACATGATTGATGAAAGAGGATCATCAATTAAAGAATGGTTGAAAGATATATTCATGGCCAAAAGACATCGAGTTGTTAGTCTTTTGAAGACTAGTGTGTCGTCTTTGAATCAATGTAGTTGTCTCGTCTATGATCATGAATCATTGAGTTTGTCCTGTGAACTCCTCAAAGGCACAAAGGGAATGACTTAAACTCTTGAACAATTATGTTTGAAAGTGTAAATTCTTTCGATATACACCTTTAATCAATCATCTAGACACTTTGTATGAATTGACCAATAACCTACACTTTTAAGCATGACTTGAGTAAATAAAATCTTTAAACTCTTGCCCATTCAAAAATTTAAGTTGTAACAAATCTTACTTTTAAGTTTATAAAAGTTATATCTTTATATTGAATTAAAATCTAAATGTTATATAAAAAGAAACAAAAGCTGGATTTTGTGGAATATATATAAAAGGTACAAAGAAACATTATAAAAATGTGATGTAATGAAGAGAAAGGGTGCAAGAAAACATGATCCCTTCCTTTTACTTTTCTTGAAAGACAATTATGGACACCACCATTTTCTTTCTTTTTTTCACTTTTTGTAGTGGAATCTGGATTGCTTTGTTCTTGGAAGGACAATTTTTATTTCATTACATAAAACACCCACTTCATGATTAATATTATGAATATCAACCATGCATGCAACCAATAACAGGGTATCCAAGGGCAATTATGGTATTCCCTACCCTCCAACCGTTTCTGTCTTAACGGAACCATTACTTTCTGAAGTTGCTTCGGTTACTGGCCAGCATTGTAACTATTAATAGTTGAGGGGTTGTAGCTGATTTTCACATCATCAATATAAAAAAGTTTATTGGATTTTAGTAATCTCAACTTTCATATATGGACTGGGATTAATCATAACTTAAAAATGTTTACAAATACTCTCAACTTTAAGTTTATTTTTCTCTAACAATCTCTTACTAACAGAGAGTTAACCTCAATTAGTTTTTAGATGAAATGGGGCCAACTTTGACCCATTGTTCAATTCCGCCGCCACCCAGCCTCCATCAGATCCATTTTCCGTTGTCTAGCCTCCATCATCACCCGAAATTTACATCCAATGAGTTAAGTGGTTTAGATCAGAAGGTAGATATTGGCGGGTTTCAATGTGTAGAAATTTTAGACTCAATGATGGTAGATTCAATCTTATGCTTAGTTTTATGGCCACATAAGTAGTTCATGTCATAAAAAACTAACATGGTTAACTCTCAGTTAATAAGGGATCGTTGGAGGGAAATAAGTTTAAAGTTGAAGTGTGTGTAAATATTTCTTGAGTTGAGATTAATGTCGTCCAATAAATAAAAGTTAGATTGTTTAAATCCAATAACCCATATAAAAAGTGGGTCCAATTACTTCTATATTAAACTATCAAATACATTTTTTAACGAACATAATATAATCTTCTTTGGTTTCAATCTTAACACTTGGAAAAATGATAGATACATACTATTTTATAAGGGGTCTCGAATTCTTGCCTGATCAATGTATACAAAGAATAAAACGTAACTCGTCAAAATTGGAAAAGAAAATTGACTCACCGAATCCTACGTGACATCTTGTATGCAACTTTCTTCAATTTCTAAAAATTTATTAAACACGAAGAGAAAATTAATAATCATTATAATATGTTATGAAATCTGTAAACGAGTTCGATTTAAACTAATAATGTGTTTTTCTTCCATGAGAATTTTGTGATTTTGTAGTCAAACAATTTGCTTGTTTGTCTGATCCTTGATTATCATTACCAGATGTGAAAGGTTTTTCATCAACCATTTCATCATCTCAGTCTTTACACCTTAAAGGTGTTTGGCCCGGGTCTTCAATTTGAAAAATCTATTTTTGTTTTTAGGCATAGAGGGTAAAGACCCCGACATAATATATTAAAATGGAAAAAACTAGAAAAGAATAAAAAGACCAAGGCATTCCCCTTAGGGTTGCTTAAGTGGGCTTGACCCAAAGTCTTTCAAGTAAAATTGGGCTATGATCTGTAATCCATCCTATATACAAACTTATCCTATTTGAAAATACAAAATACCATATACCAAACAAAGTATATGGTTTAATTTATCATCTTCCTATCTTTCTATTTTAATAAAAGAATATTTTAAGATTTACACGTGATAACATCACATTCATCCTCATTAAATTTTTCTCACATATTTCTCCTATTAAATAATTACTTTAATTACTAATAATATTATTTAACATTTTTTAGATTTAATAAGTTAAGAAAGATATTTATTTATTAATGTTATTTCTAAATAAATATTTTTTTAAAAAATAATAGATTTTTCTAAAGCATAAAACTTTTTAAAAAAATATGAATATTTTAAAGTTGGTATATTTAAAAAAGTCAATTTTTTAAAACCAAAAATAATTAAATTTGGGAGCTATAATAAGGAAATTTTAAAATGAAAAAGTTATATGGTTTGTTTTAGAATAAAATGTTTATTATCTTTTTAGAAAAAAATTTAAAAACAAAATTTTAAAAAATTGATATAATTATTTTATTACTTATAGTCATTTCTCATACGTAATTTCAGTAGTATCATATCTTAAAATATCATTTTATAATTAATAATATTTATTATATTAATATTATAGCTAGTTTTATAAATAGAAGATGATGGCTCGAAAAATGATGCTTTAGGAATTAGTCCAACACAACAATGCATTGGAACATTTTCTTATGAATATAAAATTATTAAGATTATTGGAAATGAATATTTGAAATTATCAATCAGGCACTTACACTTTACAGAACTAAAGAGAAATAATATAATTTTTTTTACAACCATACCCACGCTATATATGCCACATTGTGATAGAATAAAAAATATGGATTAAAAAAAAATTCAAAGTAAACTACTTTTTTCCTTTTGTTTAACTATGGGGTTGGTCATAAGTCATTATCTTTATAGGTTCATTTCCTCTAAATACTCTTTGCAATGGCAGCAACGGTACGTGCAACGAAAATAGTAATAATTGTAGTATTTTTTTAACGGCTGGTTAGTTGTTAGTATTAACAAGTTAGTAATATTTATCACTGCCAAGGTTTGAACCTTGCCCTCTAAGAGAGACAAAGCCTCCCACCTCCCCCTTGACCAATAGGCCAAGAGATCATTGGGAATAATTGTAGTATTTATAACAATAACAATGATAATAAAATAATTTATATTTGTTTCGTCATCTTTTAAATCATATAATAGATGGAAGGACTGAACTTTTAAGAAACATGACAGAAAATCCTGAGATGTCAAAAACCACAAAAGATTAAATATGCAACAGCTTACTTTTTGTTTGATCTTAAAAGCCCAACAATGAAGCCCATAAGATGGCCATTTTGATCAGTAATTACTAATATATGCTCACTCGTGAAAGCCCAATAATATTATTCCAGCCCGACCTGGTTTGTGGTATCAAGCCCAAGTACACTCACCGGGTAATAACGCGTGACCCGAATAACAAAACAAGATCCAGATACACCCCTTCTTCTTCATCACACCATCAAACAATCAACATGATTCTGTAGAGACAAAGTGAAGACTACAAACGACCGATTCAAAATGCAGCATCCATCAAATCCAAATTCCGATGCGTTTCCGTCGAAGCCTTCGAATCACCGTCGAGCACACTCCGAGATGAACTTCCGGCTGCCGGAGGATCTAGATCTGGCGTCAGATCCGTACGATGCACCATCTGAAAGCTTTGAGGAGTTAGGATCTGAAGAAGATCATCTGTTTTGCACGTATATGGACATTGAGAAGCTCGGATCCAGCTTCAACGATGGCGGCATTTTGGATAACGGTCGGATCAGCAATGCCGGTGGCGGTGGTGGAGGTGGACCTTCGGAGGATGATAACGGTGGATGTGGTGATGGAGAGAAGATCGGTGGTAGACCTCGGCATCGGCATAGTAATTCGATGGATAATTCGAATTTGTTGAGCGAAAGTATTGAAGCGAAGAAGGCGATGGCTCCTGAGAAGCTTGCGGAATTGTGGACTCTTGATCCTAAGCGAGCTAAGAGGTAATTCACTGATACTAGTTATGAATTTGTTTTACAAACTTACGCTAAGGTTTTTGCTATCTGTAATTCGATTAACTGCTTGGACATATGGATGAATATGTCAACTGTATTATAATCTATTAAGTAGGATGCTAATTTGATGTCGATCTTCTTAAATCTGATGCTTTGTTTCAGTCACATAGTTATTAGAGATTATGACTTTGAATCTGTCTGGATAGATTGGAATTGCATTTCTGATTGTTGTATTGCTTGACTGCCAGGAGAACATGTTATCATCAACATGAATAATGCATAAGTCCAAATGTAAGCAAAGACTTTGTGGTGACTGGTGATTATCGTTGTTAATTTGTTGTACATACTTAAGCTTTTAGGAGTCTCATTATGGGTTGAATTATGACATAATAGTCCTCTAGTATGCTAGTAAGATGGTAATCTTCAACAAAGTCCATGTTCAATTGTTCATCGGTCATCTCCATGAATATTAATGAGATTTTCTATTCGAATGTTCTACGCCAGGCCCTACTTTCATATACATATCCATCAACAGCAATATCCCCTTTACTCTTGGAAGCCATAGGCAAAAAGCTTACATGCTAATTATATAGGTAAGAACATTAATTCAATTAGCATGCCTTCTTGTTCTTAAAGCATAGGATACTAGAGAGTCCGAGTGTGTTGTGTAATATCTTAGTGGTTTAGTACTCCTTCATGTAGTGTGATATTAGTTAACCATGCCTTGAGAAATTTTATATTAGTAAATCTTATGCTTTGTGATACAGGATTTTAGCTAATCGACAATCTGCAGCTCGTTCTAAGGAGAGGAAGGCTCGTTATATGTCTGAGCTTGAGAGAAAAGTTCAGACCTTGCAAACAGAAGCAACCACCCTTTCAGCACAATTAACACTTTTTCAGGTGATTGTATCTTAATTTCAAATCCATGTTTTTCAATCATAATTTCAGCATATAGGAATTACACTTCTATATAAGAAGGACAATGAGACCTATCAAGTTAAGCATGTGTTTCAACATACTTACTAGCATAGATTTTAATTAGCATATGATATTTTTCTAATACAGAGAGATACAACTGGCTTGTCTTCTGAAAACACGGAACTTAAGCTTCGATTACAAGCTATGGAGCAACAAGCTCACTTACGTGATGGTAAGATTCACAAAACAATATTGCACTTGCAATATATTTCATTTGTAACTTTTTTATAAATGATCTGACTAGAGTTTCAAATACAGCTCTAAATGAGGCACTGAAGCAAGAAGTCGAAAGACTCAGAATGGCTACTGGAGAAATCGCAAGCTGTTCAGATGGTTACAATTTGGGAATGCACCAAGTTCCCTACAACCAATTAAACTTCTTCACAAACCATCAACAATCAGAACCTCCACAATACCATCACCTCCACCAGTCCAACATGTCAAATCGCCACCACCACAACAACAATCTACTTGCAGCCACCCACGTTCAGTCTTTTTCTGAAACACTTCAACAGGATCCACTTGGCCACTTTCAGGGGCTTGGTATCAGCACCGGAGGCAATCCTCATATCACCAAATCTGAAGTCTCTTCAATTTCCGCGGGTAAAAACAGTACATTTTGATTACATTGGTTTTCCTCATATTGTATTTCGCCAAATTCTTTATAATTGTTCATAGACTAACACCTTGTTAGTAACCAAATTATTTATTTTCATATTCCCCGTGGCGGGATCAACATTGTTATTTGTGTCATGATGGTAACGATTAGATTTATTAACTTCTGTTAATAGTAATAATAATATTAGGAAAATGTTCTAATCTGATGGTGGCCAAAATGAGTGCTACTTAAGTCACAGGATATGGTCCATATCATATGGGGTGAGCCAACAGACCATTTAAATGCACATGGCACACAAGGGCACCACCTCCAACAGTGATGTGAAGGGTGAACCTTCATAGAGAGGTCATGTGGCCTGTTTGTGTCTGGGGTTTGTGGCTAATATACAACAAAGACCATGTTAATAACTACCCTACCCTTGATGGCTATTGCTTCTTAAAAGTTTCCCCACAATATGTTGCAATCTAAAATTTTCAACTCTTTGGACCAGTTTTGAACTTCATTTTAATATAATGAAACTGGAATGTTTTTTGTATTATTTTATTTTGTTTGATATTTATTGGTATGAGAATTTATTGGGATGGGCTATTTTGGATAAGTTGTGAAGGTGTTTATTCTCTTCGTATTTGCACAACAATTGGTTGGTGCAGTATCATCCTCGAAATGAGTATTTCGGATAAGTTGATTTTTCACAGACGAAGCAAAAGCAAAAAAAATTGATCGTTTGTTGCACTAAAAGTTATGTAAGATAATTTGGAAAGTAAAGTGAAAATATTGCAAAGAGACAAATGGTGGTTCGAACTTAAATATTGAGAAATGAGTAATTTTCCAGTGCGTGTAATAAAATTGAAGTTGGGTTGATTTATAATTAATTATTTTTGTTAGTATTATTATTCTATATATGTACCTGATATGGTTAACAATCATAATCAAATATATTATGATTCGTCAATCTCACAAAAAATATCCGATGATTTGACGATTGTAATAAAATCTTTAAGGTTTTAAGGTCATATTTTTAGAATTAATATCTTAATCGTCTTATCTATAGTAAAGAAGTTTTTATTGAAATATACACACCTTAACTCTTAATCTATCTGAATCTTTGATTTCTGTCATATTTGAACAAAATAGAGATTTAACTAATCTGAATTTATATATTTTAAATGAACTTTAATAAATAGTATAATGAGGAGTGATTCTAAGAAAACCACAATGTTATGAGAAAACTAGAGAAAACCAATGAATCGGTCACATAATTTAATAACTTTTTATCACCACCCTCTATGTATGTGTGTGAGTATATAAAAATAATGATATGGATAAAATAAAAACCGTAGCATGGTTTTATATATACGTCACACATAGGTTACGTATACGTAACCATTTTTTATTCGACATAGTTTTACGTATACGTAAGACTATTCATTCTCCTATGGATGCTCAATATATATGTACCAAATACTTAAATAACATTTTAACAATTAAAATAACAAAAAAATTATGAATTATGTTATTGGTTTCTGTAGTTTTCTTCGGTTTTCACATAATTATTGTTTTTCTTAGAACCTTCCCCGTAGTATAGTTTGATTCTTTATTTAGATTTTATTTTGTATGAATTTACCACACAATATAGTGGTTTAGTTATTTATTTTTCTTTAATGTCAATCTTTAACCAAAATACAAAATTTAATATCATCTTCAAAATTTGCAAAATTTGTGGGGTTCTCATATTCACCTCATCTGAGTTTGTCTTCCTTCTTCAATTTGAAAGCCTTTAAATTGATTAAAGTGTCAAAAACTTCTTCATTTTATTTTGAAATCGGTAGCTTAAACTACAATTATTACTATATTATCAATGACTTTTAACGTTGTAAACACATGACTACATCTACCAGCTTAACTATACTAAAAGTCTACACTGATAAAAACATGTTCAGATACAAAACATAAATTTTGCAAACACTTCATGAATTTAAACTCATAGAACTAATTTTTCATAGAGGATATAAGACAAAGGAAGGAATTTTAGAACACTCACATTCATCATCATTAATTAATTTTAAAAACGTGTCGGATGGATGGCTTAGCTCACATTTTACGTAGAATCTGATGAATAACCAGATTGTTCTACGATCTTACTTACACAAAATGAGGTGATATACATTGTATCCAAGCTTTCAAGGGGTCCATTATAATTTTAATTCTTACTTTCTTTTGGTGCAATATATATGAAAAAGAAAAAGGAAAATGAGCTTTTTTCAAATGGATGCAATATTCCAAAATCAGACAAGAGATTGTGATCAGGGCTTTCATTGGACCCCGATACAACATGCACAATTTGGATACTCTCTTTTTTCTTTTCCCTTTGCTTTGTGGCTGCAATTTCTCACATTTGCATCCGATAAATATTTTATTTGTCGCAATAAAGTTTCGGATAATACTTATCATCCATCCATGAAAATGTCTCCAATAACAACATGTTAAAGGAACATGTAATTTACAAATTATTATTACATATATGTATAAAATTTTCAATCTTTTTTAGTTTGACAAACTTTATATTAGTTATTGCTTGTCATAGTCCTCCATTGATAAAGTGGTATGCCTTTAATCCAAAAGTTATATGTTCAAATCATTTGGATGCATGTTATGGTGTATTAAACCTAAAAAGCGTGTGAATAATTGTTAAGAAAGTTGTTGATTATTGTAGGTGGCCTCGTAAATATCAGAAATTGGTTCTACTCTGATTAAATTTTTTTCGACTAGACTATTTTCTCTTATCACCAGCTTCTATGTGTGAGAACAATTTCTCGTTTCCAAACCACGAGCCCATCTTAACACAAGAACATCTCTTAAGTTCCAAAAGTGGAAGAAATTCAATGAAACCATTTTTCTTGAAATATTGTAAAGATTACAATAAATTAGTTACCTAGTGTAGATTACGGTTTATAATAAACGGTTGCAAAACTAAACTTTCTTTTAATTAAAAATCATGCTTAAACGTTTTATACATACAAATAGTATAAAATCATTTTACCTTCTATTTAATGTGTTCATAATATAATTAGGTTTAACACACATATATTAGAACACTAGATTACACACATATATGTAAACACTAATAACACACATATAATTAGGTTCATAAACAAGTTTATATTTGAAATAAAGTAATAAACATCTTTCTTTGCTTATAATAAAATACAAAGGTATATGCAAGGATCACCATAAAACTAATCTATAAATAATAGTCAAAGAATTATTAAATTTTATTTAAGAAATACGGCCGCAAAATCAGGAAGGTGCATGTGCAACTAACGTGGTAGGACAATTTATTTTTGACAATTACTCCCGCACAAATTTCATAATCTGAATTCCTAATCATTAAATTTAAAAAATATAATAATGTTAACAAAATTATTTAATAATATAATCCACACACGTAACCTCATATCCGCATCATATTTTATTTTCTAAACAATGTAAAATATGTACTAAACGACAATAGTTTCATATGTAAATTATAGAGGAACAAAAGTTTATTGTTCTAACGTCTAAGGAAGATCCACGTGTGTTAACGATTGTTTCTTATGATTTACATTTTTTTTTTATGATTTACATAATATAAATATTTTTTTTAAAGCGGTGAATTTTATTATTTGAAAAACTAACAAGTTGCTAGATTACGTGAACTTATAACGAAAAAAATAAAAATAACACTACAAGTCTAGTCTAGTCCAGTCCTACGTGTTGCATAACTGCCCTATGTTTGATCCACATAAAGGTATCATCTTGATCACTTCTAAAATCACCTAGACTATAAGTTATACACTTATACCTGTTGAAAATCTTCTAAAACTATGTTATGATTTATACTTAAATGCTACTCTTTGTAATTTGAACTAATCAGACTGATTAACAACTCTATTGTTTCTTGTTTAAGAACCGACAAATGATCATAAAAGAATCATTATCTCCTAACTATTCCATTTGTGTACCACCGACCTTTTTTTAATTAGAACTTGCAAACCCATGTTCAGATTTATGTAAACAACACATTAAATAACTTTTATAAATTTAAATACTCATAACTTATCGTATGAATTGTCTTTTTCAAGAAAATAAAGCTTCATGTGCTAATTATGGTGAAATTTGTATGGATGTTCACATGATTTTCATTAATTTGAGTTTTGTTTTACAAGTTCATGGCTTGAAGCTTACCCAAAAGTTATTCAGCAAAAGTTGAAATAAACTCGCTTGAAATTGACTTTTTGTAAACGAGCCAAGCCAGAGTTACTCGTTTGATTTGCTCGTCAAACTCATGTAAATTAAACCTAGTTATTTTTGTTTATAATGGTATAACCCAATTAGTTGTCCAATCTTAATTTTTCTAGGCCTAAGTTAACACAAACAGAAACACGTTGGCTCGTTCGTTGACTCATATTTAACATGTTCATAAAATTGGCATTTATGTTCAAGAATAAACGATTTTAGCTAAGCTGGCTCTTTAAGCTCCAGCTCAAATCCATGTTGAAGCAATTAAGCTCAACTTAGTTTGTTCATTAAGTAGTCCAAAATTTGACGAGTATTGTTGTCTACTCGAAAGAACTTAAAAAACAAAGAAACGGTAAAGTTATCAAACTTTTAAGTTACATAAGTTTCTAGTCTACTCTATGTTAGTAGTTAAACTTTAATCTTCTTTTGAGAGGCAATGACCTTTACCACCCTGTGATAACTATATTGATACCACAGGATATAAGTGTTAGGAACTATAGGGGTAGAGAGGGATATTAGGAGAAAATATAGGGTTAAACAGATCTCAATGTCAAATAATTTAGTTGATATTTGACTAAAAGTTTAAAGTAAAAATAATATTAGAAAAGCACATGGTTGCCCTAACGCTAATTTTTTTCTGCACATAGGCGTTAATTAGTATGTATCGTTGGACTTACTCTTATGTTTCTAAATTCCAATCTCTCAGCCTAAAGAATTACCTATATTAAAATTTACTTACATCCGTGTCAACATATTTTAAATAGCTTTAAAAACTTTAATGTAACGATATGAGTTTAAAAAAAAATAGTCACTGATGATAACAAAGTTTTTTAATCATAGGGTTTTATAAGATTTTCTTATTTACAAACTACAAAAAGTATAAGTCATTTTTTTCTTAGAAAAGCATCTTTTTAATACATGAAAAACCTGACAAATTATTGTTATCAATGGATTAGTTGACTCTCTTAACCCTCTTATGATTCTGTATTTAAGTATGCTATTTACAATCCTGCAATATATGATGAATTGATAAGAATAGGTTTAGCAATGTGAGCTAGCCCAGTTGGTAAAGGAATTGTTTTTTTAGAGGGGAGGTTCTGGTTTAAACCCATGCAATAATGTAATATGGAGTAATTTAGGAGTAGGATAGATTTGTTATTAAAAAAATAAATAAATAAAAATAGGTTTGGATCCGTTTCTAAAAAAGTTTTAATAAAAACTAGTATACTAGTGTATGTCTAACTAGCTATAGTAACCCGTGTGTCACACGGGTTGAATGAATAAAAAATTAATATAATAAAATTTATTAATTATAAAATAATATTTTTAAGATATAATATCACTGAAATTATGTATTAGAAATGACTGTAAGTTATAAAATAGTGATATCAACTTTTTAAAACTTTATTTTTTTTCAAAAAAAAATAAACATTTTGTTCTAAAACAAACTGTAAAAATTGTCATTTTTAAAAAAATTACTTATTATAACTCTTAAATTTAATTATTTTTGGTTTTAAAAAAATAACTTTTTAAAAATACCAATTTTAAATATTTAGTATTTTTAAAAAAAGTCTTATGCTTTAAGTAAATTTATTATTTTATAAAAAAATTATTTATTTAGAAATAACATTAATAATAAATCTCTTTATTAATTTATTAAATCAAAAAAGTGTTAAATAGTATTATTAGTAATTAAGGTAATTATTTAATAGGAGAGAGAGGCGGGAAAATTTTGATGAGAGTGATTGTGATGTTAACACGTGTCATCACATATACCTTTTTATTATAGTAGTAAGATGAAATTAACTTTAGTTATAAATGAAGTGTGAATAAAACTCGTGCTTGTGAATAGATGCTCACTGTTTCCCGCCACCTTTTTTACCATTCTCCGCATGTTGATTTTCTTGTACTTTTTAGGCTTTTCAATATCCGAAGTTTCGTTTTAATCCGAAATAAACGGGATCCATATATATATATATATATATATATAGGGAGGTTCCCCTAAAAAATAGTTTTTTTCTAAGTAGGCTAAGAAGTAATCTTAACCTTCTAATTATCTAATTAAGGGCTAAGATCAAAGTGTGGAAAAAATAAGTAATCAAGGGTAATTTGGGTATTTTATTATATTACCCACAATTGTTGACTTTTTAAAATTTCCTCCTATTTTTTTAAATGCTAATAACTTTTTCATACGACATTATTTTTTTAAATAAATTACACCATAAAATCAGCATTTTTTCTCTTTAATTTGAGTATAGTATTACTATAGTTTTTTTTTACAAAAAAAATCAAATTATGTGAAATTGTGCTACATTTTTAACGTTTTTGTGCTGCATTTTATAAAACAGCACAAAGCTGTGCTGCATTTTATAAAACAGCACAAAGCTGTGCTGCATTTTATAAAACAGCACATAGCTGTGCTGTATTTCATAAAACAGCACAAAGCTGTGCTGTATTTCATAAAACAGCACAAAACTGTGCTGTATTTTATAAAACAGCACAAAGCTGTGGTGTATTTCATAAAACAGCACAAAGCTGTGGTGTATTTCATAAAACAGCACAAAGCTGTGCTGTATTTCATAAAACAGCACAAAGCTGTGGTGTATTTCGTAAAACAGCACAAAGCTGTGGTGTATTTCGTAAAACAGCACAAAGCTGTGGTGTATTTCGTAAAACAGCACAAAGCTGTGGTGTATTTCGTAAACAGCACAAAGCTGTGCTGTATTTCGTAAAACAGCACAAAGCTGTGCTGTATTTCGTAAAACAGCACAAAGCTGTGCTGTATTTCGTAAAACAGCACAAAGCTGTGCTGTATTTCGTAAAACAGCACAAAGCTGTGCTGTATTTCATAAAACAGCACAAAGCCCTCAAAGCCATCACACACATACCATCACACACAACCATCACCACACAACCATCACACACACAACCATCATACACACAACCATCACACACACAACCATCACACACACAACCATCACACACACACACACACACAAGCAGCATCTGCATCAGCATCATCAATGGCAGAATGCTCAACACTGAAGCTGATAATCGACAAAGGCCCAGAGAAGGCGAAACCCTAACATACTCATCACCCACCTTAGTCAAAATCGGTCGTGTGGTCACCGACAACACCATCGCCATCAAGGACGCAGGTATCTCCTCCAAACACATCTGTATTCAATTCGATAACCAGCTCACCAAATGGACTTTATGCGACCTTGATTCCTCCAACGACACCGTTTTGAACGGGAAATCCCTCAAGCCCTACGTCCCTTCTAGTCTCGAGGATGGAGATTGCATCAAAATCGGTGAGTTAACGTCGATTGTTGTTACGATTGGAGTTGAATTGGATGTACGGACGAGGAGGAACACTAGGGGGAAGCTGTGTTTGGTTGTGCTGCATTTTGATAAAATACAAAAGGGACTAATGAGTGTGTTTTAGGACCATAATGCCTTTTAACCCATTATTTGAAGAGTGCCACATGTAATCTCCTTATTCCTTCTTAGGCAACTTAGGCAACTAATTATTTTTAGTTGAACCTCTACCCATATATATATATATATATATATATATATATATATATATATATATATATATATATATATATATATATATATATTATATATATATATATATATATATATATATATATATATATATATATATATATGGGGCCTACTAAAGAGACGCCCAGATGGATATTCAGACGCCCTGCTTACGGGCCGTAAGGCCCTTCACGGGTCGTATTGACTGTCAGGTCGTCAAATCAGTCATTCAAAACTTAACGGCCCGTGAAGATGTTCACGGTCATATTTTTTCACGGCACGTGAAGCGCTTCACGGCCCGTTTGGCATTACACTTACGGGCCGTGAACTTCTTACGGGTCCTACTTTCACCTTTAATAATTTGACGAGATATATTATTCCTCGTTTTTTCGTGTAATTTTGTATTTATTACGTTATTTGATATGACGTAATATTGCTCGATATTCGTGTAATTTTGTATTTATTACATTATTTGATATGACGTAATATTCATCGATATTCGTGTTAATTATGTGACGAGATGCAATATTCCATTTCAACTACTATATAAACGTTAGTTTATAAATTCATTTCATAATTCAAATTTCTACGATATAAATTCATTTCATTTCAACTACTATATAAACGCAATATTCCATTTCAACTACTATATAAACGTTAATATTTAACGTTACGATGTCTTTCTGGGATAGCAACTATTTATTCGGTTCGGAATCTAACTATTACCCTGAGGAGGGTTACGGTTATTACGATGAGGCTGCTTCAAACTATTTAGGACAGTTCGCGTCCAATTACGGCGGGAATGACGGCGGCGATGACGGGGGTGATAACGGTGGCAATAGCAGCGGTGATAATGACGGTTCTTGTTCCGGTAAAAGAGGTTTATACGACACGAATCAGGTTATAAGATATATCATATTTAAGTTTACTTTTATTTTACTTTTATTTAGTAATAACTAACTAAAATATTAAATTGATTAGGTTTTCTCATCTCGTGAAGAATTAGTTGATTGGGCAACTAACGTGGGGCGAGAAAATGGGTTTGTTATTGTCACCAAACGTTCAAAAAGAAATTCGAACGGTGTGGTGGTTAAAATTTGGTTGAAATGTGATCGGGGTGGTGTATATAAGGGAGCATCCACTCTAAGAAAAAGTGGCACGAAAAAAACAAACTGTCAATTTGAATTGCAGGATAAGTATCAGATGAAGAGAGATGGTGGATTATAGTTGTTGTGGATGATACTCATAACCATGAACCTGCTGAACACCTGGAAGGACATGCATACGCAATGAGGCTCACCGAAAATGAGCTTTCTACTGTAAAGAATCTGACCGAGCAAAATATTGACCCTCGAAACATTCTAGGCACGTTGAGGGAACAAAATCCCATAACGTGTCTGTGTTACGAACTATATATAACGCTCGGGCAAAAATCAAAAAGTCCACCAGAATTGGTGAAACCCCAATGCAGGTTTTTTTTTCTATACTACAACAACATCAATATATTTACACCCCTCGCATAGATGAACCGACAAATACCGTCGACGGGGTTTTTTTTATTCATCCCACATCTCACACATTATGGCGTGCGTACCCACACGTGCTGATGATTGACACAACATACAAAACTAACTTGTATAAAATGCCATTTGTTCAAATGGTTGGTGTGACATCCACCCTGAAATCTTTTTCTGTTGCTCACGCATTTATTGATTATGAGCGTGAAGCCAACTTCAGATGTGTGTTAGAGCAACTAAAAGCAACGCTGGAAGAAAAGTGTATAGAGCCCCGTGTTATACTAACCGACCGAGACCTCACTCTGATGAATGCGTCAGAAGAAGTTTTCTGAGTGCCGTTCGATTACTTTGCAGATGGCATATTTCGGAAAATATTGCTAACATTGCAAGGCGAGTTTTTTAAATGAAGAGTGGGGTGCTTTTGAGCATGTGTGTCGGTACTTATTAACTCTGCAACGACGGACATATACGCTTATAATTACGACCGGCTTTATCGCAGATTAGTGTCCAAACATTCAAGTAAGTTTTCTAGTGTTATTCTTAAAATATATGTATATTTACATAAAAATGAGTACATTTTTTTAAATAGGAGTGCTGATGTACCTCAAAAATAACTGGTTGGACCCCTACAAAGAGAGATTTGTGTCGGCGTGGATAAATAAAAGTTACAACTTCGGTCAGCACACAACGAACCGAGTTGAGAGCCAACATTCGTTGTTGAAAAGTTACCTAAAAGCAACCAATAGCACCCTGGATAGATTTATTCCTTTTATTAATAATATCTTAGTTACCCAGGAAATTGCTATAAAAGAAAGTTTTACCAAAAGCAAAATCATGCTTATGGTGCAGCATAATCATGAAGTGCTTAAATTGTTGCGAGGTAATGTTTCTATTGCGGTTTTGGATATGTTAGTTGGTGAGATTAAAAGGATAAATCATCTAATTATATCCAAAGAATCATGTGGTTGCCATCTTTTTACCAGCTGTGGTCTTCCGTGTGCTTGTAAATTAAACAATTACTTTCAAACAGGTGAATGTTCTTTTACGTTTTTTATTTTTTCATGAAAACTTTTATTATATTTAATTTAATATATTATTTTATAGGTCAATGTATCCCGCTCGATGCCATTGATGTTTTTTGGAGGAAGTAAGATTTTTCACCCGCGTATATTGTACGGGAGGTTCAAGTAAATGTACATAAAGAGATGGAGATGGTGACAAAACATTTACTTGTCCAACCCGAAAATGTGAAAAGATCTTTGATTAATATTTTCAAATCTTTCATTAATCCTTCAAAACTGATAAAAACCTCCTAATATCCAAACACATACACGGGGTCGTCTAAAAAAGATAAGCAAAAAGAAACAATAATAGACCCCCCTAGACATAGTTCATATGTTCAACCGAGAGAAAATTTTGAAAGTCCACCAACATATTCAAGTTCGGTAGTGAAGTCAAAACAAGGGTCTTTGCAGCGCAGTCAATCCATGTCTTCGAAATCAAGAGCCAAAGATGGATTATCTCAACAGGGTTCCAAGTTTTCATATATCCCGGGCGACGAAGATAAAAACAATTTTTTTCCGGTTTAACCGCTGGATTCCATCATTCTTTTTCCCGTATATTTCAGGTGCGGATGATGTTTTAGCGGACGGCAATTGTGGTTTTCGTGTTATAGCACTCGCACTGGGATATGGTGAAAATCACTGGCGTTTTATACGTACGGAACTTATATCTGAGTTGGATGAAAACAGACATAGGTACGCTACGATGTTTCCTGATATAAACGAAATAAGGGAATCATTAAACTGGAACGGCTTAGGTGCGGCTCCCCATAAAAATTGGATGGCAGTGCCACCTGCTACAATCCTTATTGCTAACAGGTTTCGAGTGGTTATAATTTTTATATCTATCGGCAACTCCGCTACTTTTTCCCGTTCTGGTTATCTCCTCGTGATATCAGTGAACATCATGTAATTTCAATTGCTTATGTTCAAGATTGCCATTTCATTAGAATTCGATTAGTGGGTGACTATCCAATGCCTGTTTCGAGCAAATATTGGCATTTGTACAAAACAGAAAACGCTAATGATTGGGAGGCTATATACGGAAGTCGAATTCAAAAATATCTTGAACTAAGGCCCGTAGACCCGGTTGAACGTATAGATTTAGTATAGTTTACACATTTATCAATTCTTTCCATTCTTTATTTATTCAATTCTTTATTTATTCAATTCTTTATTGTTGTTGAATTGTAAACATGTAATCAATTCTTTCGTTTTTCAAAGAAAAATGCAATAAGAAGATTATCGAATTTTTCTTCAACCTTTGAATTTTGTTTATATGAGCTGGGCATTTGGTTAGCATAAAAGGTGTGTAGGAATGTTAATGATATGAGATGCATAAGTGGTTTGACTTGAGAAGGAAGGTCACGACATTTCACCAGCTCTACAAAGACGTTTACAACAATCGAAATACGTTATGCAATGATACGGATATTATGACAAGAACTCAAGAAAGATATCGGGAGAATTTTGAAATTTCTTTTAACCATTTTGCGGCTTGGATCTTTTATAAAGATCAAGAAGATTAAAAATTATGTGTTTTATTTTTGTGTGAAAATAACGGTTTATTGTTTTTAATAAAGTGTACTAATAAACGTTTATGTTTTAATAAACTATTTAATTACTGTTCTACATTACACGTCTAGAATACAGTTCGTCTGCCATAATCTTCGGAATCTAAAGCAAGCATCCTGTAAGTTAACATCTTGCCACTCTAAAGAACTATTTTGAACCAACCTACGCAATAACATACAAATTAGAACTCCCGAATCTCGACCAATATGACCGGCGTTAGGAGGCCAAACGGTTTCACCCGATACCACCAGTTCTTCGATTTTTTCTTGTCCGGAGTGCTGCCAATATTGTACCATTCGAATTGTACGAAAATCGTTCGGGCATTACGATGAATGCACCATGAATCATCACATGTATTTGGTCGGCATTCGTATGGAGAATATATACGAACTTGTAGTGAGTCCATAGAAATCTTAAAAAGATACCAATTTTCTTCGTCATCAGTCATTGGTACGTAAACCTACAAAACAATTTAATTCACGATTATAAATTCATGATTTTTATTGTAAACATGAAAACAGTATTACCGTATCAACTTCCCATAACGCGGGATATAGACAGTCACTCCCGTCGTCATATTCGTTACCATTAACGGAGCCCGAGTATATAAGTTAAACCACTCAAATGGGAGAATCGTCCAACGATCACTACCCGGCAACTCTTCTGTTCTACGTATTTCTTCGTATCTCCATATTGTGAGTCTATTTGTCCACGCCCGAACATGCTATAAAATAAAAACTTTTTTAATTGTTAGAATTTTAAAATAAAATAAAATACAAAAAAACTTTAAATCATACCTCTGTACCTAAAGACACGTTTTCGAGTAATTCACGCCAAAATTATAACTGAATATCGGAATGACCCATGTAATACACTCTACATGTTTGGGAATCACCGTTACGTATAAAGTGAATAACATTCTGAGACCAATTCCTCCCGTTCTGCCAATTATGGTTATCTATTGGATCAGGAATATTTTCCACAATATCCGTGAGTTTGAAGATGACTCATTTTGACGTCTTCTATTACCTCCATAAGAAGACATTTTAACTGTTTCGTTTCTCACTAACCGTATATAACAAGTAATATATATAACGGTTTATATAGAATCTTAAATCGAATCAAGGAATAATACGTCGCGTCACATAATTATAAAATTTAGAAGTGCACGCAAATCGAGGAAAGTAAATTCTCAGAAGGACTACTACGGCCCGTGAGAGAACTCACGGGCCGTTATGGCACTTGTTAACGGGCCGTGGGAGATAACATTTACGGGTCGTTTGTTATTTCACGGCCCGTGAGTAAATGTAGTTGTGAAAATTAAGTTTTGAAAACCTTACGGCCCGTGAGGCCCTTCACGGGCCGTGAAAAAAGTCAAAGGGCGTTCAGATATACCCTGACAGGGCGTCCGATTAGCTGGCCCATATATATATATATATATATATATATAATATATATATATATATATATATATATATATATACACTAGGTTACAATCCCATGTGATACACGGATAAATAAATTTATTATTACATGTTTATAAATAAAAAGTTCTTAAATATTGTGTATTATACGGATTGAATAAACACATGTATTACACATTCAAAATTTAAAGTTAACATATTTGAAATTTTAATTATGGATAGTTATTAATCAATAAATAGATATTATAGCATTCATATTAAGAGGAGAGAGAAGCGAGAAAACCATTATTAGATGACCTAGAATGGTGACACGTGTCCAGATTTATTTTTATTTATCAGTAAGATATATATATATATATATATATATATATTTGCAACAGTAGAAATTTTATTGTTTTAATTGTAAGATTAAACTTAAAAGATTTTAGTTGATATGTTTTAAATAAAAAAGGTCCTTCACATCAATCATATAGTTTATAACTTTTATTTAAGTCTATGTTTATGTTTATAAATACTTTTTGAAATATGAATGAAGATTTTAAGTTAGCTTAGAGTGGGCGGGGCACACCCACCGTGAGGCCACAGTTTGTGCCAAGCATCAACACCGCTGCCGCCCCCTCTACACCGCGATTTTTTCTTTTTCACGACATATATTCATCGTGAACTTTTGTGTGAGAGAGGGGTATAGTGTATGGTGTAGTAACACCGCCCCCAATAAATTTGAGGTTATTGTGTGGTGTGGTGTGAGAGCGTTCACAAACCCGTTCCTTATATTTATATGAGTAGGTGTCTTATATTATAAAAAATGGTTGTGAGTGTCTATGAGTGAAAAATGGAGAAAATTTATGGGGGTTTTATCGTGTTTCCTCATATTTGGAGAAACACAATGTAACCCTCATAAATTTTATAATAATAAGAAGGGAGGATGAATTGTAAATGCTCTGACATAAAATATGATTAGTGAGTATCTGATGCATCACTCCTATCCTTATTGTCTCCAACCGTAAAAGAAACAACTTTGCTTTCAAGGAAACGTAGGACTTCCATTTGTTCGACAAACATAGTTCGCTTTATTGCAATCAATTTTAGATGACACCGCAACTATGATAACATGAAAATTACTATATTTAAACTTGTAGAGCATAATATGGGAAATGTTATACCAAGATTTCTAAATGTAAAATATGATTTATGATCTTTGAAAAAAAAAGGTGATTTATATTGTTTGCATGAAAAATACATTTGGTGTAATTTTTATAAAGTTTGCACATGTCTATGTCATTTAACTTATTTCTAACTTATAGTGATTTTGCATTTACTTATTAACTCCTAAGCTCATGATGGTGTAGTATAGTTGACATTGTGATTGTCATCACATAAATATAGTATAAGTTTAAATACTTAATATATAAGATTATGTAGTATTACAATTGTAACCATGGATTCTACGGTAGCAGTAGTTCTAGCTCTATATTAGGAGCAATCTGTAACATCTTGTTTCTCGTTTATAGTTCATGAATTTATTTTTATAGAATAAATTATCATTTGAATCCTTGATGTTGATGATTTTAACTATTTGCATCCCTACAGTTTTAAAATCCTCATATACCCACTAACGTTTCATTTTTTGTTCCCATTTAAATTCAAAACACTAACACCGTTAGAGATCCTGTTAACTCTTTTGTTAAAAGACTAAATTAACCCTAGTTGAAAATATTAAAGTCAATTTTTAACCAGTCAAACATTAACCCACACACACATCCACCGCTGCCCCCATCACAACCCACACCGCCGCCCCCATCACAACCACACACCGCCTCCACCGTCGTTCCACCACAACCCACTCCGCCTTCACCGCCGCCCACCACAACCCACACTGTAACATCTCGTATTTTACGATGGTAAAAAAAAAAAAAAAAAAAATAATAATAATAATAATAATAATAATAATATAATAGTAATGATAATAATAATAATATTAATAAAATAATATTAATAATAATAATTTATAATTGATTTAATAAAGTCCAGGGTTGTTTTGTAATTTTTGAAACATGTTTTACAAACTTAAAACATGAAATGATAATTTTTAGAACCGCAGGGACCATTCTGTAATTTTTCAAACCACCGCCCTTTTTCCCCTCGGAGACTGCCGCCGGCCACCGAGCTCCGGCGAGCCCACAGCGACCAAATTAACCAATTTTAAATCAAAACAAACACCCCGACACCTTCACGTGGAGGATTCGAACGCGTGCTCAAGTTCAATTTGAAAAATCAGTGCGATTCAACCTCTGACTCCCTCCACGCGATGTCGACAACTTTTGCAGATTCTAAATCGCACTATACACTAAATTAATCAAATTAATCGTACCTATACTATCATATATTTCTGTCTAATCTATCCTAGTTTTCAATTTCACTTGAAACACGCACAAACACCCCGCTCGATTCCATCCGCGGTCGCGGACCTGCAACCACCCGAACTACACCTTCTGCAAGTTGTTGAGAACAATTGGTTGAGGGCTTTCGAGGATCATAACCTACTGAAACTACACAAGAAATTAATTTGATAAACAACAATGTTGGGTATCGAACCGATCTCAGAAAAGTCACGACCTGTTCTTCAACTCATCTCTCTCAATTCGATCCTAATCATGTAAGTACAATACATCATTCAACTCGATTTCACCTGGGGATCATAAGCCCTAAGGTTAATCGAGTTGAAACTCCCGAATCAATGTTCAATTTCGGGTTATTCGTTTCTAGGGTTTATGTAATTTGGGGATTTCTTTAAACGGGTTTATAATAAATTCGAACCATGTCCTAATGCGGCTGAGGCCCTTAGCTCACTGGTAACACACATGCAATCACAAGCCGGAGGTCTTGGTTCGAACCCGGCAACCCCCATATTTTTTTAAAAAGGCCTTTTTGGCCCTTAAAAATTACATAAAAATTCTAAAAAATTACAGAAAATCAGTCTTATACATTTAAATTTATGAAAGTATTTAACCATTTTCTGTAAAATTTATTTGTTTAAAAACCTTAACATTTGTTATATAAAACATTATTTACAAACATTAAAATAATTATTTTTGCAATTAGATATATATCTTATCTTGTAAATTTTACAATTGATTTACAAAGGTAAAATTTTGAATTATCTTATAAAATAGATAATAATTAAATCGTTAAATTATTACTTACCATGTTATCTTTAATTATAAATTAATCATGATAAAATGTATATTTTATAAATTCACAAATTATTTACAAAAGTTATTGTAGGTTTACCCATAAACGTATTTCAACTAGTAGTTTAGGTTAATAAAGTGTTATTGATCAATAAGTTATTTTAGTCATTATTAGATATTGTTTAAAGCTTACAAGATTTATTTGTATGTTATATTTAAACCTTATCAACTAATATAATTACTCTTATGTATTAAAAATGATTAAATGATAATTCTTTCCACTCAATCAAAATATAAACAATTTCATTTTATAATTTAATTACTTGACAAACCTTACAATTCCAATTGAAACCCTAGTTCACGTTAAAACATTAAAGCTTATTATTAAGACTTTAATCTTGTGAATATATATTTACATATTTAGGTGCCTTGTAACGATTCACGTTGGAACGACGCCTACTATTATTCTTATTAGTCGTCATTATATACTTATTTGACAAGTGAGTTTTCCTTGCCCCCTTTTACTTTATTTCACACCATTTTGGGGTGAAACATGATACTTATACATTACACACTTATAAACGTTTGAGACTTGTAAAGCACTTGCAATTCATCTTTATATTTTTGTCATGGTTATTTGTATGTTGTAAGTGATTATATGAGATACATAGTTTGTTACAATCATTAACTATTGCTAGCCTGGCGACGTCTTAGATCTTTGGGCCTGACAAGCCTATTTGGTGCTAAAGTCGATGTATTGCCGACTCCTAGGAGCCGTATGCTTGTGCACTAGGGAACCAAATACACTTAGCCAATCTTATATACTTGTAATCAAGTCGAGGTTTGATTGTAAAGATATGTGTTCTATAACCTTACTAGCTTATAACCTATGACATGAATTGCTACTTATAATCTTTTCGTATTATGTATGAAAACCTTGGAAACTCACCAACTATTTTTAGTTGACCTTTTATTTTTTATCATGTTTCAGGTAACCCCCGAGTTTAGAGTGGTCTTTTGAAGCTTGCAATAAAACTAGGATGTGGACCTAGTTAAATAAATGAAATGTTATGTTATGTTTGATATTTGCTTGAATGTATTTCATGATTTAGACTTATGTTGTAATTCCTGTTGAAACTATTAATCTGATTATTTACATTTAAACATAGCGTTATGTGGCTGTGAACAATCGTAACTCTCACGCCTCGACGTTTCCGCCGTCTAGGTTGGGGTGTGACACACACCGCCTCCACCGCCGCCCCACCAAAACTCTGCAACCCTAACCCCAATTTATACTTCTCCTCCATGTTCATTTCTCTCTTATTCGGGTCCTTAGCCCTCGCTTTGGCGGCTTAGCCACAACCGTCCTTGTTGCAGCCTGCATTGGTTTGACTGGTTCTGCAGCCTGCATTGGTGACGGAGTTCGCACAGGCGATTGAACAATGGGTGGAATCATCGGATTCGATGCAGTTAAGTGATTCTGCTTGTTGGAAACCGAAGGAAGAATCGGGGCACTGGTTTTGGGTTTCTTCAATTTCTCAGGTGATTGAATGTCGTCCCAAGCACTTCCATCCAATTCATCAACTGCAGGTGATTGAAATTCGGTTTCACTGTACCCAAATCCATCGACCGTTTGATAATCTGATGATAATCAAGCCCTAAAGCAACCGCATCTACAGGCTTATTAAAACCCAACTCAGCTTATGCTTCATCAATTTCGTCAAAGCTTTTATGCACATCTTCATCAGATTCTCATCAACCTCACCTCCTCCACCTCCATTCACCAAACCCTGATGAAATTTCGTATCTTTAACGTTAGACCCAAACGGCAACCGTATATTCCCAGACAATTTCTTGAATTTCCCGTTGGACGATCTCGGATTCACTTCACCCGCCTGAATCCGCTCATTGAGGCTACGAATTCGTTCAAGATCCGCCACCAATTTCCTCCGCAGCTCATTAATCTCGCTTCTAGAACACGAAGAGAAGAGTGGGAGTGGGGGGGGGGGGTTTAAAAAGGGGATATGAGTAAGGTAATTTTGTTATTTCATAAAATATTAACATAAATATTTAACGTCATTAGTCATTTGGATGCAAATGTTAACAAAAATAAAACGTTAGGGGTATATGATGATTTTTAAACTGTGGGGATGCAAATGATGAAAATCACCAAACCTCAAGTATGTAAATGGCAATTTACTCATTTTTATATATCTAGATGGAATTCTTTAAGAAATTTAATCTGTCTAAATATATTTACTCGAACCGAATCATGCTAAACTGTAAAATTTTCTGTAATTTCACAACCATTCTATAATCATCACATAAGGTTTTGTCAATTATCGGTTTTATTAAAATATGAAATAATCTTTTTCCAATCTTCCACCTATGGCATGCAATCTTCCACAGCCATACCAGATATTCAAACACCATCTCAACAGATTGCACGTTTTTTTCTTGATTAAATGGAATTAATACGGCGCAATTTCAGTAATATCACAAATAGTTTAACATTTATATATTATGTTTATAATTAATATTTATAATACTGCTAAGTTTTATATACATTATATATTTTCTGATTCTTGTTTCCTAATGTAATATACGTATCAATACTCAAGTAATACCATTATGCCGATTCCCCGAACACTTTTAAATAGTAACACTAGTGAGAAAAGATCTTCAAAAATATGGTCTTACTGGTTTATTATATATTATATCATTATATTGGTAATAAAGCTTTGAAGAAAAATTTTGAAAATATTGACTTTTCTTATTGTTTATAAGATTTTGTCAAAGTTAGTATTACCTAAACGAAAGAAAAACCCAAATATGTATAATATTACTTATTTTCTATACAAAAATATGTAATTGGAATTAAAGTTAGCATTTTATTACACATAGGCATACAAATTAATTAGTTACGAATAAAAATAAATAAAAAAGGGGAACTGAAAGATACAGTTGAAGAATCGCATGTGCTGGTGGGTCCATCAATTTGGTAGTTCAATAGGAACAATCGCATGTGTTCAACTTGGATTCATATCTCCTACAAAAGTCATAAAATATTAAATACACTTACCAATGCGACCTCAAAAATCAAAATTGGTGTAATTAACTAAGATGTATTTAATATTTATATGCTGTTGTTTAATATTTTATGTGTGAGTTTATATATTCTTTAGAAATGATATTATATTTTAACGAAGTCAATTTATTTATTATACAACTTATATATTATGTATTAAAATAAAAAGTAATGATTAAATTTGTTGTTATACCCAAGCTAGTCCTGTGGATATTGTTTCTTCAACGTACGCTAAAATTGTCACTTTCTAGTGCAAATGGTCCCAAAGTCTTTTGCAACTTCCCTATAAATATAAGGTAGTTAAGCCCTTTCCATCCACCACATCCTTATTCACTTTCTTCCAATGGCTCTTTCAACACTTATTAGTGTCTCTCTACTTGTTTGCTCCTTCAATGTTGTCTATGGAGGTTGGGAAAGTGCCCATGCCACCTTCTATGGCGGCGGTGATGCCTCTGGGACAATGGGTATATATATGTAAATAAATGCCAAAAAAAAAAAAAACCGTTTATTTAGATACCATGAAGTTGTTTTATATATAAGACGCGTATAGAATATAGCTAAAGATCGATATTTGGATGGTAATTGTATTTTTGGTGTTGTAGGTGGTGCTTGTGGTTATGGAAATTTATATAGCCAGGGATATGGTACAAACACTGCTGCATTGAGTACGGCTCTTTTCACAATGGATTGAGTTGTGGGTCGTGTTATGAGATGAGATGCAATGACGACCCCAAATGGTGCTTGCCCGGCTCCATAATCGTGACCGCAACCAACTTTGTCCACCTAACCCCGGCCTGTCTAACGATAATGGCGGGTGGTGCAACCCCCCTCTCCAGCATTTTGATCTTGCTGAGCCCGCTTTCTTGCAAATTGCAAAGTATCGTGCAGGAATTGTACCCGTTTCATTCCAAAGGTAGTGTACAAAACTTGTTGATAGATTAGAGTCATTGAAAAAATGGAATGGAATGGCATGATATGGATCTAACCTATGGTTTTAACTTTTAATTCATAACAATGAATTTGTTTTATATAGGGTGCCTTGTCTAAAGAAAGGAGGAGTGAGGTTTACGATAAATGGTCATTCATACTTTAACTTGGTTTTGATCACAAACGTCGGAGGTGCAGGGGACGTCCGCTCTGTTTCTATCAAAGGATCGAAAACCGGATGGCAACCTATGTCAAGAAACTGGGGTCAAAACTGGCAAAGCAACTCTTACCTTAACGGTCAAAGTCTGTCTTTTCAAGTCACGACCAGTGACGGGAGAACCATAACCAGCTACAACGTGGCGCCGTCTAATTGGCAATTGGTCGGACATATCAAGGGGACAGTTTTAATTTCTCCTTTTTTAATTATATAAAAACAAAAGGAACTCGAATTAAATTTTAAAAATTTAAAGTGAAGTTTATAAAGAATTTTTAAAGGAATTTGTTTGTATATTGTTTTTATTGGCTGTTTAATTGGGGTGGTGGTGAGAGCACCGGCTCTATCGCTGAGGTGGCTAGTTAGCACCCGCTTAGATTTGTATTTGAAGATAGCGTTATTACCCTTTCGTCTTTATAAAAGGGAAGCATGCCTTATTAGTTATTTGGATTAAAACTTATAAGGCATCTTATCATGTATTTGTCATAAAGTTTGTAATTTCATCTTTAAATTATTAAAATGCAAGTTGTCAGTTATTTGCTAGTGGTTCTGTTATTCTCTTCGATGTGATATAATACGGTTATATAATTATACCATTTTTTTTCTATCTTGATCATATCTGGTTAACGTCACGTCTATGCCACTTTTAGCATTAAAAATACTATGCTATATGTAGTGACTCACACAAAGTTGAAATGGGCTAACACATGCTCATGGATATCATTTTGGTATAATTTTTTGTACATATATATGCTTTAAAAATGTAATTTAATTATTTGCTACTAAAACCATTAAAAGTAGTGAATTATTGTGAAGCTTATTTCAAAGTAAAGAGGCAGTGGCATGTTAGTTAATGGTAGTAGCATGGTTGGTAAGTAAAAGAAGTCACCGCCTATATTTTGTTAGTTTTGGTAATTTATTACTTTATAAACGGACGTCACGTCAAATATCAACAAAACAAATTAGTCTTAAAGGTGTTCTTAGATAGATAAAGTATCAAACTTATTCAAATGCAAACCATGCTTTCTTTGTCTGTAAAGTTTATGCACGCATCAAACAAAACACTAAGTTAAAAGGTAATGAACCTAATGAAATACATATCAAGTCGCTAATGCATGAACTTTAAGTTTTGGTAAGTTTGTTCACATGTCTTATGTCAATCATGATCGCCTACCACGGAGAAGAAGATGTCACTCTTGCAATGGTAACTACAGTAGGGATGTGTATCGTTCGGGTGTCCAATCTTTGATAAAAGTTTGGAAACCATTGCTAAATACGGTTTTAGGGAATGACAAACCCAATTCAGGTTGATTAGGTCTACCGAACAGAACCGACAATTTTTTTTGGTTTTTTTGGTTTGACGGTTTAACTTTTTGATTTTGACGATTCAAATCATTTTTCAATTCAAAAACTTAGTTTGTCTTAAAACAATTAGAATAATAATATGATTCATAATTGTAATATATACATAACCACATTTTGTATGAGTAAAAGTATATACAAATAAAAAAGATATAAAGGTTGGTTCGGCTTAAGCGGCCGGCTCTAAGTTCCAAACGAACAAGGTCGTTAAACCTTGAATCAAAATGTTTGAACTCAAACTGGCTGACTTGGTTCAATCTGAGTTGGTTTAGAAGGTTTGTACAGTTATTTATCCAAAAATAACACTAACATATACAATACATTAAACATGTGATTTATTGGTCTACTGGTATGATGATTGTCACTAAAAATAGTGTGCATTTAAATACGTACTGATGAATAGTTACTTAGATGTGAAATAATTGTTAGTTTAAAAAATATACAATATCTCAAACTAATGTTAAATTTGGGTCACGTAAGATCGTATATTTATTTCCAAAGGTTTCTCATAAAGTAAAAGAGTGGAACAAATATATAAAACGAAGGGGTTTGAAGCTATAGCACACCACTGGACAAAACTAGATACTTAAAACGAATATAATCTCCGTTAAGATTATACGTAGTGTTTGTTTAGTTAAAATAATATTTAAATGTCATATAGATAAATACCATTTCACTGAAGCTCAATTTAAATCAAGTGTAGTGGTTAATTAATGTTTGGAGCCCTTATCAAAAGCTTGGAGCACCTTTTAATTATTTTGTAATGGTGTTTGGAGCCTCATTTGTGTCCATATCATCAAGTTTGGAGCCCCCAAAAATGTTCACTACGTCCAGTCTGATAGTCGAGTAGAACAAGTCAAAAATCTTTGAAAACGACATATTTTTATAAATTTGATTAGAAGTAATTAAAAAAAGTCTTAAAATAAGATATTGCTATTACAAAATATTTTAAAATGAAATTCATGGTATCAAAACTATGCAACACACTATTTTTAGCTTCTAGTGTATTCGAAAAGGAAAGGTCTATATGACAGTGCATTATAAATAAATCATATCATCCATGAATTATCCCATTAGCACTCGGTAAAAAAAGAACCATAAACTAATCATATCGTCATTAATAATATCACTATATCAGAGTTCAGACACTAACACCTTAATAACATGTATATTATACCTCGAAAAAGAATAAACACAAAGTGCTTTCTAAAAGATTGTAATCTTATAACACATAAAAAATCTGAAAAATAAAATATAGACATAAAATCAGCCGTTCATTTTCAGTTGTTATTTCTTGTAAAGTGGGTGGTTCATATTTGTATATGAAACCATTTTTCGACAAGCAGACACCTTCTAATAAATGTAATGTAACAAGACGTGTGCACATGGGTGTTGGTCATACCTAAATATCAATCACTTTCAGACTCTAAATTTTTTTACAGATGTTAAAACTTTTTTGTTCAAAATAAATAAAATGTCAACAATTTAAACGCGTTATGTTACAATATTTATTTTCATTAATACTGCAAATGATAGGGAATATAATATAAAAAACGCCGATATGATTTATATTAATTTATCTGTTTGGTAAAAATATATCTTTTTTATTCACACTACTTATGTTAAAAATTGTAACTCTTATCACTTTTATATTTTTAAAATAACTATCATGTGAGATCAATATAACCTAAAACATCAAACATCAAAATATAATATGTTTAATTAAAACCAATACACTTATTTTGTTTTTTCTCCTACATACAGTTCTGTACTTGTTTGAAAAATGTTGAAGCATGTTGGTTATGGTGGTTGTATGTTTGAAAAAATCCTTCATAATTAAGTCATGACTTTAAAAGCACCTTAATTTTTTTTTTTTAACGGTGACTTTCTTAAGAGTGACTCTGTTGGAACTAATGCGGAATTGAAGAACTCAATCAATCGAAACAAGTCTTGAAAGATCAACTAGAACAATGAGTCTGATTACAAAGATGAAAAAGAAAACTGATAGAGAAAACTAATTCTCTAACCCTCAACGACTTATAACAACCATCCAAACACAAACGAACTGTCTACATACTAAACCCATCAACTATACAATATTGACACTATTAGTCCCTGATGTTTTAAGAATGCAACACACCCACATTGAATGCAGCACACAGCACATCGAATGCAGCACATCATTCAACAGACTCAATGTCACATTGGCCCCCTGGGCGACCCTAGCCAAGATCTGCCCCAGACTATGTTGTCTGAACCGAGTCCACGCTGGATTGTCAGACTTGGTTACGGCGTTCCCCTGGAAACCGTACTGCCTCCACAAGGGTTGCCCCTCTGGAGTAACAACCGGATGAAAACCGGGGTCGAGCTCTGAGAATCGGCCTCCGCAACCACTGGCTTAAAGGAAAATTCTCTTCATAAAAGCACTTTAAGTTAATCAAACATTTTATTTGTTATATAGCTACTCTGCTTTATTTATATAAGAAAAAGAAAGACAATTCGTATATATACATCATTATAAGTGTCGAAAGTTGTTTAGAGAATAAATTTACCAATCCGAGTATTTTCTTTTACACTTGATAGTACTTATATAATATAATGATACGGATTCTATATCAATGGTATATCTAACATCTTTAAATTTTTTGTATTCACTTACAACTGTACTTCCATTAAAATATAACTTTTTTTAATACAAGGTTGGTTCATCCAGACCCTCCATCTCCATTTTTATCGATGTGTTGCTTGATTGTTAGTTAAAATTCAGTTGCATAAAGTATGAATCGACGAGATGATGCGCAAGTATATATTCATGGTATATCCGTTGGGTTTGGATTATGCATCCCATAACAGAGAGGATCTTAAACCTAACATAACCATGGATCTTAGTCATGATTGGAATGAGATCAGAGGACTAGTTCATCCACGTGTACCATTATTGAATCAAACATTAGATACTTCAGTAATCATTAATTGATACTATTTGATTCTCATAAATTATATATGAAATGTGGATGGATCCAGATGCAGTATGAGTATGCTAAATTCGTTATAAAAATATGATATTATCAATCTCCAATAAAGCAATGAGCAAGCTGGGAACACTTTCCTGAAATCATTCTAGTCATGTCCCATTGTTAGGTATCATTTCTCTCATGATGATCATCCACTTCATTTTTTCCATTTTCGTATTTTTTAGTACGACAAATACACCTTCATCTAATCATACTTTTAATTATACAGTTTTGTCCACCAAGAGACTCGAACCTTCAACTTCATAGGAAGTGATATCACTATATACACATTTGGATACCACTAAAATACAATCCTTTTGGTACACATTTTATTTTTCATGAATGTTTCAAAGTTTAATTAAAAGAGAAAATTATGATTGGAAAGGTGTGTGGTTGCACGTTTGCTTGATCCCACACCACGTGAGAAGGCACATGGATTAAAAGGTAGAAATGATTAGAAAATTGTGGTAAATATCACGCACAACTGCTTTGTGATATGAAAGAGCTTGTAGCCTTACGGTATCAATTGTGTAGATAAAATATTCCTTTCATATGGTCAGGGTTCAAGTTCAATAGACAAATATGTAAATTTAGTAGTATATTTAAAGTATTTGTGAGTTAGCTGTTCTTATTAAAAAAACACTTGATTCACTCATCAAATGTTTAGTCTTATGCATTGCTTCATGAGAACATTTGATTATCAATCAAAACCGTTAACATGGTTATGATCGTGCACCATGTTTATCCCTTTAACCGTTCAGACAAAAAGATAACTAAAAGCAACAGGTTTAATGGATCAAACAGGTTGAAAATCAATATCACAATATTCTAAACTGTGTTTTTAAATATTATCCTTAATCATGGTGAGGTGAATGCCAGTTACACCCATGACATATTTAGCTGAAGCGACTAAGATACAGTATTGCTTACAAGTTTACAGTGGTTTGTCCTTGGGTACAACATTGCGGGGGATTCTGCTCATAACATTCTCGTCAACTATCTTGTAATGTCTTGAAAAGCTTCTGTGGATTGTACCTGCAACACGATCTACTTGTTCTTCGTATTTATTGTACAGTGCAGGTAGTGTCACCGACAGAATCGTTCCTGACATCACATTGTGAACCCAAAATATCTTAGAAGCTGGAACACAATGAAGTTTTGGTAATCATGATTGACACGCTTAATATCTGTTAAATGAACTTTTTATTAGACAAAAGGTGTTTTGGGCCAACCATATTGAATGGGTTAACAGAGAATTCTGATATGACAAATTCAAAGCAATTATCTGAACATCAACACTAAATTGCATACAGGTTAACAAAGACCTTAAATATAGATGTAATTCGTATGTTACAAAAAAAAAATTTCATTGAGACATACTCCATCTTTATAACTATACAGGCATTTGCTATATATGCGAAATCTTAATAATTTTGGAAGGAGTACTAGTGTGTCATTCAGTATTGTGACTTCAACTCCTAATTGACAAAATCTCATCTTTCAAAGTTTCCATTTCCCCAATATATATTTTTTACACCTACAACCATATAAATCTTTGCTCTCATACTTGAGTTTATCTATCTATTGAGCAAAATTTGGCTAAATAATAGTTGAGCACTTTCTGCTACAAAATTATTTTCATTTCAAATAATTGCTATGATTTAAGAGTGAGTGAGTGAGGGTAAGAGTGGACTTGTGTGTTTAAGAGTCAATATACAATGCATTTATTGAAGCTTTGACGCCAGTAAGAGGTCAATGCTACTAGAAACAAACACACAACACACAAAATTATACATCAAGACTTATCATTGAATGACCTAAACAGTGAAACCAAAACATATATTACCTAGAATTAAGGTTCATACCTATATATGCAAGCGTGAAGAAAGAGATTAGACTACCGAGGACAGATAACAGCCACAGAAATCCCACTACCTGCGTGTTTGATAAAAGAAGTAAAAAGCATGTGGTTGTGTTCTCTTTCATGCCAACGAGGGAAAAGTCAAATCACAAAAACACTAAAAGGGTGTTTGGGTGTTTCGGAAACGACCATTAGATTGTTGTGACTTGAAGTCACAGTGATCTGTTTAATGTTAGGGTAAATAGATGCTGCTTATGATTATCTGATCTTTTAGAGATCAAATAATCAGTTTCATATTTAGTTTCAATAAAACTGATGATCTAATGGTAGAATAATGTTACTTATATCCAATTGTATGAACCTAATTCAGGAGACTTCATCTCATTTCGCAAGACGTCTCTTATTTCATAATATTGTCCCTTTTCATTGTTATATTTATTGATATCTTAAGTAATCATATTTGCCAAACACTCAAACATTTAATTATATGATTATTACAATAACTAATGTTACTACAACTAGCTAATAAGTCTCTTATAAAGTTGTGGTCACAAACCATGAAAAATAGCCTGAAATCCTTGCCAAGGGTGATATCATGCGCCATAAGTAACAAATAGTTTACTTTGATACGAAAAGATGCAGCAGCATAATTGACCATCTCCTCAGACAAGACCAGTTCAGGCAATGTTTGAATCTGTCTGTGCAGTTTTAGAACAGTTATAATAAGCAAACAGAATACAAGAAGAACGCTAAACTTATTGATTAATCATATTACGAAACATAAAGGTAAAAGCACGCATACTTATCCCTTAAAGAAGCATAATTGGCATGCAAAAAAACGCAGTACGATCAAGAACAGCAGAACATCAGAACAAATTGTTAAAAATGACAATCCTGATCGCTCAAATATTAGCCACGCAACAGTTGCAACAACAATGATGCCCAGTGAAATACGTCTCCTCTTCCACAACAGAACATCAGCAGCTAAGAATAAAGAAACAAAAACATATCAATATGAAATAAATCATAACTTTACTAAAAAAACATATCACTAATCAGCAATCAAAACTCAATTGCAGAATGATAAACAGAAACCCCAAATCAGATTCTAATACACCATACAAAATCATCCATCAATTCCACTACCAAATTAATCTACCAAAGTTCTGGATTTGCAACCATATACATATATGCATACAAGCTACAACTAAAGGATTCAATAAAATTGAATATGCCAGCACAAAATTAAAGGAAAATTACAAAGAACTTATCAACACACCACCTCATTAGAAACAATGTATCTAAGTACAACACGATCGAATTCATGCTTCTTGGTCAAAATACTAGTTTCCCACTTCAAAATCAGAAATGAATGATATGCAACTTAATCGGAAAATTTCACAACTAAAATCCCAATTCGATGCATATAAATTAAGTGGTCGCTAACAAATACGATTAAAGATTCACTTATTACGAAAATTAGAGTAGTGGGTCTTGTAACAAAAGGGATTACAGTATGATACCCTTGCCGCCGCCCATCAACTGATGAATGGTGGTCTGTCGATCAAATAACCGATAACCAGAACTACTTGTGGATGTTGAATACGTGCTGCTATCCCTTTCAACGTGATCGGAGACTCCTTGTGAATCGTCCATTGAAATGGGTCAAGATTTCACTGCGAAAACCAAAATCAGTTGGGGAAAAGATGAGAGATTTGACAATATGGAGCAAATGTTCAAGAGGTTTGAATGTATGGAGTACTGAAAGGGGAATTGAAGAGCGTTGAAACCTGATGATTTTGGTTTGGTATGGTTAGGTTTTCTCTGTGCGTTGAATTGATGATGCCTTCGGCCGGCTTGTTCGTCGTGATTTTGGAGGAACCTGTATACTTTCTTTTGTTTTATTGCACGAAAGGCCTGAAGATTGAATCTTTTTGCAGTTGGCACCTGTTAGTTATTTGTTTTTCACTATGAATCCTGTATTTTGTTTTACTTCTTTTCTTTTTAACTCACTAACTCGTAAACTCTTTCACTTACGTCTAAATAAATCACTACACCTATGCTTGGATTTTAATTTTAACGCATGATCTATGATCGAGGAGTAAACCATTTATCACTAAGGTCATTAATCATTATTAATTAACTCTTTAAAGTCGAAGAGATTTTTATTATTACAAATACCAAAACTGTTCTAATAAGGAACTAGAATATCAAGTACAAATATCATATTTTTGTGAACAGTCGGTAGGGGGTATATAATGTGACTTTGGAACTAGAATATCAAGTACAAATATCACATTGTTGTGAACAGTCGGTAGGGGGTATATAATGTGACTTTTATTACTAATTAGTAAATCTTGCTACTAAGTCACTTAACATCATTGGATTTAAGAAAGATATTAAGGATGAGTTTGTTGACAATATGTTGGTGCATTTGTCTTGTTGGAATGACAATGGTTTAACGAACAAGACGATATCCGTTTTTAAGATAATGAAGGACATCAAAGTGAATGATTTCTATTGATTAGTAATAGGGTGAAGCTTATTGGCTCTGCACAAAAGGAGAGTTGCTCTCACGTCTCTCAATTGACGGTTTTGTGGTGAGTATGAAGAATCGGTTGATCACATTATCACTTCTTGCTACATATCAACGGGGTTGTGGCATCTCACCAGAAAATGACGTAAAATTCATTAACTATTTTAAATTCAACAATAGATCTTTTTTACTATTCATAAGTATTTCTATTCTTATTATTCCCTTTTGTCGGTGGGGTTTTTGTTTTTTTTGTGCAACGACAAGGAGAAAAGTGTTTCTATGGTTTTAGTGCTTCCATTTTCTCCTCCACGACGGTCGCGATGCGGTGGTTGAGCGATGGTCGCGATGCGGTGGTTATGGTTTTAGTGCTTCCATTTTCTCATCCACGATGGTCGCCATGCGGTGGTTGAGCGATGGTCGCGATGCGGTGGTTGAGCGATGGTCGCATCTAGGGTTTCGATGCTACCCTTGACAATGGCTCTTCTTCATATTGTTTGACAGAATTTGATAGGTCTGATGACTGCCATCTTGCTGAACCTGGAGGAGGGGGAGACCATTGCTGCAACAGGTATATGCAATCTTTGATTCTTCAGATTAATTTCATATTTATTTAAGAAGTGATTTCTGAATTATAGTTTTTTCATATGGTTAGATCACAACAAGAGAGGTTCGTTCGGTTGCAAAAGCACGAGATTGATATTTTAAGATGAAAAGAGAACCACAAAGATGCACATTCATCACTTGCTAAGATTGGTGTCGGCGAGGTGTAACATCGCGTATTTTCGTTAAGCAAACTTAGCAATGTTAAATCCTAAAAATAATTGCTATTATACTCACAATAATAATAATATTATTACTATTATTAATAATGATATTATTAATAATAACTTAATAATAATAATGTTATAATAATAATAATAATAATAATAATAATAACTATTATGATATTTTATTATTATTATAATAATAATAATAATAATAATAATAATAATAATAATAATAATAATAATAATATAATAATAATAATAATAATAATAATAATAATATAATAATAATGATAATAATAATAATAATAAAGTCCAGGGGTGTTTATGACAATTTACAAACTTGAAATTTAAGTTAAATGCATAAAATATCAAAATATAAATAACAGGGACCATTTCTGTAATTCTCGAAAAGTACCCAACCCCCCCCCCCATTTCCCTTCGTTGTGTTCCCGTGTTCTTCGACCGAAACATCCACAAAATCGGGCACTACGAATCTTTAATAATTGAATTAACCCTGCACTAACGAATTTTTGAGCATTTAAAACCTTCCATCGAGTTTGATTTCATACAAAACACACACAAACATCACCTTCGAGTACCACCATAACCGTCAACCTGCAACTCCCATTAAACCCCATCTTCGATCGATTTTAATCAAAAATTAACAAAGGGCTTTGATTCCAGATCATCATCCGAAGCTTCCTACCAATTTAATTTGATTATCATCAACAATTACCCATTAATCCATTGAGCATCATGGTCGAGACTGTTCTTGTTGAGTTCAACATCAATTCATCATCATAAGGGTAAATTCCACACACCCACACACTCGATTTCTCATGGGGATCAAAAGCCCCATGATTCAGAAGCAATCAAAATCGAATTTTTAACAACCCGACAAAAATCAGGTCACGTCAACTCTATTTTCGAATTTTAAGCATTAAATTATTAATTTAGTTGACTAATTTGACTCGCTAGAGATTGACCAATGTTCTTCTTAAGAAGAAATGCCTTGCTGAATTTGGAATTTACAAACACAGTACATTGTACCCACGAGAGTCAATAATCAGTATTTGATTAATGTTAACGCAAAACCGTCAACGGATAAACCGACTGAGACAAAATGTTTAATAATACTAAAAATTAATAATAATAATAATAATAAACTTTAATTTATAAATAAACAAAATAATGATAATAAAAGAATATAATGGATTGAAATGATGAGAAGGATATTGCTGCAACCAAGAAAATTTCTTGGTACTCTACACATGCATAATATCCCTACAAAATCCACTAACTCATTCTAAACACTCCAACACTCAAACTCTCCACCTTCCCTCTTCTCTTTTCTACTTCACCTCACTACCCCATCTTTCCTCATTTCTCCCTTCATCCACCAGCACCACCACCCTCCCGCCGGACACCATCGCTGCCACTGCCAAGGGACGGCAGTGGCATCACCGCCACCTGCGGCTGCTAGTTCCACCCCCTTCTCTCCTTCTCCCTTGCCTTCTCGGTTAACACCACAACCCAACACTACCATCGCCTCCACCCCACCCGAACCATCACCTCCGCCGGCTGTCACCCGAAACCCCACCCCCATCGCGACACCACCATTCACCACCGAAACACACCACCGTCGCCTGTTAATCACCACCGCCGGCTACCACCGGAACACCACCACCCGACACCCCCCATCGCGGCACCATCTTCACCACCCAACACCTCCCATCACACCCGCCACCATCGACCGTCACCCCTATCACCATCGCCACCCGACATCACCCGCACCACTCTCTCCCTTTCTCCCTCGGTCTAACAACACCCGTCGCCCACCTACACCCTTGGATCTGCATTGTATTTTGGAGACGAAACAAGGAGGATTATCAAGCTAAAAACTGGATTAGGGTTCAAGAGTGGGCATCAAGTCGTGAGCACCGCTAGTTAACCTTAGAAACCAAAGTTTTAGACTCAAGGTATAGCCATTTAGACTAATATTTGATGTCATGTTCATGCATGGATCATCAAGACTAAAATCTTGATTATTGGTTCACCCGCTTGTTGATTTTGGAAAAATGTGTTTATTGGTAAAAATGGATCTTGAAATGGCTTAAGAAATCTGAAAATTGGGTTAGGAATGGTATTAGTTGGTAGAATCAAGTATGGATTTGAGTAAAGGATGTAAGAATGTGCATAGCTATAGGTATGTGACATGCATGTATGAATGCATGATGATAGGAGACTCAATGGATTTATGGCTTTCTAAGAAACATATTAAGGGAAAATATTGGATGATTATTGTTGGTAATAATGAAGTAGAATCATGACTAAGTAGGAAATATTGGATGATATTGCTAAAGATTAATTAATGATCAAAATAAAAGGTGACATTTGGACCTTAAGAAGATATAAGAATATTGATCAACACAAGAACAAATACCTTTTAAAAATAACGATGAATAAATAATATAAATTTATATATATAAGTATATAAGTTATAACGATGGATAAACAATATAAATTGATATATATATAAGTACATACTATAAGTAAATTTAGTTATAAAATAAATGAAGCTTACGAGAAATTTGATCAAAACGTTTTAATATAATACAAGTCGGGTGAACATTATTTCATTAAACAGAAATTTCCTCGTATTGACAAATATATGTATATATATATTTAGGGTTTGTTTAATCGGAAGGATTACGTATTGGCTTATTGGCTTTTCTGATCATACTCAAGGTGAGTACTTCGGCCCATTTTTAAATACTGTTTTATTTAAAATATTTTGGGGGAAAGGCATGATAAAGATATGAATTATCTTATATATATGATGATTGATTGAGAAAACGGATATATATTAATCGATGGTATAAGTTGGGTCAGTTATATGTGTACATATTACTGGAGCCCTAAATCCCCCCATAATCATTAACCTCGGGGAGGCCACAGACTTATATGGGTAGATCTATCGGGTTAGAAGGGCCCGCTCTCATGACCAGTCGCTCTGGTCGGGAACGTGAGGGAGTATATATGTTTGGACTGTTGTGGGGCAACGACGTGTTTCTTGGTTTGATTATGGACTTATAGCCGAGTTCATCATAGGACCTAGCTAGTCTATGATACATATATATATATATATATTAATTTCTCTGTCATCATAATGAAATTGGAAAATAAACTATTTTTCCTTTAAATACTGAAAACCCGAATACTCACCAACTTTTGTTGACCTAGTATTTTCTCATGCTTTTCAGGTCAGTAAGAAACCTTAATTGGGAATGATGCGTAGGGATTTCGGGAAGGTCAAACGGTGTTGGGAGACGATGACGAAACATGGGACCTAAATATCTAAGTGTAGATCTTTTCGATGGAAAAGATTTTATTGAAAACGTATCTTAACTTTAAGTATGTATTGTGAATAAGTCTAAGGATTTCGTAACAATAATTATGTTTCTTATAATAACCGTTTGACTATAGTCGTTGGTAAAATTCCAACTTCAGTTATTGCCCTTCCACGTGTACATCCGTGGTATGAATCGGTTTTCGGGGTGTGACAGAAGTTGGTATCAGAGCCAGTGGTTATAGGGAAACTAGAAAATTTCTCAAAAAGAAAAACTAGACTATAACCAGAAATAATGGGTCCCCGAAACAATCCCGTCATTCCCAAACACGATTAAAGGATGCTACTTAGAATTTCTTAAGATTAACTGATTTGAGACGTTAGTATTATGAGTAGATTAATAGCACATATATATACTTAAATTTTATGTAGATGGCCGGTCAGATCAATGGAAACGACATTCTGGACATCAGCAGTGACACCGAGGATTCTCCTCAACAAGGACCACCTAAGTCCTGGTACCAGCGCATCCGACCACATTTTGCCACCAGGATGCAACCAGGCATGGAGAACTCAGGGAATGGATGGATATCTGAGGATAGTGTCGAAGGCCCTAACCGAGTTGGAGCTATGTTGGAGCCAACCCCGGGAGCTCAAACTGATAGTGAGCTCAGGAGATCGACTAGGGCCATCCCGACTACTGAGGAGTCTGAGGATAACCATGTAGCACGAGCAGATACATTGATGACAGTCACTACTCCCATTACACCCATCCCACTTATGCAACAACCACCGAAGATTCGGTTGGTGTACGAGAGACGAAAGAAAAGAAAGGCAAAGGAGATTATGCAAGGTAGTAGCAATATGCGGGAGACACCTGAACCCAAAAGAAAGCAAGCAAATACAGAGAAATGGGACTGGATGAGGAGTATCATGAGGAAGTGGACATGTATGGATGGAGTTCCTCCCATCTTTGAGATAGGAGAGTCTTCCACAGCCCCTCGTGGTATGTGCACTGATGGCGAGTCGATAGAGCAGATGATGATGATCCTGACTAACCGTTGTTTGCATTCTGAGAGAGAACTGTCTACATGAAGGAGAAACTGAAGGTGCAAGAGGAAATCAATCAAGCTCTGGATGGGAAGTTGATGACTGTGGAGGAAGATTTGATGTTAGGAGACAATGCACTTCATCAAGTGCATTTTCGAGTGGCTGATTTGGAAGCTAGTTTGCTGGAAACTAGGAACCGACTAACTATGGCTAAACAGAAGGTAGAGGTAGCAGAAGCAGCTGCAGTTATGACTCAACAGCAAGTGGTGACAATGGAAGAAAGAGGTGAAGCTACTATGCAAGTGGCTACGTTTTGTCTGATGATGGTGTCATATCTGATGCATATTGGCAGTTCAGCTCCATTCCAGTGATTATGATGTTGTTAGGAACCGGATGTTTAAGTATTTTGAACTATGATTTTGCCACGAAACTTGATCGTGTGAATGGATATGTTTAATGTATGAAATTGGGTTTCCTTTAAAATTCCGATGATTATGGTTTTGATTAATTATTATTATTATGATGCTAGATATATATTGTTATACTATAAAAGAAATGTTGTAGATACTTTTGAGTTACTAGAAATTATATCGATGCATGAAAGTCAAGTCATCTTTAAGGCCTTTATCTGTTTTGCATGACAGTAATAAGATATGCCACCTAGAACACGGAATACATCGTCAGGTGGAAACGCCAACCTACCTACGACCGCGGAAGAGTTAGCTCAGCTAATAGCGCAACATGTTCAAACGGCTCTGGAGCAACATGAAGCCAATGCAACCATAGGCTCGGGCAGAACACGTGGAGGAGCGAATAGCAACCAAGGGAACGGAACGGGAAATGGATCAAACATCGGATCTGGCAGTGGTGTTGGAATAGGGGGTAATAATGGTTCTGGATCGGATGGGCATCCTGGAAATTTGATGAATGGTCAGATAGCGGGGTGTTCATATAAGACATTCCAAGGGTGCAACCCAAGAGTTTTTACCGGCGCAGAAGGACCACTGGACATTATTCGGTGGATTGAAAGGATGGAAACGGTCATAGCTATAAGTAACTGTGCGGACAATCAAAAAGTGAAGTATGCAACTTGTTCGTTTCAAGATGCGGTGCTATCCTGGTGGAATTCTCAACGACAGATTTTGGGAGACGCAAATGCTTATGAACTCTCCTGGGAACAGTTAAAGGAGATGCTACTTCGTGAGTACTGCCCGCGAAATGAACGCAGAAAATCGAGACGGAATTCTGGAATCACATAATGGAGGGTGCTGACATACGAACCTACACGTCTAGGTTCAACGATCTTGCTAGATTGGTACCTCGAATGGTAACGCCAGAGTACGTCCGGATTGAAAGATATATTTGGGGATTATCGCCACAAATCCGAAGCAGTGTTACAGCATCCAACCCTACTACCATACAAAGTGCCATAACCATTGCTCATACTCTAACCGATGATGCAGTACGTAGTGGAATGTTGGGTAAAAAGGCGGGAGAAGTGGAAAAGAGAATTGTGGAATTGGAAAGGAGGATATCGGACGGTAAGAGGAAATGGAATGGAAATCCCAATGATTGGAGGAACAACACAAAAAGAGCTTTAAGCCATGACCTGGGAGGGCGTATACTGCTACTTCAAGCGACTCCAAGGGAAAGCGAGGACCACCAGGAAGATGTAACAAGTGTGGGTACTCACATAATGGTGAATGTCGAATTTGCTCGCGCTGCAAGAAATTTGGCCACCTAAGTCAGAATTGTAGAACCAAACCCATCGAGAAGACACAAAAGAACAGTCCGGTTTGTTTCGGATGTGGGCATACGGGACATTTCAAGAGAGATTGTCCTAATCTAGGCGAAACCAAGGCAAGGGGACGAGCATTTGAGATGAATGTAAAGGAGGCACGGCAGGAGCCGTCAGTTGTTAATGGTATGTTCCTCATTAATAACCATTATGCATCTGTACTATTTGACACCAGTGCTGATTTAAGTTTTGTGTCAAAAGAATTTGAACCATTACTAGGAAGAAAGCCTTACAGGTTAGATAAGAAATATATAATCGAATTAGCCAATGGGAAGAAAATAGAATCTGATTATGTGATCAAGAACTGTACCATTCAACTTAACGACCACCCATTTAGCATCGATTTGCTACCCGTCACATTGGGAAGCTTTGATATAGTCGTAGGAATGGACTGGCTTTCTCGAAACCATGCTGAAATCGTTTGCTTCGAGAAACTTATTCGATTACCGATGAGCAGCAGTAAAATTCTGATAGTACAAGGCGACAAAGGGAAGCCCTTCTCAAAAGTCATTAATGCTATGAGGGCATATGAATATATAAACAAAGGATACCAGGCTTTCCTAGTAAAGGCCACTGGCGTAAACAAGGAAGAACGAAGAATCGAAGATATTCCAGTGGTGAGGGAGTACCCGGAGGTGTTTCCTGAGGATTTAACAGGGTTACCTCCGCAGCGACAGATTGAATTTCGAATAGAGTTGGTGCCTGGAGCAGCCCCCATTGCCCGATCGCCGTACCGGTTAGCGCCCTCGGAGATGCAAGAGTTGTCAAAATAGTTGCAAGAATTGTTAGATAAAGGATTCATCCGACCAAGCTTTTCTCCGTGGGGAGCACCGGTATTATTTGTCAAGAAGAAGGATGGATCGTTTAGAATGTGTATCGATTATCGAGAATTGAATAAACTCACAATAAAGAATCGATACTCATTACCAAGAATAGATGATCTGTTCGACCAGTTACAAGGATCCAGTTACTACTCCAAGATTGATCTACGATCCGGTTACCATCAGTTGTTGATAGCAGAAGAGGACGTTCCAAAAACAGCCTTCAGAACACGATACGGCCACTATGAGTTTCTGGTGATGCCGTTTGGTTTAAGCAATGCTCCGGCAGTGTTCATGGACCTCATGAACAGAGTCTGTAAGCCGTATTTAGACAAGTTTGTCATAGTTTTTATCGATGACATCCTGGTTTACTCAAAGTCCCGGAAAGATCATGAGCATCATTTACAACTTGTTTTGGAAATGCTAAAGAAAGAAAAATTGTATGCGAAATTTTCAAAATGTGAATTCTGGCTACGGGAAGTTCACTTTATTGGGCATGTTATAAACAAGGAAGGTATTCTGGTGGACCCTACAAAGGTTGAAGCAATAAAGAATTGGGAAGCACCCAAGTCACCAACAGAAGTACGACAATTCCTAGGGTTAGCTGGCTACTATCGTAGATTCATCGAGAATTTTTCAAAGGTAGCACAACCACTAACCCTACTGACTCGTAAAGATCGAAGATACGAGTGGAGCGCTGACCAGGAAGAAGCTTTTCAAGTGCTAAAGCAAAAACTGTGTAGTGCACCGATTCTATCACTCCCTGATGGAACCGACGGATTTGTCGTGTACTGCGATGCTTTGCGTTTAGGTCTGGGATGCGTGTTGATGCAAAGAGACAAAGTCATCGCTTACGCATCAAGGCAACTAAAAACGCATGAAAAGAATTACACAACCCATGACCTTGAATTAGGGGCAGTGATTTTCGCGCTGAAAATCTGGAGACACTACCTCTATGGAACAAAGTGCGTAGTATACACAGATCATAAAAGCTTACAGCATATTTTCGACCAGAAAGAGCTGAACATGAGACAGCGACGATGGGTCGAGTTATTGAGTGATTACGACTGTGACATTAGATATCACCCAGGCAAGGCCAACGTGATTGCAGACGCTCTCAGCAGGAAAGAAAGAGAAAAGCCTTTGCGCGTAAGAGCTTTAGAGTTAACCATATACTCTGATCTCTTAACTCGGATACGTGATGCACAGATGGAAGCAATGAAAGACGGCAATCTGGTGAATGAGAATCTGAAAGGATTGATCAGAGAATTAACACCTAACTCCGATAACCTGATGCGGTTTGCAAAAAGAGTATGGATTCCAAAGTACGGGGATTTGCGCCAACTAATTCTTGACGAAGCACATAAATCAAGATACTCAATCCACCCCGGATCAGACAAGATGTACCATGATGTAAAAGAATTGTATTGGTGGCCCAATATGAAAGGTGATATAGCTGCATACGTAAGCAAATGTATGACATGCTCCAAAGTAAAGGCAGAACACCAAAAGCCATCTGGACTCTTACAACAGCCTGCAATTCCAATCTGGAAATGGGAGTGTATCGCCATGGATTTTGTAACGAAATTACCCAAAACATTAAACGGTCACGATGCAATTTGGGTAATAATTGACCGTTTAACAAAATCGGCACACTTCTTGCTTATCAAAGAGACGTATGGCATGCAAAGATTGGCCAATCTGTATATCAAAGAGGTGGTATCTCGCCACGAAGTACCCATATCAATTATTTCTGACAGAGATAGTCGATTTACCTCGAGATTTTGGCAAACCTTGCACGAGGCCATGGGCACTCGCTTAGACATGAGTACTGCATACCACCCCCAAACGGACGGTCAAAGCGAGAGGACCATCCAGACACTGGAAGATTTGTTGAGAGCATGTGTAATGGACTTTGGTGGGAATTGGGACACCCACTTGCCATTGGTTGAGTTTTCATATAACAATAGCTACCACACCAGTATCAAAGCGGCTCCATTTGAGGCTTTATACGGGAGAAAATGTCGTTCTCCCCTCTGTTGGGCAAAAATTGGTGAAAGACAATTAACCGGACCCGAAATTATTCAAGAAACAACTGACAAAATCGGGCAAATCAGAAGAAGACTAGAAGCGGCGAGAAGTAGACAAAAGAGCTATGGGATAATCGGAGAAAGCCGTTAGAATTTCAAATTGGTGATAGAGTATTTTTAAAAGTATCACCATGGAAAGGCATAGTAAGATTTGGTAAACGAGGAAAACTCAATCCCCGATTCATTGGACCGTTCGAGATCACCGAACGTATTGGACCAGTCGCATATCGTCTTAACTTACCGTGTGAACTCGGAAATGTTCGAAATGTGTTCCATGTATCCAATCTTAAGAAATGCATGTCAGATGAATCGCTAATTATTCCACCAGAAGAAGTTTACATTGACGACAAACTCCAATTCATCGAAGAACCAATTGAGGTTATGGATCGGAAGGTTCAGAAACTCAGACGAAAGCAAATCAGACTAGTCAAAGTACGATGGAATTCGAAGAGAGGACCTAAATTTACATGGGAACGCGAAGATCAGATGGAACAAAAGTATCCCCACCTTTTTAAGACGCAGCCTAATAGAGACCCAGCAGAATAAATTTCGGGACGAAATTTCTTAAACGGGGGAGACTTTAACAACCCGACAAAAATCAGGTCAACGTCAACTCTATTTTTCGAATTTTAAGCATTAAATTATTAATTTAGTTGACTAATTTGACTCGCTAGAGATTGACCAATGTTCTTCTTAAGAAGAAATGCCTTGCTGAATTTGAAATTTACAAACACAGTACATTGTACCCACGAGAGTCAATAATCAGTATTTTATTAATGTTAACGCAAAACCGTCAACGGATAAACCGACTGAGACAAAATGTTTAATAATACTAAAAATTAATAATAATAATAATAATAAACTTTAATTTATAAATAAACAAAATAATGATAATAAAAGATATAATGGATTGAAATGATGAGAAGGATATTGCTGCAACAAAGAAAATTTCTTGGTACTCTACACATGCATAATATCCCTACAAAATCCACTAACTCATTCTAAACACTCCAACACTTAAACTCTCCACCTTCCCCTCTTCTCTTTTCTACTTCACCTCACTACCCCATCTTTCCTCATTTCTCCCTTCATCCACCAGCACCACCACCCTCCCGCCGGACACCATCGCTGCCACTGCCAAGGGACGGCAGTGGCATCACCGCCACCTGCGGCTGCTAGTTCCACCCCTTTCTCTCCTTCTCCCTTGCCCTCTCGATTAACACCACAACCCAACACTACCATCGCCTCCACCCCACCCGAACCATCACCTCCGCCGGCTGTCACCCGAAACCCCCACCCCCATCGCGACACCACCATTCACCACCGAAACACACCACCGTCGCCTGTTAATCACCACCGCCGGCTACCACCGGAACACCACCACCCGACACCCCCCATCGCGGCACCATCTTCACCACCCAACACCTCCCATCACACCCGCCACCATCGACCGTCACCCCTATCACCATCGCCACCCGACATCACCCGCACCACTCTCTCCCTTTCTCCCTCGGTCTAACAACACCCGTCGCCCACCTACACCCTTGGATCTGCATTGTATTTTGGAGACAAAACAAGGAGGATTATCAAGCTAAAAACTGGATTAGGGTTCAAGAGTGGGCATCAAGTCGTGAGCACCGCGAGTCAACCTTAGAAACCAAAGTTTTAGACTCAAGGTATAGCCATTTAGACTAATATTTGATGTCATGTTCATGCATGGATCATCAAGACTAAAATCTTGATTATTGGTTCACCCGCTTGTTGATTTTGAAAAATGTGTTTATTGGTAAAAATGGATCTTGAAATGGCTTAAGAAATCTGAAAATTGGGTTAGGAATGGTATTAGTTGGTAGAATCAAGTATGGATTTGAGTAAAGGATGTAAGAATGTGCATAGCTATAGGTATGTGACATGCATGTATGAATGCATGATGATAGGAGACTCAATGGATTTATGGCTTTCTAAGAAACATATTAAGGGAAAATATTTGGATGATTATTGTTGGTAATAATGAAGTAGAATCATGACTAAGTAGGAAATATGGATGATATTGCTAAAGATTAATTAATGATCAAAATAAAAGGTGACATTTGGACCTTAAGAAGATATAAGAATATTGATCAACACAAGAACAATATACCTTTTAAAAATAACGATGAATAAATAATATAAATTTATATATATAAGCATATAAGTTATAACGATGGATAAACAATATAAATTGATATATATATAAGTACATACTATAAGTAAATTTAGTTATAAAATAAATGAAGCTTACGAGAAATTTGATCAAAACGTTTTAATATAATACAAGTCGGGTGAACATTATTTCATTAAACAGAAATTTCCTCGTATTGACAAATATATGTATATATATTTAGGGTTTGTTTAATCGGAAGGATTACGTATTGGCTTATTGGCTTTTCTGATCATACTCAAGGTGAGTACTTCGGCCCCATTTTTAAATACTGTTTTATTTAAAATATTTTGGGGGAAAGGCATGATTAAAGATATGAATTATCTTATATATATGATGATTGATTGAGAAAACGGATATATATTAATCGATGGTATAAGTTGGGTCAGTTATATGCGTACATATTACTGGACCCTTAAATCCCCCCATAATCATTAACCTCGGGGAGGCCACAGACTTATATGGGTAGATCTATCGGGTTAGAAGGGCTCGCTCTCATGACCAGTCGCTCTGGTCGGGAACGTGAGGGAGTATATATGTTTGGACTGTTGTGGGGCAACGACGTGTTTCTTGGTTTGATTATGGACTTATAGCCGAGTTCATCATAGGACCTAGCTAGTCTATGATACATATATATATATTAATTTCTCTGTCATCATAATGAAATTGGAAAATAAACTATTTTTCCTTTAAATACTGAAAACCCGAATACTCACCAACTTTTGTTGACCTAGTATTTTCTCATGCTTTTCAGGTCAGTAAGAAACCTTAATTGGGAATGATGCGTAGGGATTTCGGGAAGGTCAAACGGTGTTGGGAGACGATGACGAAACGTGGGATCTAAATATCTAAGTGTAGATCTTTTCGATGGAAAAGATTTTATTGAAAACGTATCTTAACTTTAAGTATGTATTGTGAATAAGTCTAAGGATTTCGTAACAATAATTATGTTTCTTATAATAACCGTTTGACTATAGTCGTTGGTAAAATTCCAACTTCAATTATTGCCCTTCCACGTGTACATCCGTGGTATGAATAGGTTTTCGGGGTGTGACAGAAGTGAGCCTCAATTGGCTGGGATTCGAACTAGGGCCCGATGGATATTGGGGGTTTTATTGAAATCGTGGCTTAGGCCTTTGATCCACTGGTTCTGCGCTCACACCCAAAACAGGAGATCCCGGGTTCGAACCGGGCCACCTACACACATTTTTTAGGGCCTTTTTGAGCTTTAAAAATTCAGAAAAAATCCTAAAAATTATAAAAATGTTTTTACAAACATTAAATTTTTTAAAACCACCTAATTATTTTCTGAAATTTATCTTAACATTTATTCATTAATTTATTAATTGTTTTAAATAAATAACAAATCTAGTTTAATTTTTTATAAAATTAGACTGTAAATAACGGTTAAAAATAACTAAATAATTATTGGATTAAATAGTATTTATGTAATATTATTTAAACCATGATTATTTCAATCAGGTATAAAAGTTTTATATTTAAATCTTTCCAAAATCATTTTCATTTCTTTTAGTCATTTAAATAATTAAATATTTTAATTAATTATTATATAATTAATTAATAAAATTAATTATTTGTTTTTCTCACACTTTAACAATAAATCAAACAGTTACGTGTCTTGATACATACATTTTTTAATAAATTCTAAACATAATGACTTTCAATAAATTCATTTTATTTATTTCAAGACATTCAAACTAAATAAATTATTTTATTTAAACTATCATTCAAAATCCAATGAGAACCCTAATACATTCCCAATTCTCAAATCATTATTATTCTAATTCGAGGCACTGTTCCTTAGATTAATCATAAGGAAATCGTTGGTGTCTAATCTATCACGTCCAGATTCTAATCTCATTAATCATGTGAGTATTCATATCCCCTTTTTATATCATTTTTATTTGGGGGAAATCATGTGATACAATATTCAATCATGATATTCTATTGTTATTTCATTCTAAATTCAATTCAAGACAGGTTATGTTAGTACTTGCAACTATGTGAACATACTATGATAAACTGGACGATAGTAAAACCCTAATTCAATCAATCAATCCTGGTATCAATGGTAGATCTACTGGTTTGGATAACCCACCCCACATGGCTTACGAGTGGTGATTGTGCCAGAGGCAATTAGTCATTCTATGGTGTATGTGTGGAGTCTATTATATGCAAGTGTCAAGTCAAGGGGTTTATATTATGTCGGTTTATCTATATGTTTTACTATTGCAATATAAGTCTTAACGTTACCTTATGAATTGGATTATTCTCAATCAATCAATCAATCTATATGTATATACAAAACTGTGATTACTCACCAGCTAACTCGTTAGCTGACTTTATTTTCTCACATGATTTCAGGTTAAGCAAGTTAGTGGACTTCTACATGTTCATATAAGACCCGGACTTAGTCAAAACAAAAGACAATTACTATTTGTGATTTCAATTGTTGTATTTGCTTGTGTAAACTCATATTATCTTGTAATCTGATTTTAATATTATCTCCACAAATAGACAATCATGTGTTATGAACAATCAATCATTCCCTCGTCCGCTCCGATGATTCCGCCATCGGTCGGGGTGTGACAGATTGGTATCAGAGCCATGGTTATAGGGAATTAGGTTATTAGAAATGGAATGACCTAGACTATAACTAAGTACCTTTACACATGAGTCCTCTCATGTATTTTACATGCTTAGATAGGATTTTATGTGCCTTATATGTTTATATTTGATTATGTGATTATATGCCTTATGTGATTCTTCTTATATTTTGATTTCTATCAATGCACATACAAATTCTCAGATCATATTCTAAGGTATTGGTGCCTAAATCCCATAATATCCAAATTTCAAATTTCAAATCTTAAATTGATACTTATGGTTTTCAAATTCGTCAAAGTCTGTGTCTTACAACTTGAAACATGCAATGCTGGAAGAGTGGGATGCCTCTATCTCGGGGTGTTCTGTCTAGGCAAGGTATTCGTATAAATCCAAATCAACCGATGAATCTGTCTACCTTACCTGGGAACCCTCGGGATGAGTATCTGCTTATAGGTACGCATGTCTTCAATAAGGTTGTGTTGGATATAACACTTTGATTAGTCAACGTACTCGTTTTGATTTACGAATCAAACGATTACACTCTGAACATATCATTGTTATTATGCCAAATTCTCGATTATCGTTTTCATGTGGTATAACTCCTATTATCCAATTCTTATAAAATATCTTAATGATATTTCAGAATGTCTTCTCGTCAAATCCGTTCACAGTCTAGAAACTCTGGCCGTAAGATTGCTGCTTTTGTAGCACGTGAAGTTACTGTGGTCATCCCAACTCTACTTACTCATTTGAACCAAGGCAACAATGCTGTTCAAAACCTAACTGTACCAAACCCTCCTCAAACTTGTACCTACAAGCATTTTAGTTCATGCAATCCCACTAAGTTCAGTGGAACCGAAGGAGCCACTGGTCTTTTACAGTGGTTCGAAAGCATCGAGAACACATTCCTAAACAGTGAATGCCCTGAAAATCTAAAAGTCCGGTATGCCACAAGTGTTCTCCAGAAACGCGCACTTACTTGGTGGAACGGGGAGAAACGAACCCGTGGAACTGAAACTGCTCTAGCATTAACATGGGCGGAAGTTAAGGAGCTCATGACTAAAGAGTTCTGCCCAAGAAATGAAGTCCGGAAACTAGAAGCTGAGTTCTGGGAGTTAACCCAAGACAGTGGCGAGAACCTCGCATACACTAACCGATTCCACGAACTGAGCCTTTTGGTACCGCACCTTGCTACTCCTACCTCCCGAGCCATCGAGAAATACATTGGTGGACTACCCATGCAGATTCAGGATATGGTATTAGGAAGGAATCCTTCGACACTAGAAGATGCTATTAGGCTGGCTGCGCAGTTAACCGATAACCATGTGAAAGCTGGTTCTTTAACCAGGAAAGGATCGAAGAAGAATACCGATAAACTTCCTAATGAAACCGTCAAATCCGACCAAGTCGAGCCTTTCAAGAACAAAAAGAGGAAGGCTAATTCTCAAAACTTTGTTGTAATTACCCCTGCTGTACCAATTAATCAAGTCCCTCCAACTCGTCAACCAGCAGTGAACAACCAATCGCTGATGAAAAAGTCATACGCTGGACCCTTTCCGCAGTGTAACAACTGCATGTATCATCATCCCGCTAACATTCAGTGTCGACAATGCACAAACTGTGGTCGTTTGGGTTATAAATTCAACGTGTGCAAGAGTGCTGCTAAAGCTCCGACTAATGCACCAGTCCACCAATATCCTCCTGCAATCACCCAGGGTCGTGCATGCTATCAATGTGGTGATCCGAACCATTTTCGCAATCGATGCCCTCAACTTGTCAGCCTGTTTCCTACGGCTCAAGGACGTGCTTTTAACATCAATGTCCAACAAGCTCGAACCACCAATGATGTGGTGTTGAATAATTCTTGTCCTTGATTTCGTCTTCCTGATTTAAATCATTCAAGATTTGAACATCATCATAACTAATTCTATTATCTCGAACTTTGACCTCAAATCTTGTAATCATGATTTTCCTTTGTTACATTAATGTAATTTGAAAATTTCTAAATTTCTAATTGAGATATTTTTCCTTTCGTTGCTAAGTCAAACTTTGAACCGTTTGCACCGTGGGAGATGCAAGAGTTTGCAAGTCAACCTATGACTAAGAACACCCGTATCTCCTAAATGATTCTATCTCATCAAAACAGGGGTGATTCTCTTACTTTGATGAATCTCTATTCGTTTCGATAAATGGTTTGCAATTGTGTGTTTTATGAAATTTCATCCTCTGGATTAGGGTGATTTCCTTATCTTAAGGATTGACTTCAATTATTCTCATTGGAACTTACATTTCACAAATGACATGATCTCACCAAAATAGGATTGAAACCCGTACTTTGGTGACAAATGTCAATTTCCGATTGTTTTCTTGTTGTTATGAAATTCAATCATCAAGATAGGCATGAATTCCATACTTTGATGATAATTTCATTTTTATGGATTGTTTTCTTAAATGAAACGACCTCGTCAAAGTAGGAGTGAAATCTAGATTTTGATGAAGAAGTTTATCTTGTTATATTTTATTTTTGTAAAACTTCATCGTTAAGATAGGATTGAATCCCTCACCTTAATGATGAGTTACCTCGTCTTATTTTTATGGATCCTCAACAATGAGTTGGGATCGAACTTATGATTGGAAGGTTAGTGGTAATACCTTGAGAGTATACCATCAAGTTAGGGTGAAAACCATACCTTGATGATTATTCTCATTTCTTGATCTTCAACTTATCAAGGTTGTAATCAAGTGACGAGAAGCATGTAGTAACTTGAAGGGTGAAATAATGTTAGTGTTCGACCTATCAAGCCAAAGCATGATCTCTGAACTTGAAAGGATACCCGATCGTATTAGATTGATTTTGATTCCAAGCTTGGAGCATTTAAATTCTTAAATCGATTTCTTTTCCTTTATTCTCATGTTTTGACTCGATCTAGCTACATCTAACCATTTATTCCTTACTTATCAACTTCCATTTAAAGATATCATCAACACCTGATTACGTGATGGTAGTCTTCCTAAACAATCTTTTGTCAAGTAAAGATATTACCTCTGATCGCGATGGTCGCTTCATCTCTCGTTTCTGGAAAAGTCTCCAATCAGCTCTCGAACCTCAACTGAATCTTAGCACAGCTTATCAACCGCAAACCGACGGTCAGACTGAAAGAACGATACAAACCCTCGAGGATATGCTTCGGGCTTGTGTCATTGATTTCAGTGGATCGTGGGATTCCCATCTTCCGTTGATCAAATTCTCTTACAATAACAGTTACCATACCAGCATCCAGATGGCACCATTTGAGGCCTTGTTAATCGAAAGTGGCGATCTCCCATCTGTTGGTCTGAAGTTGGTGAATCACAAATTACTGGTCCGGAATTGATACAAGAAACAACCGACAAAATTCATAAGATCCGTGATAACTTGGTCGCTACTAGAAATCATCAAAAGCATTATGCTGACAAAAGACGTAAGCCCATGGAATACAGTGTCGGTGATCTCGTACTTCTTAAGGTATCACCTTGGAAGGGAGTGATTCGCTTTGGAAAGAAAGGGAAACTAGCACCTCGTTACGTAGGTCCATTCAAAGTGTAACACCCGGAAATTTCAGTTTGAAGTGCCATGCGACTAGAGCGTCTAATCGCACGACTGAGGGACGACTGGAGCTCCATACGCATGATAGTCGCACGATTGGAGAGTCCAATCGCATGGAGCTCATGCGGCTGAAGGTTCAGTCGCATAGAAGCTCGGGCGACTGAATTGTAGTACTTAAGGGAGAGGGCAGCCCTTACCCTCTCCCCACACTTGAGAAACCAGGGAAAGAAGAGAAAAAGGAACAGAGGAGAAGAAAGCTTGGTTCAAGCGGGTTCAAGGGTGCAAAATCGACGTGTAGCGAGTTGAAACGAAGCTCTAACCGAGGAGGCAGCTAGGGTGAGTTCTAGGACCCCTCTTTTACATGATTTTGAATGATTTTGGGGCTGGAACATGTCTGAAAACCCTTTTTTCAAGATTTTGGGTGTAAACCCGTTTTTATGCATTTGTGTATGTGTATGATGCGTTTGGAGCTCGATTTCATGCGTGGTTATGCTCGAATGAGGTCGTGGTATGTTTCCCTAAGGCATAGGATGGTCGATTTGGGCTCAAAATGGGTTTAGATGAGTTTGGAGGCCGAAAACCCTCGGCTGCAGTCGGGATGAACTCCATTCTGCATCAGCTAGGGCCAGTCGCCCGAATGACTGGAGGCCAGTCGCCCGAATGGGGGGAGACTGGAGGCCAGTCGCCCGAATGGGGGGAGACTGGAGGCCAGTCGCCCGAATGGGGGAGACTGGAGGCCAGTCGCCCGAATGGGGGGAGACTGGAGGCCAGTCCCCCGAATGGGGGGAGACTGGAGGCCAGTCCCCCGAATGGGGGAAGACTGGAGGCCAGTCCCCCGAATGGGAGACTGGAGGCCACTCACCCGAATGGAGGGAGACTGAAGGTCCAGTCACCCGAATGAAGGTCTAGTCACCCGAATGAAGGTCTAGTCACCCGAATGAAGGGCTTGTCGCATGGAGGCCAGGCGACTGAAAGGTGTCCATACGCCCGAATGTCCGTAGTATTGTCTGACTTTCGAAAAGTGCGGACTTAGACTCGGACTCTCGGGGTCGTATATGATGAGTTGGGCATGGATGATGCAAGACGATGAATGATGATGAGTTGACGACGATGACGTGCATGACGTTATGTGTGATGTATGCCTGGCGGTGCGTGTGATGCATTGTATGTCGGATGTGTGTTATGAATGTATGATGATGCCTATATGGAGATGATGTATGTTTATGATTATGTGTATGTTCCTTTTATTTATTGTATGTTTGTCTTCCCTGGGCTTTGCGTTGAATGTTAATGAATGAATTGAAAGTATTATGTAACGTAAAGTGGAAGATAATGAAAGAGGAATATAACGAATGAGTGCATGCATTAATGAACGAATGAACGAACGTAAGGCTTACAAGCGTATGTATGAGGTGAGCGACTCTGTGTCACAACAGACTCGAACGAGATCCTCGTCGTGTATCCCGGTACTGTGTCAGTCTTCGGACATGAGTCGGGGGTTTGTTAGTCAGGCCCCGGCACAGTATCAGTCTTTGAACATGAGTCGGGGGTATTGCATGAGACGAGATAGTGAGGTGAGCAACTTTGTGTTGCAACAGACTCGGATAGAGTTCAATCCAGGTGATTGACTCAAACGGGATCTTTGTCGCGTATCCCGGTGTTGTGTCAGTCTACGGACATGAGTCGGGGGTTTGTGAGCAGGCCCCGGCACAGCATCAGCTTTCGAGCATGAGTCGGGGTTATTGCATGAGACAGGATCTAGTTGGATGAGTAGAGGATCGCATGCTCCGGTACTGTGTCAGTCTTCGGACATGAGTCGGGGGTTTGTGTACAGGCCCCGGCACATTATCAGTCTTCGGACATGAGTCGGGAGTAGTGCGTGAGAGTGAGATGAGATGAATGAGGAATGTATCGCGTGCTCCGGTACTGTGTCAGTCTTCGAACATGAGTCGGGGGTTTGTGAGCGGGCCCCGACACAGTATCAGTCTTCGGACAGAGTCGGGAGTATCGCGTGAGTTGATGAATGAGAGAGAGATAATTGTGAAAGAAAGAAAGTATGAAACAAACGAAAGATAATGAACGTAATGAAAGCTAAAGAACGAACGAATGAAAATAAGGAACGGGAGGAACATAGTGATAACGTATGGAACGGGATCCTTGTCACTCGACCTCAGTAATCATGGTTGTGTGCCATGAAGAGGGTACAATGTGACCGGATCCAGATAGAAGTAAAAGACAGAGAATGAATGGAAGTTAAAGATAAAGAATGAATGAGAAAAGAATATAATAATGAGGTTATCTATGTGTATGTACGTATGATGCGTGATCGCATGTATGTAAGAACGATGTTAAAGAAAGAAAGTATGTTTTATTATAAAACTAGAACTCACTCAGCAACGCTGACATTGATGTGTTTCCAGTTGGCAGGTATGTTGCTGAGGATGGCACGGGCGACTACTCAGTTCCGTTAAGGCTGGCATCCATATTTTGACATGTCAATGTATTTTGAGATGAAAACGAATATTGTAATGTTATGAAATGACATGTTTTTAGTTATAAATGAAAGTTTTAAATTCTGCTGCAAGATAAATGTACGTTTTAAAATGTTTATGTGCGATGATAGACCAACTGTAAGGTGTCCGGGAAAGGGGCCTTACACAAAGTGCTTGAGCGAATTGGGAAAGTGGCCTACAAGTTTGAACTACCGCAAGAGCTCAGCAACATATATCCGACGTTTCATGTTTCAAATCTCAAGAAATGTCTTGCCGATGAAAATCTTCACATTCCACTCGACGAAGTCCAGATTGATGAATCTATTCACTTTATTGAGAAACCTATGGAAATTATGGATCGGGAAGTCAAACAACTCAAAGTAGCCGGATACCGATTGACAAAGTCCGCTGGAAATCTAAACGTGGCCAGAGTTCACCTGGGAACGTGAGGACCAAATGAAATCCAAGTATCCTCAACTTTTCGTTTCAGCCTCCTCGTGATTAAAATTTCGGGATGAAATTTCCTAAAGCAGGGGAGACTGTAACATCGCGTATTTTCGTTAAGCAAAAGTTAGCAATGTTAAATCCTAAAAATAATTGCTATTATACTCACAATAATAATATTATTATTACTATTATTAATAATGATATTATTAATAATAACATTAATAATAATAATGTTTATAATTATAATAATAATAATAATAATAATAATAATAATGATAATAATAATAATGATAATAATAATAATAAAGTCCAGGGGGTGTTTATGACAATTTACAAACTTGAAATTTAAGTTAAATGCATAAAATATCAAAACATAAACCACAGGGACCATTTCTGTAATTCTCGAAAAGTACCCAACCCCACCCCCCATTTCCCTTCGCTGCGTTCCCGTGTTCTTCGACCGAAACATCCACAAAATCGGGCACTACGAATCTTTAATAATTGAATTAACCCTGCGCTAACGAATTTTTGAGCATTTAAAACCTTCCATCGAGTTTGATTTCATACAAAACACACACAAACATCACCTTCGAGTACCACCATAACCGTCGACCTGCAACTCCCTTTAAACCCCATCTTCGATCGATTTTAATCAAAAATTAACAAAGGGCTTTGATTCCAGATCATCATTCGAAGCTTCCTACTAATTTAATTTGATTATCATCAACAATTACTCATTAATCCATTGAGCATCACAGTCGCGACTGTTCTTGTTAAGTTCAACATTAATTCATCATCATAAGGGTAAATTCCACACACCCACACACTCGATTTCTCATGGGGATCAAAAGCCCTATGATTTCAGAAGCAATCAAATCGAATTGAGCCTCAATTGGCTGGGATTCGAACTAGTGCTCGATGGATATTGGGGTTTTATTGAAATAGTGTATAAAACAATTAAAAGCCGAGAATTATTGCGGCTTAGGCCTTTGATCCACTGGTTCTGCGCTCACACCCAAAACAGGAGGTCCCGGGTTCGAACCGGGCCACCTACACACATTTTTAGGGCCTTTTTGAGCTTTAAAAATTCAGAAAAAATCCTAAATATTATAAAAATGTTTTTACAAACATTAAAAATTTTTAAAACCACCTAATTATTTTCTGAAATTTATCTTAACATTTATTTATTTATTTTATTAATTTTTTTAAATAAATAACAAATCTAGTTTAATTTTTTATAAAATTAGACTGTAAATAACGGTTAAAAATCACTAAATAATTATTGGATTAAATAATATTTATGTAATATTATTTAAACCATGATTATTTCAATAAGATATAAAAGTTTTATTTAAATCTTTCCAAAATCATTTTTATTTCTTTTAGTCATTTAAATAATTAAATATTTTAATTAATTATCATATAATTAATTAATAAAATAAATTATTTGTTTTTCCCACACTTTAACAATAAATCAAACAATTACGTGTACTGATACATACATTTTTAATAAATTCTAAACATAATGACTTTCAATAAATTCATTTTATTTATTTCAAGACATTCAAACTAAATAAATTATTTTATTTAAACTATCATTTAAAATCCAATGTGAACCCTAATACATTTCCAATTCTCAAATCATTATTATTCTAATTCGAGGCACCGTTCCTTAGGTTAACTAGTTTTGGTCCCCAGACGCGCGTTGCGCGTCATAAAGACGGGCTAAACGGAGGCTCAAAACTCTGTCATCATAGCCACAAGCTAACATTTTCAGTTATGACTGCTAACCGTAAACGGTAGCCACGCCAAAGCAACCCGAAACCATTTTTTGAATATCATCATAGCCCGACACTATACTAAATTCAAAATGTACACCAACATACAAGATGTACATGTCTCAGATGAAGACAGTTTCATCGTCACCGACTTGAAACAAAGCACCGATTCATTTTTCCGAATGCAGCATGTGATGAATGGGGCTCAGAACCGGATTTCAGTTATGGCTGCTAACCGTAAACGGTAGCCACGCCAAAGCAACCTGAAACCATTTTTTGAATATCATCATAGCCCGACGCAAGCGTTTTCAAGGGGCATAAAACAAACCTGGTGTAATATTTGCTCACAGAAAGCACAAGATTAAACAACATTGCATCCCCAAGTAAAGCATAAATGACACCAAACCTCACAAACCAGCGAACCTCATAAACATAAACAATTGTTTCAAGACCGATCATGATCAACATACATCACCATGCAAGAGCCTTAATAAGTAAGGTGACAACCTGCAATAATAGATAAATTGAAACATAGTAAGGTCAGTATATCTTACTTTTCTATGTAGTTCTCTAAATTGTCAAATATACAATCAAATTTGCATTTTGTTTGGAAAAAAATATCCGGTCTTTTTTTTTCTAATATGTTCATCACGGATGTAGGTTAGAACAAAAGGGTATGTTGAAGAAAATGTATACAAAAAGAAACAAACCTCGTATGGAGCAAGACCAGTCTCGCCTTCAACATTATAAACTGAAATGCCCATTAATAATCTAAACAAAGGCTCAGCAGCACAGTAAAAAGCCAATAACCCCAACCAATAATTGTAGATATTTGACCTTAGTTTGAACCTTTGCACTTTCAAACTCTTCTTTACGACCCATATCCTGTATACACAAGCTCCCAGAATGACCAAATGGGAAATACCAGTGACCAAAGAATCTGTTGCACAGGGTGTGTAAGCCACCAGCGGCAATGGCGACACACAAACACCAACCAAAGCTGGCAAAAACCTGCATTACCTCAACCACAAGATTGGTATGCTAAACGGAGGCTCAGAACTCTGTCATCATAGCCACAAGCTAACACTTTCAGTTATGGCTGCTAACCGTAAACGGTAGCCACGCCAAAACAACCCGAAATCATTTTTTGAATATCATCATAGCCCGACACTATACTAAATTCAAAATGTACACCAACATACAACATGTACATGTCTCAGATGAAGACAGTTTCATCGTCACCGACTTGAAACAAAGCACCGATTCATTTTTCCGAATGCAGCATGTGATGAATGGGGCTCAGAACCGGATTTCAGTTATGGCTGCTAACCGTAAACGGTAGCCACGCCAAAGCAACCTGAAACCATTTTTTGAATATCATCATAGCCCGACGCAAACCTGGTGTAATATTTGCTCACAGAAAGCACAAGATTAAACAACACTGCATCCCCAAGCAAAGCATAAATGACACCAAACCTCACAAACCAGCGAACCTCATAAACATAAACAATTGTTTCAAGACCGATCATGATCAACATACATCCAGACAGCGATGTTGGAGATTTCTTTAATACTGTTCATTTCAAGCGGACTACTTGTCAAATTTAGGCTCAGATATCATGATTCAATGTGGCTGCAAAACATGTTGCCGCGCCAAACCCCGAACATAAATTTATATCATCACAGCCTAAGAAGTATGTGGTAATGCGCGTAGTGCTCCTGATCACAATCTTAGGCAACAAAACAACCTGCTATTTAGGGTCAACACCATCCGAATTCATCAACCTGCTTAAGCCATGCCCTTCATCATAGAGTGACACAATCATAACCAACATATAAACCATCTACCTCTATGTACTAAATTCCATTTCTAAACAATCAATTTTGTTACAACTGAATATTTGATTCATATTGATGAATATTATATAATCATTTAAAAAGTGTTTGATATATCAAATTACCACCACGTAAATTTTTAGAGAACCCGGTTGCTCAGACCTTTTACTTACAACATCATTTCATCCCAATTTTAAAGAGTTAATTTATCAATAACACAATAGAATAATATTTGAATCAAAAAGAAAGAATGATTCAAAAAACGATAGATTATTCATCTATTGTTAGTAATAGATAATATTAATCAACCTACTAATCAATCACCTAGTTTATTAAACTCTAAAACGAATGAATGATTCCATAACCATAAGAACAGAAAACAAAGGATAATTAGTCTATTATTAGCAATAGACAATACTGATTAAAAACATGAATTTATCAATCTAGTGATCGATCAACTAACTTGAATTCCAAAATTAACAATACAAATTACTTGCATCAAAAGCTAATGGTAATTCACTGAATCAATATCATACAACTAATGAAAAGCAAACTTACTGTCAACAGTTGCAAATCTGATGCAGAAATACTCATCCTTAAGTTCACCATCAGCAAAGTCAGCAGCATGCCACACACACGACTTATCATTCCCAGAGTGCTCTTGAACAGTCATAGTAGGGATAACTACAACACCACCACAACAACATCAAATCACACACACAAAAACCATCAAATCCAACAAAATCCCCCAATCAGATCACAAAACAACCTATTCAACCATACCTAAATGATTCGCACAGATCTTTAGGGTTTTCGACTGACGCATAACCAGACGAACTTTCTCAGTCTTCTTATGCTTCAAAAACTTAACCGAACCAGCACCTCGCTCCTTCCACTGGTTCCCATCCTTATCGAATCGATACAACTTCGCTTTACTAAAAACACAATCACAAACCCTATAGTCAAAACTGTGAACGAAAAAACTGTATGAAAAGCAAGATCTGGTACGAGATGTTACAGATCGAGGATGGCGTCTTCGTCTTCTTCACCGGTGCTGACGGCGACTTCTTCGAGCTTGACGATCGGAGCGACTTGTGCTCCGGTGTCTTCGTCTTCTCCGGCGGTGGTGCGGAGTCGGTGGTGGATGACTCAGATTCCAAACCAAAGAGATGTTGATTTTGGAAAAATGACCAAATAAAGTCAAATACGAACATCGAATCCAGATTTATACATTTCTCTGCCGTTTTTGAACCCAACAACTTAGGGTTTTTTATAAATTTGGAACCAGAGAAAGGAGAGAGGAAACCACCATGGTTGCAACATCAATCGGAGCACAACAATAAAGGGGCAGCAACGGCGGTCACACCACCACCATCGCCGCCAACCGTATCGTGATGCATATCTAAAAACCCTAAATAGCTCTATCACAGGGACACGGAGGCATGGGGGCAACATGACCACCGCCTGGTCCATCTCAACCACAGAAGGGAGCCCGACCGGCAACCGGCCCTGCCGTCATCGCCACGGTTACAAATAAACCGGAATCATAGATGTAACGGAGCCAACCCCTACGACAACCATCCCTATCGCCACCGCAACAAAACCCAGTATGAGCTGCCGCTAGTGACGACGAAGGAGCTCCCGATCGAAGGAGTATTTGTATGTTGGATTCTCCACTCATATGTATGTTGATTGTTCAGAGTAGCAATGAGAATGAAGAAGATATTGCAGAGGCGCCAGGAAGAAAAGAGGCAGTGCAAATTCCAAAAATACCCCTGGCACTGTAGATACTGTTCATTTCCCATTCTTATTAACATATAGGTTAATTGTAAGGAAATCGTTGGTGTCTAATCTATCACGTCCAGATTCTAATCTCATCAATCATGTGAGTATTCATATCCCCTTTTTATATCATTTCTTATTTGGGGGAAATCATGTGATACAATATTCAATCATGATATTCTATTGTTATTTCATTCTAAATTCAATTCAAGACAGGTTATGTTATTACTTGCAACTATGTGAACATACTATAATTAACTGGACGATAGTAAAACCCTAATTCAATCAATCAATCCTGGTATCAATTGTAGATCTACTGGTTTGGATAACCCACCCCACATGGCTTACGAGTGGTGATTGTGCCAGAGGCAATTAGTCAATCTATGGTGTATGTGTGGAGTCTATTATATGCAAGTGTCAAGTCAAGGGGTTTATATTGTGTCGGTTTATCTATATGTTTTACTATTGCAATATAAGTCTTAACGTTACCTTATGAATTGGATTATTCTCAATCAATCAATCAATCTATATGTATATACAAAACTGTGATTACTCACCAGCTAACTCGTTAGCTGACTTTATTTTCTCATATGATTTCAGGTTAAGCAAGTTAGTGGACTTCTACATGTTCATATAAGACCCGGACTTAGTCAAAACAAAAGACAATTACTATTTGTGATTTCAATTGTTATATTTGCTTGTGTAAACTCATATTATCTTGTAATCTAATTTTAATATTATCTCCACAAATAGACAATCATGTGTTATGAACAATCAATCATTCCCTCGTCCGCTCCGATGATTCCGCCGTCGGTCGGGGTGTGACACGAGGCAGAATCGTTTTCTCAACCGGTTTGATTCCCCAATTTGCTATAAACCCTAAATTTGTCATATTCTTCCCTTCTACTACTATGGGGTTTTCATTAGTTTCTTATAATAACAGAGTGTGCCAGGTTTGGAACTGGTTTATTTTTGTTCACACATCTGCAAGCTTGAAGCTGGTAAGTAATATACTGCTTTGGTATATGATGTTTTAATACAATCTACATATATTGAATTTGTTGGTATTAATGGCATGTTTTGACTATAATCTGGTTCGAACTAAACCCATTTTGACCCGTTACCCAACCAAACATATTACGGGAAGAACTATGACATATCCGCTATAATTTAAAAGACAATGTTAGATGTATCAACAAGGAGATGATGATTATTAGAGGAATTCATATGTGAATTAAAAAGAAAGAAAAAAGGTAATTAATGTTTGGAAAAGATAAACATTATTCACGTTATAAGGACATATGTGGTATATCCTGGATGAGTATATCTGGCTTTTTTGTTTCTGCTGGAGAATAGATATGCAATGGTGATAGAACTTGCAAGGTATATGCATTGTTTCCGATACACTATACTATTTTAACCCAACAATCAAATTTCAGCAATTTTCAATTGGTCAAATTGTGATCTTTTGTAAGGGTTAACGACTATGTTTGGACAGTTTGACCAAAAGTTTCCTACTTAAATAGTAGTTTTATTAACATTTTGTAAATATAACCATTTCACCTATAAAAATGACTATGCATACGTTTAATATGATCAGAAGACGCCATTACCATATGGTCATCACTTACCACAAACAATCTTTGAGTTTAAAATGCAATTTGTGTTCTCATGATTTTCATAGTTATGTTTAATCAACAAAAAGTCTACGTGTTCAAACGATGAACTTAAGCATAAATAGTTGGTGTAAAATCTTTGTAAGCATGATAACTTATGTTTGACAATGTACCCATGTTGCTCGGCCAATGCATTGAAAAATATGAAATTGTAAGGTAATCATGTTATGTTTGAGTGTCTTTTTGAGTCGCAACCAAAATAACAACTGACGAAGAACACCAACTATTTCATGAATCGTGAATTATGTGCAACTTTAAATTTTTAGGCTTTCCTTGATAAGGCGAAATTTGTTAACATACAGAGTTAGAGACATCAACAAAAGCTCACGTTTATGATACATACTTGCAATATTTTTATGATAAATGTAAGTAAATTTTCTTCTAATTCCCTTTATATGTGCATATGTACAGTTAGTGTCAATATCATATATTTTATAAGTGTTTTGAGTCATATTTAGAGTATAGAACACCAAAGAACTCTGATGCCAACACTAATGAATATGGTATTCAATTTCCGTCATTAAAATTTATAATTAAAAAAAACTTACATTGTACGTTGTCTTTAAGAAACTCAATTTGAAAATGTTACAACGTGTACATAGCAAATGTAGTTTGTAACCTAAACCCTTTTGATATATGTTAGCACCTATAATTTCCATATTGTTTTTTGTAAATGTTTATAATGTTGTTTTCCAGGGGCTTCAATGTATTGCTCAGTTACATAAAATTGTAGATGATTGTGGACTATGGCAATTGTGTGTGGTAAGTGGTAACTCTTTCTATTTACATTTAAAATATCATTTAGTTATAGTTTTACATTCATTGTAAAGAATAAAAGGTACTGTTAGATGGAACACGGTTGAATTCTTTAATGGATTTTAAAAGGAGACATGGAAGGTTTTGCATTTTAGTTTTAGAAAATAGTTTCTTGATTTTGGATGTTGGATATGACTTTTTAGTCAAATATTTGAATTTATTATAGAATTTTTTCATCTTACATGACCTGTTACAATGCATTGCTAAATTGATAAGCAAATTCAAACCAGTGATAAAGAAAGCAATTGTTAACCTTGATGGTAAGGTAAGAATTAACTTGAAAATATTATCAGTCAAGCCTACTTACTGCAGGAATTACAACTCAAAGGATACTAGCTGTGAATTGCAAATTTTCAAATTCATACACTTCCGGTACAACACATGGGGTGTAACATTAAAACGAGAGTCCGTAAGTATTTTAGATTTGAGATCGTGTGAGAAATCCCCGCGCAACGCGCGGACGAACAAACCTAGTTCTAATTCCAATGCCTACAAAGCTAAAATGGTGCAATCTATAAAACTTTATGTGGGCTCCATGAAAGCTAGAAATATCTAATTTTCACCAACAATGTTTCGATGGTGGGATTATTAAAAGAACTAGTGGATATCCGGATCGCGCGTTGCGCGAGATTAATTTTAGTTCAAATTGTACATGTACTAACGTTCAAGACTCGGAAAGAAATACAAACACAAAGCTAGTACCTATGCTTTAAACAAAAAAGCCAGCAAAATATAGTAGCTTCTCAGACGATGATACTATCATCATCATCGAACCACGGTGAAGACCCCCACCATCAACACCACTACCGCGAAGACCCCCACCGTCACGCTTCCTCGGCTAAGGAACCCTAGAGCCCCCCCTTCAACACGAAACCCACAACCACCGCCAAAACATGGTTTGCGCAGGTGGAATCGATCTAGCGGGCCAAAAACAGCCAGTAACAGAACCAGAACCCTAAAAGGGTATGAAAGAGATGCGGTGGCCAAGAGGCAACAAATGCGGTCATAAAACGACCATCACCACCATGAATAACCTCAGGCTGCCGCTAGTCGCGAAACGACCAGCAGAGTTGCAGAAGCTGGTAGATCTAAACCAAGTAAGGCCGGAGGGGCGGCAATCGAGCACATCGGCGGGCATGCAACCGAGCACATCGGTGGCGCTGCAACCGAACACATCGGTGGCGCTGCAACCGAGCACATCGTCGTCATCGGCATGGCAGTCGCGGCCATAGGCCTAGCGACTTGAGCCATCGTCGTCCGACGACCACAAACAATCCGGTCAAAACCGAGATCCATCGCAACACTGCTCTCTCTCTCTGTAAAGAAGAAATGCTAATAGGGCAAAACATAAAAGAAACACCTTTATAAAGGAAAACAAAACCAATTTGTGTGACCAAAATCAAAAAAAGTAGAGTTTACTATTCATGCCCATTGGTTTTTTCATATTACAAGACAATTAGAACAAAAAAAAGAATCTGCACATACCAAATGATGCAAGTTTTTGGAAAAGATAAACAATATAAGTTAAATGGTAAATTTACTCGAACGATATTTTATATAAATAACGGATATGTGATCTTACCACACCAGACTTTAGAGCAGATATTTGGAGATATTTGGGGTCCTTTTGAAGTTCCTCCATAAACACAAACCGATCGGACACCACTGGGTTTCCCAGCATCAGATAGAACATCATAGATCTGCCAAATTCAATCCAGATTAGTGAAACCACACATAATTAAATTAAATCATCCAATGAAGAAATATCACTTATGCAACTGAAACTGAATACACACCTGTTGAGCAAGTTCCCTTGTTGGTGAAAGTACAAGGCAAAGTGGAGTCACTTTATTTGTTGTTTTGTTCTTCCTCTTGTTCAAAATATGATTCATAGCAGGTATCCCAAATGCCAGTGTTTTCCCTGATCAAGTAACAATCAAAACCAAATAAACCCTAATCCCCAAATCACAATAACAAAAATCTCTACTTTATAATCCAAACCCATAATAATATCAATTTACAAGACAAAAACACCCAATTCACCTGAACCAGTTTTAGCAATCCCAATAAAATCACGACCATGTAGAAGAAAAGGCCACGAATTCGATTGAATCGGAGAAGGCTTATTGAAATTCTTGCCGCACTCTAATAATTCATCAGAAAGCTTAGATTCTGCAAACGAATTCAAAGCTTTGTACTTTGGATCATTAATATCTTTCCCAGAAACCACAACATTATCTTCAGTTTCTCTAACCTCATCGACACCAGCAACACCAGCACCATTTTCCTTTATTTTTTCCTCCTTTTGTTTCTTCTTCTTCTTCTTCTTCTTCTTTTCACTCAACTCTTCAGACCCGTTTAGGGGTAGTTAACTATTTTCAAATTTCAACACATGAGAGGGGTTATAAATAGCTAACATTTTCAATACATGGGCATGCTTTCGACATGCATCATCAAAAAATTAAGTCACCTCTTTCATCACATACATTCTTCCTTTTCACTATGAATAATGAATAAGTCAAATAGATGTAACAAAATGCAGAACAACTTCAATACAAATCAATCCAATCCGAAACTTTTTTTGAACTTGAATAATTTCTACATCTATCAATCCACTCCATCTCATCTACGGTCATGCACCGTTGCTTGACAACACAAAATCTGCAAAAAAAGAAGATGAGATTAATATACAAAATCAACAAAACTAAAATATGGCAACTAAACCATCCATAGCTTGCATCTCTCTACATCCAAAGAATTTTCGTAAATAAGAATCTAAAATAACTATTTCTTATACTCAGCCTAAGTCATGCAAATTAGGTTCGACGATGTGAACTGTATGTTGGACAATCTACAAATGAAAAGAAAAACATGTATGAAAAACATTTATTACCCAAACACAACTAAATGGAAAAATATAGAACTTGAACCTTTATATCCTTGCAATTCAACTTCCCTCCTTTATCATGTAGTTGCATGTTATTTAAACTTAACTCTTATTTTCATATAAAATCTGAACTTTTAGAAGCTCCATTTGCTTCATGGGCAAAACACCAACACTGGGCATCAAGGTACATGTTATCCCAACATTGTTTTCCAAACCATCCTTGATCCTTCTATAGAAACCCGTGAAGTTGTTCCAAAAGCAAAACCATAAAGAACTTTACATACTTTAAATATGCTCTACACACTAATTACTTGTAATATTTTATAAATCAAGAACATATATAACCAAATTCCTTCTAAATTCAAACAAAAAGAAAACAATTCCTTTTAAGGAACTAACCTCATAATCATAGCTAGAAGTGTCTTGACCGGTCTAATTTTTTTACTGAATTTGTGTATCAAATCAGCTCTTAAGTGGTTCAGTTGACTGGAATCGATCTTTCTAGAACTTTAAATAAACACTAAAAATTATATTTTCATTAACAGAAACACTCGAATCATGAATATTCCCACAGCAGAAGTACCCCATTAACAATTCAAAAATAATAAAACATAGTCATGAATCAAGTACCAACAATACAAATTGAAGCCAATCAAATTGAGTCGATTATATTCTAATTCCAATGCCTACAAAGCTAAAATGGTGCAATCTATAAAACTTTATGTGGGCTCCATGAAAGCTAGAAATATCTAATTTTCACCAACAATGTTTCGATGGTGGGATATTATTAAAAGAATTTAATGCAACAACTTCACCTAGATAAAGAACCAGGTGGAAGCTCAGTGGCCTCTTTGATGCCCATTCCGCCGTTGGAAAAAAATCCTCCGTAAGTTTCTACAATTTCTAACAAAATCCTCCACCGTTGGAAAAAAAAAATTAGGGATAATTTTATAAAATGATAATCAAGTTTTAGAACTGTTCTAATTAGATCATTCATAAAGTTTTGTGTTTCAATCAGATCACTAAAGTTTCAGGATTATTTTAGTTAGGTCATTCATAAGGTTGCAAAAAATTTTAAAAAGTTGAAATTTTTTAAAAAATTAACAATATTTATAAAAAAACAGAATTATTTTAAAAATTTTGTGGATTATTTAAAACAATTAAAAAATATGAGTGACCTGATTATAATACTCCTAAAACTTTAATAACCTGATTTAAATAAATAAAAGTATTAGTGATCTAATTAGAATATTTTTAAAACTTTAATAGTTTGATTAGAACAAGTTAAAACACGAGTGATCTAATTAAAATGTTGTTAAATCTTGTTTACAAAAGCAGAGGATAAAAAACAGAAAGTGAGTAGTAGTGTGGCTGTTTGTAACAAAGCACACAGGGACACCTAGATTTTACTAGGTTCTACAAACTCAAGTGGTGCACACAGATAGATAGATCCCTTTACTCTACAAATCTCTCGAACTTCTGTCAATCGACTCGCAGAACAAATGGCACTTCGAGCTCTCGCCAACAGCAAAACCCTAGGTCGTTTATGTCACCAACAGATTCGTGGATTGCAGACGTTCACGCTTCCTGATCTCGCCTACGATTATGGCGCACTGGAGCCAGCGATTAGCGGAGAGATCATGCAGCTTCATCATCAGAAGCACCACCAGACTTACATCACCAACTACAATAAAGCTCTCGAGCAGCTTGATGACGCCATCGCTAAGGGGGATGCCTCCACTGCTGTCAAGTTGCAGAGCGCCATTAAGTTTAACGGCGGAGGTTCGATTTTTAATTATTATTATAGTCTCTATACGATTGTGTTGTTTAATGGCATATGCTTCGGTCGTTTGTCTGTAATTTAGGAATTGGTACTCCGTTGTATGTAATTTAGCATGAGAGGGCTTACTTATGATTTTAGTTTGATATGGGTTTTTTTGTTTTTGTAAAATTCACTAACTACAGCACAGCTAATATCAAGAATTCTGAATTGGATTTCGTGTTATTAAACTTGCAATATAATCCATATTATGGCCAATAGATTTGACCTTAGAAACATAGACTCTGCTGATAGAAAGGAATAAGCCTAATTGAATCCATGTGTTCTGAATTCATCTATGAGAAAGTAGAGATTTGTTTCCCCTCGAATCAACGACTGGTTAATGAATTAAATAGTTAACTCTTGTCGTTATAAATAATGAGTTGTGGGATAGTTAGTTGATGCGTATTTTTATTAAAAGCTGATATAAGTCTTGTAGTTTCAAAGAAGTTCATAATGGCATGCTATCATCCATCTGAGAATCGGTCATATTGGAGGAAGAACGTGGTCATTATGTTCTTGTATGTAGATGAGTCATGAATTTCACTTAATTAGTGTGAAAAGTTCATGCCAACATCTTCAGATTTGTTTTTCCTGCCACATCTCATAGTTTATGTATTAATTTACTGTAATGATGGTGCAATACATGTTCTATTCACCGGTTGTCCAAATTTTAACTGGATATATAGTCCAATACTTTTTTTCTAGTAGCTGGCTGGATATATATATCCTTTTTTGAAATCTTTTTCTGATATCAGGTCATGTGAATCACTCGATTTTTTGGAAGAATCTTGCCCCTACTCGTGTAAGTCTGTTTCCTGATAACCCATTGATGATTGTGAGCATAACACTTGACTCAATGCTGATACTTTTTTGTGCAGGAAGGGGGTGGCGAGCCACCACATGGTTCTCTGGGCTGGGCCATTGACCAGCACTTTGGTTCGATGGAAAAACTGATTGCCAAGATGAATGCTGAAGGTGCTGCTGTCCAAGGCTCTGGCTGGGTGGTATGTTATAACATCTTGTCTGCTCTTTGCATCATTCATCCTTTTCATGTATATTATTCATTCATCTTTGTACGTTAGATTACTTTGTCCTTAGTTTTACAAACTTAGGAGTAACCTGCTGTTGGTAAACATGAATAATGAGTAATGTTATAAAACTTAAGAATATTTAATTTTGTCGTATTTAAAATTATCTGGTGACTAAGTGAATCAAAATAGTGTTGAGCGTTATCAAGTTGAACATCTGCTTGTAAGTTTACAATAATTCACATTACGACCTGTTAAGGTTGTCTTTGTTGTTGTTCAGGCTTAGAATTATCAAATCATGTGTCAAATGAGTCTAAATCTTTTAATGGGCCTTTCGGGTGGTATGTTATATAATCTTGTCTACTCTTTGCATCATTCATCCTATTCTGTGTATATTGTTCATTCATCTTTGTTCTGTTCTTGGACTCTTGTTTAATATATATGTGTGTGATATATTTTCAGTGGCTGGCAGTGGACAAAGAGCTGAAAAGGCTTGTGGTTGAAACGACTGCAAACCAGGTATACATGGCTAGTTTTTAAATTTAACTTTCAAGTATTCTTGCATAATCAATAATTTTTCAAGTTTTTGCACAGAATAAAAGTCTCAAGTTTTTTTCATGCATTTACAAGATGCCTGGCATGTTATTAAATATCTTCATCTGTTGTAGGACCCACTGGTTACGAAAGGTGCAAGTTTGGTTCCACTAGTTGGCATAGATGTTTGGGAGCATGCATACTACTTACAGGTGATTATATAAACTTTCATGGTCTGTACGTCCGAGCATTGGATTTAGTTTTTGCATCAGCTTTTATATATGCTGATAGCAGGTTTACGATCCACACTTGCAGAAAGTTTTAGAACCCAAATGAATGATGATGTATTTATATCTGATTGTTTTTTCTGCACTCAATGTAGTACAAGAATGTTAGACCAGATTATTTGAAGAACATTTGGAAAGTGATCAACTGGAAGTATGCCAGTGAAGTGTATGCGAAAGAATGCCCTTAAAAGGAGGGATATTGACACCTTACAACAGTCACTGTTGTGGTTCTTCAAATGTTTGGACATGATGTAATAAGGAAATCTCCATCTTGCCCCTTGTGTATGCAAAAACTTTACATGTCGTTTTGCTTTTGTTGATTCACTGTTTTCAATCGCAACTTCTGATGCTTGATATTTCATAATGACATTTGTGTCGGTTAATCCCCGTTTTTTCTACTTTATTGTAACTTTGGAAATATGATTATGCGATTGGTCACTAACACCTTGAGGATAGGACATCTAGTGTGCTGAGGCTAATGATAGAATCATATAAAGGGTAGTTTTTTATCTTTTACCAATTAAGTTTGCATTTCTTTTTTTTTCCCTTCTAAATTTAGTCTTATGTTTTTTTTTAATTGTGGCGCTTAGGATTATAATTTAATCATGTGGTAATATATGACCTAATACCATCTTCAACATAAAGAATTTAATCATGTAGTAAAATATGACCTAATACCATCTCCAACATAAAGGGGGCAGGTGCTCTAACCGCACTTGATGTCGGTTGTGTGGCGCCACCCTCCCGCTCTCTTGTCCCCAGTGATAGACTGATATCGCTCTCTATCATCCTTTTCGTAGGTCTCTTTTCTTCCCTTTTCTTTCATATCACACGAGATCTCTCATGTGCCTAATGTTGGAGAAACTGTAAATTCTAATAAGAGCGTCTAATTAAATTTATGAATTGAGTAAACTAGAGGGAAAGAGGGAATACTTTTCATCACAAAGGTTTCAACATGCTTACATGTTCTACAAACATAATGCCTAGACGTTAGGAACGTAATAATAATTTATCTAGAAAGGAAATAAATGGGTGATTAGAAAGGGTAAGGCTGAATTTGAGCAGGAGCCATTTGCCAAATCTTGAGCGACGCCTTCACAGTTGTACGAGTCGCGTTGTTAAATAAAAAGAGCTTCGCGTCATTGTATATTGCTCTTGTTGGATACACCCTTGATGTAATAACCGTCCTTCCTCCTTGTGCAAACGCCTCCACTATTGAATGATCCACCTTATTTTTTGCATAAACATATATTATCACAATATATATAGCTTTAAACTTGACGAATAATAAAATTAAATGTACATATATTTTTAAATTTCCTTACCAATAATCTCATCGTGAGTTCTTCACCATCGATCACAGGGACAGTGCTACCATACACTACCCTCTCACCATCATAATCCAATGATGACCTGTATTTTAATTTAGTTTTATTTTGTAATTTAAAAACATAATTAATTCCATTCAGTCAATTTTTATTTTCTAGCTACTAGAGTAATGAAATCTATTCGTTGCTGTTAAAAAAAGATTAATTTAATTCAATGTCAAATAACTTCTACTCCATTCCTCCTCAAGTGGATACCTCTTTTAATATAAGATGTATATATGAAAATTTTTATTTTTGTTACCTTAGCTTATCGGTACAAAAATGTGTCGTCACACCTCCATCGGCAGTTTTAGCCATGTAGTAATAAACTGGAGTTAACTCGGAAAGGATTCCATCAGCGAGAACTGCAACGCCAAATGGTCCTAAACTTCCCCTTTCGGCTGCACCCGAGCTTGTAGTGCAACCATATTTGTCATTAGTTTCACTTGTCACTTTTAATGCATATTGATCCACCTCAAATGTAGCAACTATGTCCAACTGCAACAGCCACATGTGATGCCATTATTTTCTTAACATGATATTTGACAAGAGAAACCAATGGATTACATATTAAATAGAGGTAGTAATAACAATGTATGTGATTCTCTGTACCTGTGTCGCTGCGCCTATGTCTAGTGGAATGATCGAACCCGGCTCTAGCTCGAGCTTTTCAAATTCTCGACCGTCGTATCTCAAACTCTTGACTTCCTCAACCGGCCAATGAAGTAAATGGGTCCCGGTCTTTCTATCTAGTACCACGGTTCTTCCAATATTCTATTACAAAAATAACATCAGATCGTGTGTATATTTACATACACATTTACATAGTTATATTGAGATTAACATACATATATAGTAGCCCATCCTCTAGAGATGTCTTGATCAGCTTTATCTGATTCTGCAACATAACCCCACGTAACCCGCCTCTTATTCAACGGGTCGTAAAGACTCTTGGACGCAAAGAACCTTCCGTAATCACACCGATACCCGATACCCACGTCTAATTCCGGGTTATCAGGTGTCCATTTATCGTTTATGGCATCATAGGTCCCAATTGAATACCAATCTTTACCATGCCCCTCCCAACTTTCTTTAATCACATGTTTGATACCCGACCCATAGGCGCCCATATCAAGGGCGCTATCATTGGTTAATGAAACCGGATAAAAGTCGACACATTCCCACATATCAGTGTTGGGAACCGAGTGCAACGGTTCATCCAACAACTCATAGTTTGCATAATCAGTTGTATGGTAAACAAGTACAAGTCCCGTACTGTGTCGTTTAGATCCCATGATCATCCTGTGTTTTCCATCGGGACCCGTCCAAACTGTTGAGGGGTCCCGATGGTCTTTTAACCCAATCCCTTGTGGAGGGTGAAGGATTGGATTGTCATTATACTTCACCCATTCAACAAGAAGGGGGTCAGATATGTTAACAGGCATAGCTTTGCACTGTAATTGGGAAAAATCATTAGCATTCCCCGTGTACAGTGCAAAGATTTGCCCGTTGGGAAGGACCGTGGTGGACCCTGATAAAACACCCTCGATATCATACCATTCGCTTGGGACCAAAGCGACCGGTAGCTCGAACCAATGAATCATGTCTTTGGACACCGAGTGACCCCATGACATATTGCCCCAAACCGGTGCATTCGGGTTGTATTGGTAGAATAGATGGTGCCAACCCATGTGAAACAATGGGCCTGAAATAAAACAAACCGACACATCGTCAAATGAACTCAATGGGTGATTTAGAGTGAGGATTAACGTTTAAGAAAAAAACATTTAAATTGAATACACAAGTTCAGATTATTCTATGACTAAATAGTTCTTAAAAATAATTAGAATAATAATATCACAATGAAACTTTGCAAAGTAAACACCCAAGGTTGTTTAAAAATCTCTAAGACTCAGCTCGAAATCACTATCATGTAGCTGAGTGAAGCAACTCAATTAGTCAAGCCGAGCCGAGCGAAGGTTGATTCTCTCATCAACTTGCTTAAACTAAATCCCAGAGTTTAATATATATAAATTATAACAATATTATAACAGGAAACTATAGCATATACATGTCATATTTTCTTATATATATTCACAAATAGGGAAAACTTCACAAAAAGTAAATAACTTTTAACAGCATTCCAATTAGGTTACTCATATTTTTATTTGTTCTAATCAGGTCAATGAAGTTTTAAGAGTGTTTCAATTGGGTTACTAATACTTTTATTTGTTCCAATCAAGTTATTAAAGCTTTAGGAGTATTATAATCAGATCGCTCATTTTATTTTTAATTGTTTTAAATATTTCACAAAAATTTTAAAATAATTTAGTTTTCTTTATAAATATTGTTAAAAGTTTTTAAAAAACGTTCATTTTGTAAATTTTTTACAACTTATGAATGACCTAATTAGAACAATCCTGAAACTTTAGTGATCTGATTGAAACAAAAATTTTACGAGCGACCTGATTATTGGAACAAAATTTTTACGAGCGACCTGATTGGAACAAAAAGTTTTATGAATGACCTAATTAGAACAATTCTAAAAATTGATTACTATTTTACAAAATTACCCCATTCAAATATATAGGGGAATGTTACTATACAAAGTGTCTTTTTCATGCGAACCATACGAAGTTTTAGGGTGGAATTATAACGCAAAAACAATAACAATCACGTAAGAACAAAATAATAATTACGCAAGACGAATTACACTCGCGTGTAATTATCACGCAAATATGGAATTATCACACAATAATACCTTTTGCGTAATAATTTCTTGCGTGATAATTCTACATTTGTGTGATAATTTCATCTCTGTGTGATTAATTCTTACACTTGTGTTATAATTCCACCCGTAACATTCGTTCTTACGCGATAACTTCATACGTTTCGCACGAAAAAACATAATTTGTACCGTAATCTTTCTCATAATATATGCATCATCCCCATTTTAATAATATATGTAAAATTTCTAGGTTAATATTATTATTGATTTTTTATATGTGGATATATGTATAATGCATACAATTCTAAAAGTTAACAAGCTGGCTCGATTAGTTACGAGCTAGCTTAAGCCAGAGTTGAACTTGACTCGACATTTCAACTCACTAATTCAACTCTTTAAGATAAACAAGCCGGATCAAATCGGCTCGTCTAACTTTGAGCCACCTGGCTCTGTTTACATCCCTAAAACACTATAACATTGGAGGGATGATGCAAGATACATACCATTAGGATCTGAAGCAGAGAGTCCAACCAGAAACATTATCAACCACCATGAAACAAATCAAAAAAAAAAAACAATTAACACCAAAGAAATCAACAAAAAGTAATTTCCATCTGAAAATTACATCATTCTATAGTAAATCAACCATGAATAATTAATCTGTCTGATAGTTTTTATTGTACCGTAGATGAAATTTTTCGCTGGTTGAAAATGAAAGGCTGTTCTTTGCCACTTTAGGCGATCAAATCGTGAGTGTTGCAGTGAAGAATTCTCCAGTCGTGCTGAATTGGTAGCGTTGTAAGTAAAAATTCGTTGGTTCAATATGATGAGTGCGATAGTTGTAATGGAAAACAAAGAGAACAATGTGATACTTGATGGAACCCTGATGGACAACCGCTTTCTTACCGCGGTTGGTGGTGGTGGTGGCTCGGGTTGGTTCAGTAAGGGGCTGTGGTTGTGTGCATGCTCAAGGTCACTAAAGGGTTCGGTGGTCTTCATGGTTAAGGCCATATGGGAAATGGGCTAAGTGAGGATGGTGATAGTGTTACCTATGGTTATTTGTTATTTCGTTACGGAAAATTAATATTGCAAAGTAGATTATTTAATGTATTATATGGTATATAGAATTGTATCATATTATATTATATACACCTGTTTGCAAGCTAAGAATACACTAAAAACTTAACTGTACGCCCAAATGTACGTTTAGTTTTATTTTATTATTTTTAGAGTTTAGTTTTATTTTATTATTTTTAGAGCTTTGTATAATTCAATTGTAATATGTTTTTAATGACTAAATGAATATTATATATTTTTATATAAAACATGGTTAAAGGGAGATGTCACTTGTAATATGGATGGTTGTTTAAACATTCTTTTATATGAAGTGAATTTATATTAGATCACTGGTGAATTGTATGTCAGTTCAAGTCTAATGTTTTTATTTACTTCTTTCTCAAGCCGATGTTGAGAATTTAGGGATCAGGGAGAGAAAGTAAATGGGCCTTGAACAAAAAGAAACTATATAACTCATTTTTGGGTTTTAAATGGATTAAATGATTTAACCAAATCATATTTAAATAAAATTAGTTAATTTAAAGTGTGTAATGGACTAATTTAAAGTGTGTAATGGACTAATTTAAAGTGTGAAGTTGATTTTTTTAATATATATAAATTTTAAAAAAACTTTGGGGTCCCTCCCTTGGGTCGCCTATGCTTCTTTCATATTTATACAACTTAGAAAACGTACATTATTTTTTGCCTTTTAAAATCTAAGTACAAAATTTGCAATGATCAAACCCATGGATTATATATGCAATTTACTGTCTTGCGAATTAACACTTTATTAATAAAACATATATATTAAGTTCCTGGGGTAAAATATCATTTGGGTTGATAGCAGTAAAAGCAAAATAAAAAAATAAAAAAATCCCATTTTGAAAAAGATCATGATTAAAATTCCGACTCAAATCCTGTCATGTGGGCCGTGGGGGATTAGAAATTGGCATAACTCAAGTGTACGAGGTGATGCGTGTGAATTGTAGTTCTAACAAATCATGGTAGTAAGATGGTGTGCGTAACAACTAAATATTATAAGTTCAAATCATACATAAAACCTGTATGATGATTTTCTAAAGCATACTAGTTGGAAAGTAACATGTGTTCTCATCGAATCACCGGTAAAAGAATGTATCTATAGTCTTAAAAAATAGTAAAATGTTAACGAAATAAAAATTGCTAATTTCATATAGTTTTATTATATGTCCTAGAAGAAAAAAGTAGTACTAAAACACCATTTAAACTCTTAAATTTCATTTTTATCTTTTTTTAATTAAAATACAGTTCATAATATAATCATGATACACTTCTTTTTCTTCTTACACTCTAAACTTTAATAAAATAATACTAATTTGTGGAGAAAAATATAAATATAATAAATTTAAAAATAAAAATATTTAATAATATCATATTTTTATATATATTTTATTATGTTTAAGTTTAGCACCTACAAATAACTTAAATAGACAACAGACAAGAGGCCCAAAATACAATAAAAACGAAAAAAGAAAAAGAAAAAACATGAGCCGTTGTTTGCTTACCTCCAGTTGTCAATTACGTACCCTTTTCCTAGCTTGTATGGCAATTATTTGTGACAATATTGTTTCTTTTATAAAACTACAACTAGTTCAACCTTATTCCAAATAAATTTTGTTTATTTCTAGATTGTAATTTAAAAGATAATATAGTCGAGTATTTATACCTTATTTATAATACTACACACATAACATTTAATTTAAGAAGAAGGTTTAAATACAAAATGTATTTTTGCTACAAATTGTGAGAAGATATAATGAGTCAAAAAAAGTCACAAAAATAATTATATCTCACAATTTAAATCGAATTTCAAAAAAATAATTTAGAGCTTTTGTTCCCCTAGCCGTCATCACTAAAAAAATAAATAACTAAAAAATAAAAAAATTAAGGTTTTTTTTATTTTGTCATTTATGAAAAACAAATGACGTCATTGTGTCATTATGAAAGACACAATAACGTTATTATGTCATTATGAAAGACACAATGACGTAATTGTGCCATAAAAGACAATGATTTTTTTTTATTTTTTTTTCTGAAAGAGGACGACGAGAGGAACAAAGACTTCGAAGTACTTTTTTTAAATTCGATTTAGATTGTAAGATATAATTTTTTTAATGATTTTTTAGTATCATTGTGTCTTCTCACACTTTGTAGGTTATGGGGGTGGTGAGTCGAGTACAATGACAAATGCATTTTAAAATTACAGACTTAGAGCTGTAAAACTTTCCATACGATTAAATGTTCGAGCCCCACCTATAAGGGGTGGGTGACAATGACCACATGTCGGTCTTTCAAAACCAATATAGATGTTATTTGTTATTAACAACGAATAAGTTGCTGGGGTGTTGCTTAAAAGCTATTAAATCATTACAAGTTCGTTAGTTTGGAAAGTGGAGTATTTTGCTTAGCTGAATAGTTAACTAGATTGAGTATTATGTTTAGCTGAACAGTTCGTAAAGCATTACATTTCCCGTTATTTTGCTTCATATTTTCATGTTTTTAGCCTTAGCTCTCGCGCATAGATTTTCTTATGATATAATTAATTTTAATCTGCGTCTTTTAGAAACAAATATCATGATTAATTATCAAACTTGCGGATCTTCACTTTCATGTTATTTTAGTATTGCTCCCCGATAATAGTATAACATTAAAGGCTCTAATACGAGTTGTTAGAAAATCCACTAGAACAAACACCTATGTACAATAAAGTGCTAGAATAATAACTAACACATAACATAATGTGATTTTGATATAATTCATTAGGGAAAACAAAATAGAATATTGATGTTAAATGTTTTTTTGTTAGATATAATTCAACATATATCTCATAGGCTAGAGCCCATGTATTACATGGATGGAATAATAAAATATATTAAAATCATTAGTTTTTTAAATATTTTATTTTTAAATGTTATTAGCTATTGTTGAAATAAAAATATAATAAATATTTAAAAGTTATAACAAATAATAAAAATAAAATTATTACTCTATATTTAAAGATAAAATAAGTCTAAAATCATATAATTTAGTATGTATTAATAAATTATTAAAAAAATTATATTTTAGATGTTTAATAGTTTAGTTTACTTATTTAAAATAATTATCATTAAATATGAGAGAGATAATAAACACAAATATAATTTTCATACTTATTATAAGAGAGATGCGGGAAAATGATTTTTCTGATATGCTAAAATGAAGATACGTGTTATTTGATATGCTGAAATGATGACATGTGTCTTAAAAAAACTTTTTTATTATATGTTATAGATATAGATTATAATTTAGAGATAAAGAAAAGCACATGTGCTAGCAAGCTCCTAACCGATAAATGTTCGTAGAAGAAGGAAGAGATACGATCTTTATGTGATAAACTATAATATAGATAACTCCAAAATATATCTAAAATATATTTAAAGCATTAAAGATATATGGTTAATATGATGCCTCAAGTTAAATGTGCGTAATAATGTCGAGCTTAAAACGAAAAGTATCACGGGTAGACAAGAGACTCTTGGTTAAAGTCCTAAAGCTACATGTATAAAACATTTGAAAATGCCATATGTGATTTTTTATTAAAATAGTTATAGGTTATTTAAGACTTTTCTTTGAACTAAAAATTGGTTATGATTTGTATCCTTCACTAAGAAAGTTATTTAATTAGTTATTTTTAAGATTAAATTTTATTAGCGCTTTTAGTATATTGTGTTAAAATAAATTAATTCATGTTTCGTTTATTTCCAAAAGACAAATAACATGTGCTAATTAAATAATGTTATGTTAAAAAGTACACACCAAAAGTCCAAAACACAACAAATTGCTTTGAATATGTATGAAATAATTATTGGTCAAGTCAATGAAATTTCATCTATCGACTATTCTCTAAACCTTCATATATTAAAACGTTCACATATTCAAATATGTACCTCTTTTTTCTTCTTTTCCTAATCTAGCCCATCATTTGTATTTGGCGGCCTTTCCAAAATAAAGTAGTATTTTTCTATAGAAAAAAAAAAGCAACACCTAGACATTATATTAAATTCTTTGTCTAACTCGTTACCGCTTAAAGTATCTTTAAATGAACATATAACTTATACTTACAAAAGCGGAGTTTTAAAACAAAATCAAGCTAACCAGTGAATGAGTTATTTTCATCTTAATACAGTTTTATTGTAGTGAAATCATATTCTGATCAAGGAATGAGTTATTTCAAACTATGAGCAAGACTTGGTGTCCAATGCGCCAAATAATACAAACACATACTCATTCGACTTAGTTTTCTTAAGGTCAAAAACCTAAACGATTGAATGCCAAACGGTTAACTTTTAAAGACGATATTGACTGAATCTGGTATTGACTAATTATGAAGGGACTAGTTTTGACATTCGATCTAAAATTATTATATAATAAATTAATATTGAAGTTAGGTAGAGCCGTAGAGTATGGTAATGAATCAAAATCCGTCTGACCGGTTAACAAATTAAATATTGAGCATGACCACAAAAACGCGGCTAACTTACACTTAAACGCCTCTACTAATCTTATATTTACACTTGGGACTACCAACTTTGTACTTATACATATATCATCCTTTAAATCCACTAACAATCATCATGTGATCTATTTAAATAAATGGTGTCAATTTCTAACACGATCTGTAGCACAACGAAACTCAACATGAAAGTATTTGGATTCTAGATCATCATATCTAGCCTAAAACTCAACATGAAAGTATTTGGGTTCTAGATCATCTTATCTAACCTAAAACTCAACATGAAAGTATTTGGGTTTTAGATCATCACATCAAGTGTTTATGTTTAGGTTTACATGTTTAACTTATTTAACTAAACATGTAGACTTGTTAGCTCGCTTAAAAGCAAGATAAAAACTTATATATTAAAATATCAACACATTAGTCTGTTTGCAACCTACCGACTCACTTAACTTGTTTACAGCTTGTTTACATCAAGTCATAAGTTGTTCAATGTATTGATTTGTAACAATCGTATAAATGCTCATGTTAATTACAAAAAATGAAAGAATAGACAACTACACCGAGTAGTATTTCATGGCTCTCCAGATGTTAGAATTACCAGTTTAAAGATGAAGTAATTTGTTTTAAATTAATTAAGACATAAAGGATAAATTAATGAAGCATCAAGCAAGTATAGTTTGGGCAACGACCCTCAACTCAAGTGGTTGATGCATTGTACCCAAGACTTTACTAAATTGAGAAGGTTCATGTGATAAAAAGGTGGTCCATGTTGAATCAGTGAATTTTCTCACCTAATATGGGTTTCCTCCTGAATATGATCATAGGTTCAGGACCAATGAGCACGGATTGATATACAAACTTTCCTTTAGCGACCTGGCAGTCTAGAGCCAAACGATTTCATACTCGAGTAACATAGATAATCGGATGGGACAGTAGCATGTTAATAATCCAAACAGTCATTAAAAGAGTAATATAGTTTGGATAAGAGTGCCATGTTATGCAGAGTAAATCTTAACTATACTACATATATATATATATATATATATATAAATGTAATTTCATAGTTGTATAATATTTTTTAAGCACTTTCCATCGTAACAAGGTTATAGGTGTTCCAACTTTGATGATTATACAAGTTATAATAAATTCCTGCATCCAGACTCATCTTAATTTTAAGTGTGTCATCACCATTAATTAATAATATATGCATTGGTTAAAAAAACCCCGAGTACTCGTGTGTCAAATCATTTCGTAATTTAATGAACACGGTCTTACATTATACTTTGTACAGAAAACCAGGTCCCACGACTTGAAATCATAACCTCATGTTTAGCCACGGTGACTAAACGAGGGACCGGCTGCTACAAATCACAATAAAAAGAGGTGTTAAATTTGAACCCTGATGAAAAATTAAGGGGACGTTATGCTATCAGCATAATGAACATGTAGGGAGAGTGTAAGTTTATGAAATAAAATAATAAATGCTGATGGCCAACAAACCTAGGCTTGGACTCATGATGATGGTAGCAGCAGAGAGAGAAAGCACAGAGCATAGAGGAGGAAGATCTGAGAATGGTGAGAGCACCTTGCATCGACAAAAATGGCCTCAGAAAAGGCGCTTGGAGTGAAGAAGAAGATAACAAGTTACGTGATTACATCGAACGCTATGGCCACTGGAATTGGCGTGAACTCCCCAAATACGCCGGTATCATTCATTCATTCATTCATTCAAACTTCGATTTCACTCATTTCTACTTTATTTGTTTGATTTATCTCAATTGAATCAGAAATCAGCTGTTTGATTTGTTTAATTTTTCTCAAATGAAGCAGAAATTAGCAGTTTGATCTGTTTGATTGATCTCAATTCAATCAGAAATTAGCAGTTTGATTTGTTTGGTTTATCTCAATTGAAGCTGAAATTAGCAGTTTGATTTGTTTCGTTTATCTCAAATGAAGCAGAAATTAGCTGTTTGATTTGTTTCGTTTATCTCAAATGAAGCAGAAATTAGCAGTTTGATTTGTTTAATTTATCTCAAATGAAGCAGAAATTAGCAGTTTGATTTGTTTAATTTATATCAAATGAAGCAGAAATTAGCAGTTTCATCTGTTTGATTTATCTCAATTCAATCAGAAATTAGCACTTTGATTTGTTTATTTTTTCTCAAATGAAGCAGAAATTAGCAGTTTGATTTGTTTCATTTATCTCAAATGAAGCAGATATTAGCAGTTTGATTTGTTTGATATATCTCAAATTGAAGCAGAAATTAGCAGTTTGATTTGTTTGATTTATCTCAATTCAATCAGAAATAGCACTTTGATTTGTTTAATTTATCTCAATTGAAGCAGAAATTAGCAGTTTGATTTGTTTGATTTATCTCAATTCGATCAGAATTAGCAGTTTGATTTGTTTGATTTCGGTATGACGGTATGATGCTTTGATTGATCGAATCGGAAGTGAAAACGTGGAATTATGAATTATCTATCGTTGAGCGCTAATATTGATGTTTTGATTCGATTTATTAAGCTATAGAATGATGATATGTTTTGATTCACCTACTTTAGGAGAAATCTACACTTGTATTCTCTTCCTATTGAGGATCTGCAGAGCTAGTGAATCTGATTTGATGAAACTGATGTTAAATGTTATTATTCGTGTAATTAGGTTTGGCGAGGTGCGGTAAGAGTTGCAGGTTGCGATGGATGAATTATCTTCGACCAAGTGTAAAACGGGGGAATTTTAGCAAGGAAGAAGAAGATGTCATCATCAAGTTGCATCAGAAAATTGGAAACAAGTAGGTGCTTCAATCATTATATTAACTTCTTAGATCAGATTTGAACTCTAATCACCTTTGATATTACCAACTGGCTAATAAATTATTGTTAAATTTTCGCATCGATTTGCAGATGGTCAGCGATTGCTGCACAATTACCAGGAAGAAGCGACAACGAAATCAAGAACCACTGGCACACCCACTTGAAGAAACGAAGCATGGATCAAGCTCATGAGGTTGTTCATGATGAGCAAAAGATTAACATTGAACGGATTATAAACTTTTCGGGTGTATCAACATCGAGTGACAACATAATCTCCCATGAATCTGCAACATCTCAGAGAGTTTATGATGATTCTAGCTCAGATCGCTGTGAACAGCATCGGGTGTTATTCGATTTGAATCAAGAATATGTAGAGTCATGGGAAGAAGATTCAAGTTTGAAAGAAGAATTGGTGTGTTGATACAGTTTTAGGAACAAACAAAGATAGAAATTACTATTGTTTTTTAAGATAGGTTAAATCTTTCTTTCCTAAATTAGATGATTGAATACTATGCAAAATGTTGTTTTTATTTTTATAGACAAACTGATATTTCTCAAGTTTTGATATAAATTTGTTATTATTTCTTCTTTTTTTGTATTGTTTTTGGGATTTGATTGACGTGCAACATGAATTAAACTGTACAAACACTAAATGTTGTTGGTATGTTTTAATCAGTATGTTTGGTTCACCAACCCATAAAGACAAAGGATAGGTAGCAGTATGACACTATGACTTTATCATTTATCAAATGTTTTTTTTTTGAAAAGAATCATTTATCAAATGTTTATCATGTGAGTTTTTGGTGCTTGGCTTATTGGATACGTGTGTTCAAAACGATTATTTTAGTTTAAAGCAAGGGTAAAACTCATTTTGACTTTTTCTTTAATTACTTAGGGTCAAAATATATTTATTATGATATTGTTGGCTTTTGGTCTTTGGATGAGCGCATGAAAAATGATGTGTTGGGAGTTCATCTCTCTAAGAGAGGTGGGTTGGCACAAGTCCCCAAATGATCTGATTTGGCACATTAGCGTCATCTTATATTTTTTATAGAATGAATTGTCGTTTTTCTTACTATGTGTTGATTAAATTTATTATTTTTATTCATAAACGTTTTTTCTTGAATTTGACTCCCCATATTTTGAAAAAAATTATTATTTTCATCTAAAAACATGAATAGTGTGAATGAAATTTTATTATCAACACGTAAACATAAATTAGAATTTTATTTTTATATGAAAACTTACATAAGTACCATTTTAACGATTATTATTTAATATTTTAAAATAACAGATATAATATTTTGGATGAAAATGACACATTTTTCAAACCTTATAGAGCCAAATGAAAAAAAAATATTTTTGGATGAAATAGCAAATGTGATCAAACCATAGGAAGAAAAACAACAATTTGCACTTTTTATATTTTACTCAGTTTTCCTGAGTTCTTCCTATTTTATACGGAGTCGTCACATTTTTTCATGTTTTGCCATTTGAAGTTCGTTGGAAAAGAGAGGCGACACAACAGGTGAAGCCTGACGATATTCATTGGGTAGGGGATAACTTTTAGAGCCGGGTTCAGGTGTGATGATCCCATCCGGGGCCGGAATTTCCCTACCCTCCCAAAGTTCCCACTTCCTACTCCGTGTCATCTAAGGACTAAGGTGCTGTTTGTTTTTTATGCAATATAATATCTACAGTTTGCAAACCACACATACATCTGTAGCAGAAAGAGGTAGCTCAAACATCTGCAATCTACAACAAAAAATTAAATCTGCTTTTTAACGTATTTAGACTACTAAAATCAACTGGTGGTGATATACGACAGTGCTGGACGGCGGTGTGTGGTAGATGGTGGTGGTGGTGGTGGCGGACGGTGGGTGGTGGCGGACGGTGGGTGGAGGCAGACGGCGGTGGTGGAGGTGGATGGTGGTGGTGGTGGACATGGGTGGTGGTGGGTGATAGTGTTTAATCCTCTGTACATCATGCAGACCTCACGTATATATTTTTTAATGAAAAGTCTTTCAAAAAACAAATACTTTGCAGATCTCAACGTCTGTGTGGCGCGGACAAAGGAGGTCAGGAAGAGTTTTTATGAAAAAACAAACACCCCCTAAGAATATGGTCCAGAATAGAAATTTATGAAGACGCGTGATTATAGTTTAGTATGTTTAGGAATTCAGATTAGCAAATAATTAGTTAATGAATGATTTAAACATTATCGTTGTTAAACTATTGGCATAAACACATGATAAAATTTACATTCGTGTAAAAATGTCTTTAGTTCGCATATACGAGTTGGTCGAATCAATATCTCAAAGTATGTGAAACAATAAAGCTTTAACTCGTGTACTTAATTTGACTTACCATTTGTGTATTTCACGGTGATTCGTTGCAAAATCTCTAAAAATCTAAAAGTCTAATATAATTATTAGTAAGGTCCTTACTCAAACTTATCCCCAAAAAAATATAAAAATTAAAATTATTTTCGTGGACTCGAATATATTAAGGTATAAGAATATGAGTCATCGAGTCTTGACTCTTAAATATTGTAACATAACTTTGTAGATCCTAAAATAACCATGTGACAAATTCTTTTTTTTTTAAAATTTTTTTTATGTACATATATGTTTGAAACGAGTTGAACAACAAGTTGTCTTGACAACCTGGTGGAAGCGCCCCACAACTATAGCCAACAGGGTTCGAGGCCCCCGCACACACGTACTACGTCGCACCGCACACACGTACTACGTAGCAACTAACGAGGTAATAAAGATAACATATTACTATTACTATTCTTATTAAAGTGGAGTTCAAAATCCCCAAACCCTAAACCACCACCACCCCTCCAATTCCCCCCACACCACCCAAATCGTCGCCCCATCGCCACCAGATCCACCCAAATCTCCCATCTCTGTTCTCCCGGCGGTGATCAGGAATCGGGTTGGGAGGAACTGAGGAAAGAAGCTCGTAAGATCGAAGGGGATCTTGATGTCAAACTCTCTTCTTATGCGAAGCTCGGTGCTCGTGTCACTCAAGGAGGTTTGTAAAATGTAAACTGTAATTGTTGAAGTTGTAGATCTTGTGTGTAATGAATCACGTTCTCAAATTCAAAACCCTAGAGATGTTAACGGACTGATTTGAGATCATTTGGATGTTGATTGTATGTTTATGAGTTACCTGCATATCGCATTCTTGAATTTTATGGTGAGAACGCTTCAATTTCGTGATCTCACTGTTTGATTTGCTTTGGGGATGAACTGATGATTCAGTGAAGTTGAATTTTGCAGTGATAACAAATTTCATAGGATCACTCAATGCAAATTGAGATAATGTACCAAGTGTATTACTCACAGTTGCATGTATTTTCAGATCCTAATATGCATTAAATTTGATTGTATGCTTTAATTGTTTAGATTGTATGGTGCTTGCACCTTCATTCCGACAGTATATTGGAATAATGAGTTATACATAGAAGTGGAAAATGATGAGTGTAATAACTGGTAATGGCGGGGATTATTGATTTAGACAACTCTGATATAGGCTCATTGACGATATTAAAGAGAGTAATTTTGCTTTGGTGCATACTTGCTGATGGTTATGCTTGTGGGACCAGGTTTTGCTGATGTTGATACACCTACTATGGGTTCCAACCATTCATGGAAGTCAATGGAGATGGAAATACAATCATTACTTGAGAAGTTGCTGGATGTGAATGATTCTATGAGTCGATGTGCTGCGTCTGCGGCACCTACTACTTCTGTTACGCAAAAGCTGGCAAGGCACAGGGATATACTTCATGAGTTTAGCCAGGTTCTTACTTATCTATGCTTAGTTATTTGCATTTATGAGTTATGGTTCACTATATACATATAGTTCTGATATTTGTCTGTTTTTATTCATGTATTGTGCATTAATTTAACTGTAGTAAATTTCCAACCGTAAAATTGCCACCTGTAACATTCTCACATTCTGTTGTTTTCATCAACCAACTTTCTGATCATGCTTATCAGCTTATCTATGAGAATCTGCAGCTTATCTGTAGAGAAATCTGAGCGTGGAACAACCAAGAGAACAGGACATTTACATAGACCAACATCTCCGAAGTCTCCAATTGCAAGTGCAAGTGCTCTTGAAAGCGGAGAAGGATCTGAAGAAGATGCTGACGTGACTGAGAAAGCTAATCTAGACACATCGTACTTTCACACCAATGGAAATGATGTAAACTTTTGATACACTCTTAGATTTGTTTGTGTTTTGTTTGAGAACCAAGCTTCTTTTTAATCTGCTTGACATTTGTTAAAATCAGGGGCGCACAAGCTTAAATTTACCAGAGCATGTCATTCCAAATGGAGAGCAGTTACCTATAACTGCATCTAGCATGATCCGATCACATAGCGTATCTGGAGACCTGCATGGTGTTCAACCCGATCCTGTAGCTGCTGATATTCTTAGAAAAGAACCAGAGCACGAAACTTTTGTACGCCTGAAAATTACTCCATCTGGTAACCATGTCTACTTTGCAATTCATCTGTGCTAATACACACGTTTGCCAAAGATCTATTTTTTAGTTTATTGTTTTGTATTAAACCTATTTGCTATAAAAAGTCTCACTTTTTCCAAGTTCCCTTATTGCAGAAACACCATCTGCTGATGAAGCAGAGGTCTACAGAGCCTTGCAAGTTTGTCTTGAAATGCGAAAAAGTTATGTGTTTAGAGAAAGCAGTGCTCCGTGGGAGAAAGAAGTTATATATGATCCTAGCACTCCAAAACGTAACCCTAATCCTTTTGAGTATACCCCTGAGACAAAATCCAATGTGAGTTAGCTCTTGGAAGCTTATCTTTCACCTACTTACTGTTAATCAATGTTGAGTTTCTTGATATTTATTTTTTTACAGCATTATTTCCAAATAGAAGATGGAGTGGTTCATGTTTATGCACACAAAGATTGTAAGACGCTATCATTTTTTGGTGTGATGCTTTTGTGTTTAATGTGAGCTGAGTTGATGGGGGATTTTACCTTGCATGTATTTTTTTCCATTTCAGCAAAAGAGAAGCTTTTTCCAGTTGCTGACGCAACAACATTTTTCACTGACCTGCATCACATTCTTAAGATAATAGCTGCTGGCAATACAAGAACGGTATGTCATCATCGGCTTGGTCTCTTGGAACAGGTAGATACTCATACTCTTGTCTTGAATCTCTTTTTTTTACTGACTCACTGTAGTTTTAGTTTTTGATGAGTTTTCCTTTAATTTTTATCAAGAAATTCAACCTCCATTTCATGCTAAATGCCGACAAAGAATTCCTAGCTCAGAAAAGTGCACCGCACCGTGACTTTTATAATGTCCGTAAAGTCGACACTCATGTTCATCACTCTGCATGCATGAATCAGAAGCATCTTTTAAGGTTCATAAAGTCCAAGTTAAGGAAAGAACCTGACGAGGTAATGCTTTTAATTTCTTTCTGATTATGCAAAGTGATGTAATCGAAACGTTTTCGCTAACTTGTGTATCATGTTTAAATAAGCCTGCGGTCTGTTAATTTATTTTTTTCCTGTTTGTTCAGGTTGTAATATTTCGTGACGGTACATATTTGACTTTAAAAGAGGTTTTTGAAAGCTTGGATTTAACTGGTCTTTTACTTTTTTTGAATATATTATCTTGCTTTGGTGACAAGTTGACTTATAGCTGATGGAAGTTTCCATACAATTATGACCTGAATGTTGATTTATTAGATGTGCATGCCGACAAGAGCACTTTTCATCGTTTTGATAAATTCAATCTGAAATACAATCCCTGTGGTCAGAGTAGGCTACAGGAGATTTTCTTAAAACAAGATAATCTGATTCAGGGTAATCTTTACTAACTTAAATTTGAATGGGTGTGTGCCTTATGTATTAACTATTGACTCATCACTCATGCTTACTATTTTTTCAGGTCGTTTCCTTGCTGAGCTGACAAAACAAGTGTTTGCAGATCTTGATGCAAGTAAATATCAAGTGAGTTTTGGCATGATCTTTGAGAAAAAAAGTTTTTGAAACATTTAACGGGTCTGCGTATGAGGATGATTCTTTATTATTGCATGTTATTTCATTCCTTTTCTGTTTAAATTTTGTTTTTCTTTCATTTCTACAAGATACAATGGTGCTAATGCAATAACACAGTCGTTTCCTTACATTTAAGTTTATTGACGAAGCTGGCACATCTTTTATCCTGCTACAAAGTGATTAATATCTTAACCTATATTCCTTAATAGATGGCTGAGTACAGAATATCTATATATGGAAGGAAGCAAAGTGAGTGGGACAATTTGGCAAGTTGGATCGTGAATAATGAATTATACATTGAGAATGTCGTCTGGTTGATTCAGGTACTTAAGTTTAACCATTCCTGTTAGTTATGAGATATACATTGATAATTTACTTTCGTACAAATAACATTGTGTTGACTTGTCAACCAATATCACTGAATTGACTTGTCAACTTCTTAGCTTCCCCGACTTTACAATGTATACAAGGAAATGGCCATAGTGACATCTTTTCAGACCATTCTGGATAATGTATTCCTACCTCTTTTTGAAGTTACAGTGGACCCAGAGTCACATCCTCAGTTGCATGTTTTCTTAAAACAGGTACGAGTCATGGGTAAAACATGGCTTGCATACTTTTTATAACTTATTTTTTAAAAACCTTTTTCAGATGTTAATATTGCAATTTGATATATAATCACAGGTAGTGAGATTGGATTTGGTGGATGATGAAAGCAAGCCAGAAAGGCGGCCTACCAAACACATGCCAACACCTGTCCAACGGACAAATATATTCAATCCCGCCTTCTCATACTATGTTTATTATTGTTATGCAAATCTTTATACTCTAAATATGGTGGGGTACTCATTAAATTAACTTTTTATAATTATCCATACACGTGTTAATAATCCTCGGGTTTGTTTCAGCTTCGTGAATCAAGGGGCATGACAACCATCAGATTCCGACCTCATTGTGGGGAGGTATTATAGTGTGAAAACTCCTTCACTTTTGTTTAAAACGGGCTGTTATAGTAACTTGTGAATCGGCATTTCAATGATACAGGCTGGTGACATTGACCATCTAGCTGCTTCATTTCTTACAACTCATAATATTGCACATGGAATTAATCTCTGAAAATCTCCTGTTTTACAATATCTTTACTACCTTGCCAGCTAAGTTAGTAACTTCCCTTTTCCTGATTCGTGCTTATTGATTAGTAGTAGGGTTTAACCAAATCTCGAAATGATACCTAATAGCAATTCTATAAATCCCCCGCGGCAACGCGCGAGAAAAATACCTAGTTTATGTTAAAACGATATTATAGATTTTGTTTGGTTTTCGTGTAAATCATAAACCAAAACGACCAAAATAAATTAATTATTTATAAGGCAAACGGTCTGAAATCTTAAAAAAAGCAACAGTAAAACTAAACCATATTGTTTTTCCGGTTACCAAGCTAACGCTGAAAATAAATACCTTTCAATGGAAGCCACAAATAAATAACGCATAATCAGTAGAAGTTATATATGCTAATCTTTTTTCTTCGCAAAAACAATATAAGATGTGTGTGACCATGTGGGTAGAGGTGCACAAACCGGTTTTTTTTAACCGGGTTCGGGTTGGAACCGGTTCGGGTTCGGTCAACGCAATCGGGCCCGGTTTTTGACCAAGAACCGGTTCGGGTTGGAACCGAACCGGGTCGGGTCTAAGAACCGGTTTGGAAAACCCGGTTTTTTTAAATACTATTTAAATTATATACAAATTAATTACAAATTTTGATTAATTAAAAAATATTAGAGTAGATTAACTAAACACAATAATAAAGTAAACAATAAAATTCATAATACGAATAAAAATCATAAGCGAGTTTTTCTAAAGAAAACAATAAAAATTACATTAATTCATAAAAGTAAACAATTAATTCATTACGAAAAATAAACAATAAAAATTACATTAAAATTAAACCAAAGAAAACAAAATATCCATATTACGAATACAAGTTTTTCTAATTTAATCGTCTTCGTCGGTTTGTGTGCCAATGCGTTGAGACAAATCATAAGCGAGTTCTTCGTCGGAGAGCGGTGAGGATCGTCCGGTTTGTATCTCGTGTTCGTGTATTTCTTCTTCAATTGGTGTTTCTTCTTTAATGTTTGATTATGTTGTCTTCGTTCGGCCGCATCTAAGTGGTCTTTTAAACAAATACACATCTCTAGCGATGTTGGAGTTAGCCTTGTTCTTCTTATCGATAAAACCCTGTCGCTAAGAGAAAATGCAGACTCCGAAGCTACCGTGGAAGCTTGGACGGTTAGTAAATCACGTGCCATGGCGGCTAGGACCGGAAATTGTGATTCCTTTCCTTTCCACCATGTTAGAATATCAAACGACAAAAATTTTTCAGGAGTCATAGTAGATAAAAAATCGGTTCCCATATACCTCCCGAGTTCGCTACTTGGAGCGTTACCCCTCTGACGTTTACTGTTTTTATTTCTCAAAGTATTATATAAATTAATCATTGGGTCTCTACTTGAGCTCGACGAACTCGATTTCACGTTCGATGACCGGTGGATGTTTGAGGTTATACTGTATTTTTTAACATAAACATTAAATAATTTTTTAAAACGTCATTAAATGCTTGTTTTGCATTAACATTAAAAATGGATCTTTTTCATGTAAATCTAAATCATAAGTTATCTCATCAATTAAAGTTTCTACCCCCGAAACATTTAAGCACGGGTCTAGTGCGGCGGAACACGTAAAAACGGGGGGTAGTTCGAGGAAATATTTTATAAATTTTTCTTTCATCGGCGCCACCATTGCTGAAAACATTTTTATTTCTTTCTTCATATTCACTTAATTTATGTGTCATTAAATACAATTGATTAAGTGTTAGAGAACTTGTCGGATAATAAACCCCCGACAATTTTGTAGTTGCGTTTTTAAAAAGCTCTAAAAATTGAGTTATTTCTTGAATATATTCCCAACCCTCTAACGGAAACGGAACAACTCGACCCCGCATCGCAAGACTATCGTGAAAAACATGAAGCGTTTCTTTTTGTCGCAAAGCACTATTAAACATTTTCCAAGTAGAATTCCATTTAGTCGGACATCTCAATTTGGTCCTAAACAAATGGAATTCGTATTGTGACACATTTTTCTATAATTAACATATCTTTTCTACTAGTTTTAAAAACGTCACGAAACATATTTTTGAAAGAAGTTTTAAAATCTTCAACTTCAGGAACGCCAAGACCATCTTGCACAACTAAATTAATAATATGTGCAACACATCTTGAATGAAAAAATACGCCGTCACAAACCGGTTTATATTTTATTTTTAGTTTTTTAACGGCGGATGTGTTGTTCGAGGCGTTATCAAATGACATTGAAAAAATTTTGTTTTCTAATTTATATGTTTTGATTACATAGTCTAAATTTTGAAATAGATCATCACCGGTATGCGGATATCCAAATAATTCAAACGCAATCGTACGTTTCATCATTTGCCACGAACTTGGATCTATCCAATGGGCGGTGACGCAAAGGTACGATTCCGGTAAACCGTGTGGGGCGGACCAAACGTCGGTAGTTAAGTTCACACCGGTTTGTAAATTTTCAAATAAAACCTTTAAATCATTTTTTGCTTGTTTCCAAAGATTTAAACAATCACGTCTAAGAGTGGTGCGACTTACGTGAGTGTAGCGTGGTTGAAGAGTTTCTTGAATCAATTTTGTTAACCGAGGGTTGTCGAAGTGATCGAACGGTAATCCTTCTTGAATTACAAACTTTGTCATTCTATCTCGAACCATATCTGCGTTGAAGTTCCATAAACCACCATCGTTTCCGATTGATGTTTGCCCTTGACTCGGTGTACTTTTCAAAGACTTGCACCATTTGGTCATATGATTTCTCAAAGTCGAGTTTGAATCCGACTTGAAAAACGAACCACAAGCCTTGCATCGAGCTTTATGTTGACCATTCAACATTTTGCATAAGTCGAAATTACACCAAATCTCTTGTTTTCTCGTTGTTGAAAGAATTCTAACAACGGTAGCGACACTTGAGGATCCACCGGTTGGAACGGAAGATTCAGAAGCCATAATTCAAGAGATTGAGAGAATAGAAAGTTGAGAGTGAGGAGCGTTTTTGCGTTTTTAAGCACGTTTTTGAACTTTTGAGTGTTGTGACTAAACCATTACACCCACTACCTATTTATACTATCATATAAGGGCAAAATGGTCATAAAAAGTTGAAAAACTGTCACAAAACGGTCACAAACGGTCATATAGCCGTTAAAAAAAATTGTTAACGGTAAGAACCGGTTTCAAACCGGGTTTTTCAGACCGGTTCCCAAACCGGGTTGGATCAAAACCGGTTCCAAACCGGTTTGGGTAAGAAAAATCAAAACCGGTCCCGAACCGGTGGGTTTTTTCGGGTTGGAACAGATTTGGGGTAATACCGGTTCCAAACCGGTTCGGTTTCGGATCGGGTTGTCGGGTCGGGTCTTGAACCCGGTTCGGATGTGCATATTGGCATGTGGGTGCATTTTGGGCAAGTGTAATTTGTAGCCCAGCACTATTCTGAGATTAGTTGTGTGTCATTTATGGACCAGGCCCATTATAAATAGAATGCAATTAAAACAAGTCCGCATCGAAAAGTAGATTTTGTATTTCATTTAACCCCCTTTTTTATGTAAATTCTCAAATGAAAAATCATTGCTCCTTTTTAGTGATCATCTTATACACGATAAACAATTTGAAATATACTTTAGTTACGACTCTAGACAAATTCGATGTTCAAAATTAATGTGTTTATTTACAAAATAAACTAGGCGAAAGCCACGTATATAATAAGTAATAAAGGTAAAATTATACGAAAAATGATGTTTAATCTAAAAAGCTTAAAAAAGACAGTGAGTTTGACACGTGTTTTATTGTTTTAAAAAGAAGGGCATTTGATCATTATGTCAAATACGTCATATCATTGTGTCTTATACGTTTATTATGTCAAATATCAGTTTATTGTGTAATATAGTTTACAACATTTGTTATGTGTATTAATCATTGTGTTTTACGTTTTAGATCATTTTATGTTATTTTTGTCATTGTTTTTATAAATTATAAACCTGTTATCTATCATTGTATTTTACAATTAAAATACGCAATGATATACTTTCACCAATCTAATTTTCAAAACTCATAGTGTTAAAGATAACATAATGTGTTATTTTTGTTATTGTTTTTTAATAGATTATATAAGCATGTTATTGTTCATTATGTTTTACCATTAAAAATAATGATGTTATTTCAACAACATATTTTTCAAAACTCATTTTATTTTAGATAACACAATGACGATCAAAAGACAGAATGAGACATTGTGTTATTGTCATTGTTTTTAATGTATTAGATTAATTAGTTGTTAATTTATTATTGTATTTTATATATTAGAGATACACAACAATGTTATTCCTCATTATATTTTTTAAAATTATTCATTTTAAAAAACACAATAGTATTCAAAATTAACACAATAACCAACAAAAATACACAATGAACTGCACTAAAGAAACAACGACGAGATATGAGCTTAAAAACTTTAATTTTTTTCTTTTTATATAACAATACTGTACTCGTTTTAAAGACAAAAGAACGCTCGTTTTTATTGTGTATTTTTTAAAAAAAATATCGTATATAAAAGTTATAAACTTTTAAAAAATAGGAAAACTTATAAAAAGTCAAGAAAAGTAGCTATTTCTAAAATATTATTCTAACAAACTTTTTCATATAATTTAATCTCAATCTTGATTAAAAAAGTGGATGGTTGAGATTATTTCTTAACTTTTTAATTTTAGAATACTTTCTATTTTTAAATATTTCTCAAGTAATAAAGTTTTAAGAAATTAAGAAAATAAAACGAGAAATAAACTTATTTAACAAGAATTGATGACTCTTGGAATGGTGACAAGTAGTGTTGTCATTTACCTAATATTTATATATACATAAATAAATAAATGAATATAAATATATAGGTAAGTATATTATACGACTTTTCTCTTCTTAATTCAAAGTATTTTTATATTCATTTTTCGACCTGAAAATATATTACTGTATACGTAATTAATCAGTTAAAAAATAGATGAGGTATAATCACCCTACATATGAATGAATAATCAGTTACAAATATTTTTATATTTTATAAAAATCATTAATTGTAACTTTGTATCTGTTTATGCTAGCGTTATGGATTTTGATAGTGAGTCGGGGTCTCTTTGAAACCGGTCTCTCCACCTATCTGGGTAGAGGAAAGACTTGCCTACACCTACCCCTCCCAGACCCTGCTTTTGAGCGGGATATACTGAGTTTGTTTGTTTGTTAGTTATCTGTTTATGCTAATAGATCATAGGCATCTCTTCTATTAATCAATTAAATTTTATTAGACTTTGGTAGTTGCATCGAAGGTGGTCGTTGGTTACTTGGTTCTTACGGTATTTGACCGTGCCCACAGTGGTTAAGGGTCGTATTGCATGTGATAGTTTTTCAAACACATGATGAAGATTGAAGACTAGCTTAGAAACAGTCTTACTAAGTTACAATGAAATATAATTCTAAATATGTACATTAAGCTGTCTATAAAGTTTCGAAAGAAAAATGTTCAAGTTTTAGATTACTACATAAAATGTTAGGTTTTATATACTTATATGGTTATATTAATCTATAATTTATAAGTGTCTCCATATTTAATTTTAGAACGATAATAAATTAATCCATAGTTAATTTTAGAACGATAATAAATTAATAATAACTATGTAATGTTTTAATAATATGTAAAGGTTTAACGCCGACTAATATGGAAAAGTTGACATAGCTTTGTAGAAATTAAATTGTCAACAAATTAAAGATTAAATATATATAACGACGACACTCCAACAGCAGAATCCAACTTTATGATCGATGTCAACTGTGTGACTCATCTTAATTAAGAATTATTGAACGCTAAACCTTACATCACCAAGCTGTAGATTCTTATTTAATTAATCCATTGCGTTCCGAAATTCAAACACGCTAAACAGGCTTAACTCAACATGCGTTTCTAAATTCAAACACGCTATAACGCATTTAATATCTTATGGAATAAACAGCAACAAGA